>VZQC01015026.1:2924730-2969893 GCA_009823505.1 Rhizomys pruinosus | reverse complement strand
AATGTACAGTCTGCATGTAGGTTTGTGCATGCCGTGTCATGCAATGCCACTGGAGGTCAAAGAATGGTGGTCAGATTCCGCCTGGAACTCGAGTCAAGATTTCTTCAGCCGCATTTGTGGTGCTGTAAGGGATCAGAACTGGGTCCTCTCACAGAGCCCAGTCAAGTGCTCTTAACTGCTAGGCCATCTTCTCCCAGCCCAGGGAATCAAGTGCCCTCTTCTGACCTCCACAGCATTGGCACGACATGGGTGGGACACGACTGCATGCCAGACAGTACATTCTAATATATAGTATAAGTAATATTATAATATACTTATACAAACTATTAGTATATATGATATATCAGTATATAATTATCTATAAAGTGAGTTGTGCTAATTTTGACATTGTTTGGAGACTCAAACAAATTTAGTCAGAGTGGCTTAGCATAAACCCATCTCTATCCTCTGGCTTCTCATTATTTATTTCTTTCCATGATTATTCCATAGATAATTGGCAGTTGGAGGTTGCTTTAGTTTGCCCTGCGTGATGAGTTTATTGTTGGGCTTATTTGCAGACTGGAAATCTCAAGGGTAAATAGTTATTCTGAATAGATTGTGAGATGGTCTTTTGGTCATTGCAGGGACGTCAGGTTCTTGAGAAACTTGACAGATTTCCAGCTATAGTTTCAATGTGGTTGTCTCCATGGTTGAAACAGTATGCTCTTTGCCTCTTTGCTTAAAATTTTTTTTTTTTTTTTTTTTTTTTTTGGTATTTTCGAGACAGGGTTTCCCTGTAGCCCCAGCTGTCCTGGAACTCACTCTGTAGACCAGGCTGGCTTTGAACTCACAAAGATCTGCCTGCCTCTGCCTCCTGAGTGCTAGGATTAAAGGCGTGCGCCACCATGCCCGGCCTAAATTTTTTTTTTTTTAAACAACTTCATTCATATATTCTCCCTATAGCCCCAGCTGGCCTGGAACTCACTTTGTAGACCAGGCTGGTCTTGAACTCAGAGATCCGCCTGCCTCTGCCTCCTGAGTGCTGGGATTAAAGGCCTGTGTCACCAAGCCCTGCTTTTTTTTTTTTTTTAAGGTGTTTTTATGTGTATGAGTATGTACCTGTGTGAGTTTACATGCACCAGGTGCATGCAAAGTGCCTTTGGAGGCCAGAAGAGGGAGGGCATCAGATCCCATAGAATTGGAGTTATAGGTAATTATGATCTGCCTGTTATGGGTGCTGGGAACCAAACCCAGATCTCCTGTAAGAGCAAGAAGATCTCTAAACCACACTGAGTCCTCTCTTTAGCCCCTGATGAATTCATTTTTATTTTGTATGTAAAAGTGTTTTGCCTGCATGTATTTAAGTTCACTTGTGCAAAATTCCTGTAAAACTCAGAAGAGGGTGTCAGATTCCCTGGAACTGGAGTTATAAGGATTGTGAGCTGCCTGGTGTGGGCGCTGGGAACCAAACCTGGGTTCTCTGCATGAGTAAATCCAGCAGCTGGCTCTTATTTTTTAAGAGTTTGGGCAAAGTGTATTTTGCATATGTGTGTGCATATTCCACACATTCTCCTGTGCAGTTGTGCACTCATTGGTATACTTAGGTTTTAGAGTCTTCCCATCACTCTAAAATCTCCAGTCATTTTTCACTTCCACCTACAGCTCAGCTCTGGGCAATCCTTGATATTCTTGCTATGTTTGCAGGTCTATCTTTTCTGGAGAGATCCTGTAAACAGGATCATGTGACATGTTTATATGTGGCATCATCATGCCTCTGCCTCTGCCTCCCAAGTATCAGGAAGTGGGGCCAAATGATAACTGTAGCACTAGAAACCAAGATTCATCGTGAGTTTTTGTTACATTTTTTATTTTTATTTTTTTTGTCTTTTTGAGACAGAATCTCCCTGTAGCCACAGGCTAGCCTGGAATTCACTATGTAGACCAGGCTGGCTTCAGTCTCACAGTGATCTTCCTGCCTCTGCCTTCACCTCCCAAGTGCTGGGATTAAAGGCATGTGCCACCATGGCCCAGCTTTTTTTCTTTTTTCTTTTCTTTGAGACAGGGTCTTATGTGTCTGAGGTTGGTCTCAAATTGAGGCCTGTAATGGAAGATGATCTTGAACCTTCTGTCTCTAGTTCCTGAGTGCTAGGATTGTGGGTTTGTGCCACTGTGCCTGATTTATGTGGTGCTGGGGATCAAACACAGGTCTTTGGGTATGCTAGGTAAGCATTCTACCAATAGTTACATCCCCAGCCTTCAATGTGAGTTTTGGTGGCATCAAGTCACAATAGAGAAAATGAACTCAGATGTCAACATTGACTGTTTATGAAAAATAACTATATTGTTTGAAAAATAACTATAATGTTAATTTCTTATAGCAACCCCTCTCCCCTCTCTGGTCTTTTTGAGACAGGGTTTTCCTGTAGCCTCAGCTGGCCCGGAACTCTCTATTTAGACTTAGGGTGGGCTCAGTCTCACAGAGATTGCCTGCTTCTGCCTCCTGAGTGCTAGGTTAAAAGGTCTGTGCCACCATGCCAGCTTACCTATCTTTTTTTAAAAATGTTTTTACAGGGCCAGGTGTGGTGGCACACGCCTTTAATCCTAGCACTCGGGAGGCAGAGGCAGGTGGATCTTTGTGAGTTCAAGGCCAGCCTGGTCTACAGAGTGAGTTCCAGGCCAGCTGGGGCTACAGGGAGACCCTGTCTCAAAAAGACAAAAACAACAACAAAAAAATAGACTTCACAAATACACCATGGACAGAAGTAAAAATATAAACAAAAGTGACTGCCCTCAACAGTGGCATTTTTACACTTTGGTTGTTAGCCTTACCTTTAATGACTGTCCTGTCTCTCCAACCCAGACAGTGGCATTTTAGACATAATACCCTTATAGAGCCTTGACAGTATTTACAATTCCATTAACACTGACAGAAGCCAATCATCACAGGCATAAGGACACACACTATGAACACCCTTAAGACATCTTTTTATATTTCCCAGATAGTTTTATATTTTAGCTATGAAGGTCAGTTACCACCAGTTCAACTTGTTCTTAACAAGTAGAATTTTAAAATTAATTTTATTTATTTATTTATTTATTTATTTATTTATTTATTTAATATGTAGGAGTGTTTTCCCTGCATCCATTTAAGTGCACCCATGCATGCAATGCCTGAAGTGGCCAGAAACGAGTGTCAGATCGCCTGGAACTAGAGTTATGGCTAGTTGTTAGCTGTCATGTGAGTGCTGGGATTTGAACCTGGGTCTTCTTCAAGAACAGCCAGTGCTCTTAACCATTGAGCCATCTCTCCAGCCCCACAAGTAGAATTTTTATTTCCATTGAGTTTTACATCCTCTGGGCCAAATCATTTGCAGTTAGGAAGAGAAACTAACCAGGGTCTTCACATCCTGCATTCACATGAGACTCCCAATTTTCATTCACTGTCCATTTTCTTTAAGATATATGGAGTGACTAGCAGCAGGGTCACACAGATGAGAAAGATTTGTATGGAGGAAACTACGTCCTCTCACATCTGCTTCAGAGGGAGGCACTGACTCTGCCTCACAGCTGTGTACTGTAATGGCCACAGTGGCCAAACTGCTTCTCCTCCACTATTTTTGGCGCGCATGTGCGTGCGTGCGTGCGTGCGTGCGTGCGTGCGTGCGTGTGTGTTGAGACGATGTGTGTGTGTGTGTGTGTGTGTGTGTGTGTGTGTTGAGACGGGGTCTCCCTGTAGCCCCAGCTAGTCTGGAACTTGCTATGTAGACCAGGTGGGCCTTGAACTCACAGAGATCCATCTGCCTTTGCCTCCTGAATGGTGGGATTAAAGGCATGCGCCACCATGCTTAGCCTCCTATTTCTTTTTTAATTGGAGTTTTTGAAAAAGAAATCAAGAAAAAGAAGCCTAAGCCAGGCCTATAATCCTATTCAGGAGGCCAAAGCAGGAAGATCAAAAGTTCAAGGTCTGCCTCTGCTGCAGAGTGATTTCAGAGCTAGCCTGGGCAACTTAGACCCTATCTCAAAATGAAAATAAAAAGAGGGCTGGGGAGATAGTCATTGTTTGAGACTAATCTTGGGGACATGTGAGCGAACCTCTACTTACCCCAGTTAGGGAACCAACAAAACCAAAGTAAGGATACCAAAATTCACCTTGTGAGCCAGTGAGTTTTATTAAGGCTACTTATAGGAATACGGGTCAGAGGCTACTTAGAGAAATAGAAATGACTCAAAGACAACTGCATCACCAAAAGCTTACCCCTGCATGGTGGTGCATACAGTTGGTAAGTTCAGACCAAACGTGGATTATCTTTTTTAAATTTTTTTGTGGATTATCTTTAATACACATATATCATTGCGTTCATCTAAAGGAAATATAAGAAAATTAGCACTCCCAGCACTCAAGAGGGAGAGGCAGGCAGATCTCTGTAAGATCAAGGCCAACATGGTCTACATAGTTCTAGGACAGCGGGGGCTACAGGGAAACCCTGTCTCAAAAAGACCAAAAGAAGCTGGGTGTGGTGGTGCACGCCTTTAATCCTAGCACTTGGGAGGCAGAGGCAGGCAGATCTCTGTGAGTTCAGGGCCATCCTGGTCTACAGAGTGAGTTCCATGACAGCCAGAGCTACAGGTAGATCCTGTCTCAAAAAGACCAAAAATAAATAAATAAAAAAAGAAAGAAAAAAGAAAAGAAGAAGCACCAATTACTCAAGATTACAGCAATTACAAATTACTTCCCTTTGTTGTCAGGTTTTTAGTTTTTTTTTATATAAATATATTTTTTTAATTTTTTTATTTATTTCGGTATGTGTATGAATGTACTGTCTGCATGCAGGTGTGTGCACCCGTGTCGTGCAATGCGCGGTGGTCAGAAGAGGGTGTTGGATTCCCCTGGAACTGGAGTTCTCCTGGAATTGGAGTTTCAGATGGTTCTCAGCTGCCATGTAGGTGCTAGGGATCGAACCCGGGTCCTCTGTAAGAGCGGTCGGTGCTCTTACCGCTAGACCATCTCTCCAGCCCAGGTTTTTAGTTTTATAGTAAATATTATTTCCAGTCAGGATAATTGCTCTGGAGTGATCAAATATTATCATGTGTATATGATGTGTTTGTGTTTGTGAGCGCACATGCCCCAACACATGGGTGGAGATCAGAGTACAACTTTGTGGAGTTTTTCCTCTCCTTCATCCCTTTACTCGGATTACAGGGATTGAACTCCAGATGTGCATCCTGGAGCAGCAAGCACCTTTTCCTTTATGAATCATTTTGCCTCTTCATGATCAAGTACCTTTCTTTTTCTCTTTTATTTTTAAAGACAATAAATCTTTATTTGAGGGATTTCATGAGTCCTTTGTCATCACTGTCGAGGTTGCAGAAGGTCACCTTTGTCAAAGAAACAGGCATTCCTTACTCCAGTTGTGAATCATCTGCACAACAAGAACATGAAGGCAACTCAACCTCAGGCCTTCCCTTATCCATACCCTAAAGCATGCAGTGTTGACAATTTGTATCATGGCTCTGAAATCTCCATCAGCAAGTGTTCCCAACAGGTTGAATGCTAGAAAAGTAGTACACAGAAAGCTGGGTGGTGTGTGCCTTTAATCCCAGCACTCAGGAGGTAGAGGTAAGCGAATCTCTATGAGCTCAAGGCCAGCCTGGTCTACAGAGCAAGCTCCAGGACAGCTGGTACTAAAAGGGAGACCCTGCCTCAGAAATACAAAAAAACCAAAAAAAAAAAAAAAAAAAAAAAAAAAGTACACAGAAAACCTAATGGGAGTAGTTTTTTTTATGATCATGTCCACAGCAAATGAGAAACAGCATTCTTTTTCTTTGGTCTTGACAGGGTCTCCCTGTAGCCCAGCTGTCCTGCAGTTCACTCTGTAGTCCAGGCTGGCCTTGAACTCACAAAGATTGGCCTGCCTCTGCCTCCTGAGTGCTAGGATTAAAGGCATGCACCACCATGCCCGGCAAGAAACGGCATTCTTAAAGCCTTGGTAATTACCATTGATAAAGTACTTTTTTTTTTAATTTTTAATTTTTAATTTATTTTTATTTATTTCTGTATGTATATTCATGTACTGTCTGCATGCAAGTTTGTGCACCTGTGTCATGCAATGCCTCAGAGATCAGAAGAGGGTGTCGGATTCCCTTAGAGCTGGAGTTCTCCTGGAATTGGAGTTTCAGACAGTTCTCGGCCGCCATTACAGGGGATGGAACCCGGGTCCTCTGTAAGAGCGGTTGGCGCTCTTAACCGCTAGGCCATCTCTCCAGCCCTTAAATTTTTTAATTATTTATTATGTGGATGAGTGTACTGTCTTCATGTAGGTTGATGCACCCGTGTCGTGCAATGCTGCAGAGGTCAGAAGAGGGCGTCGGATTCCCCTGGGACTGGAGTTAAACACGGTTCTTAGCCGCCATGTGGGTGCTGGGAATCAAACCCGGGGCCTTTGCAGGAGCAGTCAGCGCTTAACCACTAAGCCACTGCTCCAGCCTGATCAAGTTCTTTTCTAAGGAAGGGAATAATTTAATTTGGTAGCTAACCTTAATGATTATATTTTACAAAGGCTGTATATGCCAGGTATTATTGGGCTGTATATGCCAGGTATTAGATCACTCTGGCAATATGTCACTCAGGTAATATTGCCAGGCTAGCTTCAAGTGAGCCAGGAGTTGAGAAGACAAAGCAAAGAAGCTGGTGATGGGACGATTCTAATCACTCATTGGCACACAGAAGAATAAGCTATTGAATTGTGTTCATCTTCAGTTTCCCCTTTTCTTCTAGGTTGGTGGCTCTAAAGCAGGCGTAGTCCGGTTTCTTGGAGAGACTGATTTTGCCAAGGGGGAATGGTGTGGTGTGGAACTAGATGAACCTCTGGGGAAGAATGATGGTGCTGTTGCTGGGACAAGGTTGGTTTGAAATTGTTTGACGTCCTGTCTCCCTTTTGCATAAAAAGTATGTAATAAAATGGAATGAGTATCTGAGGAGTATACTTAGATCTTTTTGTTTTTTTTTTTTATTTTATTTTATTTATTTTTATGTGTAAGAATGTACTGTCTGGGCTGGAGAGATAGCCTAGCGGATAAGAGCGCCAACTGCTCTTATGGAGGACCTGGGTTCAATACCCAGCACCCATATGGCGGCCGAGAACCGTCTGAAACTCCAATTCCAGGAGAACTCCAGTTCCAGGGGAATCTAAGATCCTCTTCTGACCTCCATGGCATTGCACGACATGGGTGCACAGACCTACATGCAGACAGTACATTCATACACATACAGAAATAAATAAAATTAAACAAAAAAATAAAAATAAAAAAAAAGAATGTACTGTCTGCATGTAGGTCTGTGCACCTGTGTCGTGCAATGCTGGGGATCAAACCCGGGTCCTCTGCAAGAGCAGTCGGCGCTCTTAACCGCTAGGCCATTTCTCCAGCCCCTAATTTTATTTATTTTTTAACACATTTTAAAAAATATTTTATTTATGGGACTGGAGAGATAGCCTAGCAGTTAAGAGCACTGACTGCTCTTGCACAGGACCCAGGTTCAATCCCCAGCACCCACATGGCGGCTGAAAATCGTCTTTAACTCCAGTTCCAGGGGAATCCGACACCCTCTTCTGACCTCCGCGGCCTTGCACGACACGGGTGCACAGACCCACATGCAGACAGTACATTTCATACACGTGAAAATAAATAAAAAATATTTTTAAAAATTTTTATTTATTTATTTATGTATATGAATGTACTGTCTGCATGTAGGTCTGTGCACCCGTGTCGTGCAAGGCCGCGGAGGTCAGAAGAGGGTGTCGGATTCCCCTGGAACTTGAGTTAAAGATGGTTCTCAGCCGCCATGTGGGTGCTGGGGATCAAACCTGGGTCCTCTGCAAGAATAGTTTGGCGCTCTTAACCACTAGGCCCTCTCCAGCCCTGGTTTTGTTTTCTGAGGCAGTGTCACTGTTTATCACAGGCTGACCTGGAATTTATGCAGCCCAGGCTAGGCTTGAATTTATGACAGCCTTGCTCTACTCAGCCTCCCAAGTGTTGGGATTATAGGTATGAACTCCCGTACCTGGCTAGAAGGTACTTTTTTTTTTTTTTTTTATCTTTTTTGAGACGGGGTCTCCCTGTAGCCCCCAGCGTCCTGGTAACTCACTAAGTAGCACAGGCTGGCCTTCGAACTCACGAGCAGATATCCACCTGCCTCTGCCTCCCAAGTGCTGGGATTATAAGCGTGCACCACCACGCCCGGTTTAGAAGGTACATTTTTATTTCTGGAGACCTAGCTATTGTTTTTTTTCCCCCATGATAATTGAATTTTTTTGTTGTTTTTTGTGTTGGGGGGGGATAGTTTTTTGAGATCGGGGTTTCTCTCTGTAGCTCCGAAAGCTGCCTTTGGAACTTGTATTATAGACCAGGCTGGCCTTGAATTAACAAGTCTACCTGCCTCTGTCTACGCCGTGTGCCGGAATAAAGGCAACACACCACCATGCCTGTCAAAGATTTTTTTTAATTTTTTTTTTTTTTTTTTTTTAAAGGCATGTTTTTTTTTGTTCCGCGTGTGTGTGTGTTGTTGTTGTGTGTTGTTGTGTTAGGCATGTGCCATCATGTGTTAGATGGTAGTCGTTTGAGACAGGATCTCTCAGTGGCTTGAAGTTCACTGATTAGGCTTGACTGGCTGGCCTTTGAGCCCCATGGATTTTCCTTTCTCCTCCTCTTCAGCACTGGGATCTCAAGCAAGTGTCCCCATGCTTGGCATTTTTATGTAGGTTCTGAGGCTCAAACTCAAGTTCTCATGCTTCATGGTTATCACTCTACAGGTTGAGTTATCTCCTCAGACCTGGTTATTTATGTATGTGTATGTATGTATATATATATTTATGCATTTATGTATTTATATTTTGGAGACATAATTTTATCCTGGCCTTGAACTTGTGGCGATCTTTCTGCCATACCCTCTCAAAAGCTGCATTACAGGTGTGCACCCTACGCCCATGGGTAAGCATAGGAAGGATTGTTTGTCTTCTGGCTTCCTCTTTTTTTTTTTTTTTTTTTTTTGCGTGTTTTTTTTTTTCGAGACGGTCTCCTATGGAGCCCCAGCTGTTCCGGAATCACTTCTGTAGACAGGTTGGCCTTGACTCACAAATATCCCACCTGCTCTGCCCTCCCAAAGTGCTTTTAGCGCTAAAATTAAAGGCATATGCGCCACCACGCCTGGCTGGCTTCCTCTTTTGTTTTTTTTTTTTTTTTTTTTTTTTTGTCTTTTTGTGACCTTTTTTTTTTTTTATTCGTGAGACCAAGTCTCCCTGGAACTCATGCTGTAGACAGCTGGCCTTGAAACTCACAAAAGATCCGCCTTGCC
Organism: Rhizomys pruinosus; assembly: GCA_009823505.1. Lineage (NCBI taxonomy): Eukaryota > Metazoa > Chordata > Mammalia > Rodentia > Spalacidae > Rhizomys > Rhizomys pruinosus. The sequence goes on along the minus strand of VZQC01015026.1, from coordinate 2,960,565 downwards.
TCTGCCTCGCTGAGTGCTCGGAATAAAGGGTGTTTGCCACCACACCCAGCAGTGGCTTCCTCTTTTATAGCCGTGGAACTCTGCAAGTTCCTGGGCATTGGGGGCAGAGTTGAGGCAAAGAGAATGTAACTGCTTTTGTCCGGAAGAGAAAAGCAAACTCCCTTCTTGTCTGAGAAGAATTACGTCCTGTAAGGGTGTTCTACTCTGTCTGAATATTGTTGGGTGGAAGTCAGATAATATAGAGTAATGTAAGACAATTCCCCACACTTCTTTTTGGTCTCATGTAGTTCAAGCTGGCCTCAAACTCAGTGTATAACCAAGGCTGCCATGCATCCTCCTGCCTTCATTTCCCAAGTTCTGGGATTGAAGGGTATACAGCCATGTCTGTTTTTGAATTTTTTTTTTTCTTTTCTTTTTGAGACAGGGTCTCCCTGTAATCCCAGCTGGCCTGGAACTCAATATGTAGACCAGGTTGGCCTTGAACTCAAAGAGATCTGCCTGCCTCTGCCTCCTGAGTGCTAGGATTAAAAGTGTGCATGCCACCACAGCTGGCAGAATGTTTCCTTTCAAATGTTTTGACAACCTTGGGCATGGGTGTGGGAGATGATCCATTATTATTATTGGTATACAGTATATTAATACAGCTCTTGATCATGGAGTGTTATTCTTAATATTTCACCTATAAAACATATCCAGAGTATGGGCTTTTGTCTGTCAAACATGATTCATAGAGATAAAAATCTTAGGGCTGGAGAGATGGCCTAGCGGTTAAGAGCACCGACCGCTCTTGCAGAGAACCCGGGTTCGATCCCCAGCACCCACATGGCGGCTGAGAACCATCTGTAACTCCAATTCCAGGAGAACTCCAGTTCCAGGGGAATCTGAGACCCTCTTCTGACCTCCGCGGCATTGCACGACACGGGTGCACAAACTTGCATGCAGACAGTACATTCATACATGTACAGAAATAAATAAAATTTTTAAAAAAATTAAGAAAAATATCTTAGTACAATAACTACAAAACTATCTCATCTTTTCTTGACGACTGTGACAACAACAATGACGATGATGATGATGAGTGCTGGGGACTGAACCAAGGTCTCACATGTGCAGGCAAGCACCTTTACCACTGAGCCACATCTCAGCTCCAACGCCATCCCTTCTTGTTACTAAAACATTGTAATTGTCATGATCTCCTGGTGGATCTTACTGGTTGGATCTACCAGAGTTAGAGCCTTGTTTGATTTTGTCTTCTGTTGTCATAGGTTTTTTTTTGGGGGGGGGTGTATGTGTGTGTGTTTGAGACAGGGTCTCCCTGTAACCACAGCTGGCCTGAAACTAGCCCTGTAGACCTGGCTGGCCTTGAACTCACAGAGATCCACCTGCTTCTGCCTCCCAAGTGCTAGGATTAAAGGCATGCACCACCACACTCAGCTTAAAGACGGTTCTTAGCCACCATTGTGGGTGCTGGGTCCTCTGCAAGAGCACTCCGTGCTCTTAACAGCTGAGCCATCTCTCCAGACCCTCTGTTGTCGTAGTTTTAAGTAGAGGTCCCTATATTGATAAACTTCCATTGTTCATTTAATACATGATAGAAATACTTTACATCTTTGTACAGAACTTCATATGTATGTTTTGAGTTGGGAGAGTATTTCAGTTATAATTGTTCCTTTTGTAATTAAGTTGTGTTTGTTACTTCTCTTATTGTTTTCTAAAGGTATTTTCAGTGTCAACCCAAATATGGCTTGTTTGCTCCTGTCCACAAAGTGACCAAGATTGGCTTCCCTTCCACTACACCAGCTAAAGCCAAAGCAGCTGCAGTGAGGCGAGTTATGGCCACCACACCTGTCAATCTGAAGCGCAGCCCGTCAGCCTCCTCTCTTAGTTCCATGAGCTCTGTGGCCTCCTCTGTGAGCAGCAAGCCCAGCCGAACAGGACTAGTAAGCCTCCCTTCCTTCCTGTTACTTCCTCCGCTTCTGAGGCACCATAGATGCCTACAAGCAGCGCCCTGCTTTGCTTATTTTTGTTCTGAATGTTAGTTGTAGCTTTCTATCCTTGCAGTAAGTTTTGAAAAATGTAATTCTAGCAAGAGTATGGATTTTGAAATAAGAAAGGGTGGTTTATATTAGCATAGCTTGAGTGTACTCGTTTTTTTAGGAAATCTGTAGTAATCTGTTCTTTTATTTGAAGGTATTTGGACCAAAAATGACAGGGAAATTAGAGGATCCCATTTTTCATATACACAGGTCTCTTTCTCTATGGCTTCCAAATTTAATATTAATATTTTGTATTTAATAGGAATTTAATATTTTATAATATGAGTGCAATCTAGTCCACAGTTTATGTGTGGAGTGTTCCTCACATAAAGAAGAGGCCTTCTGGAACTTGAGAAGATGCTAGGAAGAGCCATATTGTGCTTGTTTTCCTTTCTTCATCTTTTCCTCCTGGACCCTCTCTTCTCTCTTTTTCTTTTTTCTTTTTTCTTTGTTTTTAATTTTTAAAAAAATTTTATTTATTTTCGTATGTGTATGAATGTACTGTCTGCATGTAGGTTTGTGCACCCGTGTTGTGCAATGCCGTGGAGGTCAGAAGAGGGTCTCGGATTCCCCTGGAACTGGAGTTCTCCTGGAATTGGAGTTACAGACGTTCTTAGCTGCCATGTGGGTGCTGGGGATCAAACCCAGGTCCTCTGCAAGAGCAGTCGGTGCTCTTAACCACTAGGCTATCTCTCCAGCCTTCTCCCTTTTTCTAAACTTGGAGCATTGAAAGGGGACTCATCAGAGTTAAAATAGCACCTTGGGTTTTATTTTTGTTGGTGGTGTTGTTAATGTGGCATTTTATTTTGATTATTTGGTGTCATTCCTGCCCTCAATTTTATTTCCTGGAAGTAAGGCAGTTGCCTCAGAAATGGCAGCAAGATTCTCTACACCCACCTGAATTTAGGATCTCTGTTTTTAATGGTGAGTTTCCTTAAGAGTTAGAAAGTTAGATGGTGGCTCCCAGCAGTAGTGTTTCTTATCTGTGATCACATTTTATCTTCTGTTTTGTCATGTTATGGTCAGGCAGAGAAAGGAAGGGCAGTGAAATCTTTATGTGGGTATTCTGCTCCTCTGGCAGCCAGCTAGAATTTCTTACTCTTGTGTATAAGTAAAATACTTCACAGACTGTTTCAGTTTGCATATAAAATGAAAGACTGAATCCTAAACAGTAAAAGTACAAATGAACGCTTGGGGGAAAGTGAAGTGGAGATGAAGAAGAAGCACCTTTGTTTGGACAAAGCGTTGTTCAGAGAGGCTAAGCAAATTCCAATTTGGACATCCAATCCAATACACTGTTTAGGAACAATTCCATAGAAGGGCCTGCCTTTCCAGTGCTGGGATTAAAGGCATGCGCCATGATGCCTGGCTTAATATTTTATTTTTTCTTTTTCTTTTTTTTTTCTTTTTGCTTAATATTTTAAATAATTCTTTTTGTCTTTTCGAGACAGGGTCTCCCTGTAGCCCAGCTGTCTTGGAACTCACTTTGTAGGCCAGGCTGGCCTTGAACTCACAAAGATTGGCCTGCCTCTGCCTCCCAAGTGCTAGGATTAAAGGTGTGCGCCACCAACCCTGGCCTTAAATTCATTGTTTAATAACTATAATGACTTACCAGTAGGGAACATGCTACCATTGGGCACTGCATATCTTGTCAAACCTTGAAATTATGTTTATCACTGCCACCTCTATTTCTTGTGCATTGATTTGTGCATAGTACTTGTTTTGTTTTTGTGTTGGCAATCACTAAAACCCAGCTTTGCATAGACATGGTACTGTTGAAAGGAGTGGAGTATAATCTAGTGTTGAAACTGAATGAACTTCAGTGATCTTGTCATTTGCATGGTGTTCCTTTTGATTTGGGGAGGGGAGTTGAGACAAGATCTTCCTGTAACCCCAGCAGGCCTGGAACTCACTATGTAGACCAAGCTGGCCTCAGTCTTATGGAAATTCACTTGCTTCTGCCTCTTGAGTGCTGGGATTAAAGACACGTACCTCCACATTTGGTTCTTTTGATATTTTTTGATTCTTTAAAAAATTTATTCATTTTATTGTATGAATGTATTGCCTGTATATGTGTAAGTCTTATCTGTGTTGTGTAGTGCCTGAGGAGGTCAGAAGAGGATGTCAGATTCCCCTGGAACTGGAGTCACAGTTGTTACCCACCATGTGGGTACTAGGAATTGAACCCAGGTCCTCTCCAAGAGTAGCCAGTGCTCTTAACTGCTGAGCCCGATGATGTTTTCTTATTTATTTTTATTTTATGTGTAGGAGAGCTTTGTCTTCATGGATGTAAATGCACTCATGTGTGCAGTGCCTATGGAAGTAGGAAGAAGGCGTTGGATCCTCTGAAACTAGAACACTTACATAGAGGCTTCACAATTGCCTGTAACTCCAGTTCCAGGTGATTTAATGCTGCCTTCTAGATTCTCTGGGCATCAGGCACACTCATGGTGCACATACATACTTGCAGACAAGCACTCATACACATGAAATAAAAAATCTTAAGAAAAAGGTAGAGCTGGGTGTGGTGGTGCACACCTTTAATCCCAGCGCTCGGAGGCAGAGGCATGTGGATCTCTGTGAGTTCAAGGCCAGCCTGGTCTACATAGAGAGCTCCAGGCCAACTGGGACTAAAGAGAAACGCTGTCTCAAAAAGACCCTCCCTGAAAAAAAAAGGTAGAAAGTTGGTTTAATGTTAAAGTGAGAGAAAGGGAGGATTTTGCTCCCAATGTTTAAGTAATTTAAGAAAGTCCACAAAATGTGGGTTTGATTGGATTCCTTTGCTTTCTTTTTTTTTTAAGCTTTATTTTTTATTTTATTTTATTTATTTATTTTTATGTGTATGAATGTACTGTCTGCATGCAGGTTGGTGCACCCATGTCGTGCAATGCCGCGGAGGTCACAAGACAGCATCGGATTTTGGAACTGGAGCCAAAGATGGTTCTCAGCCGCCATGTGGGTGCTGGGGATCGAACCCGGGTCCTCTGCAAGAGCAGTCGGCGCTCTTAACCGCTAGGCCATCTCTCCAGCCCTCCTTTGCTTTCATAGTTATCAAATTGCTCAATTAATTGATTGATGAAAGATCCTTACTGTCTTCATCCTGAGATATGGGCTTGATAGACTGACAGAGAGAACTCAGGTGAAAAATGAAGCTTAGTTTGCAGAAGATGAACCAAAGGCAAAATTGACCTGGAGCCAGCAACTGCTAAATCAAAGTCTTGGAAAATCTTGACAAGGGGGTACCATTTGCACACACTCTTCTGAGGAATTAGAAATTGTTATCCAGTTCCCTCCTGACAATTAACAGTAGGGTTAGGTATGTGAAACAACAGAGATTAGTAGATTACAGAATTAACACACCCTAAGGGTCTCCTGGACCCTGGCTCTCCTCATACACTCCCATCTATTATACACAACTCTTCCCTCTAACGCCCTCATCCCCTCCCCTCCTCCCCTCCCACTTTCCCTCACTTCCCCTTCCCCACCTCCCTCCCTCCCCTTATTCTTCTCCTTATCCGCCCCCCTCCCGCCTCCCCTCTCCCTTCCCCGTCCCTCCTCTCCTACATCCCCTCCCAACTAACCCCCCTCCCCTCCCCTCCCCTCCCCCCTTCCCTCCTATTCCTCCTCACCCCATCCGTCTCTCCAGTTGCCAATCTCTTTCCGCCTACCCTTATAATATGCTCCTCAATAACTCCCTTTTTTCCTCTTAATCCATCCAAATTAACGAGACTTTGTGATCCGGTCTGCGATATGTCTGACCCTGTGCCGAATGTGTTGTCTGTGGGTGCAATATGCTCAGGCATACCCTTCAACCACTCACATTTTTGAATGCCAAGTTCTCTTCTTAATCTTTTTTTTTTTTATAATTTAATTTATTTTATTTTATTTATTTCTGAATGTGTATGAATGTACTGTCTGCATGCAGGTTTGTGCACCCATGTCGTGCAATGCTGCGGAGGTCAGAAGACGGTGTCGGATTCCCCTGGAACTGGAGTTCTCCTGGAATTGGAGTTTCGGACGGTTCTCAGCCGCCATGTGGGTGCTGGGGATCGAACCGGGGTCCTCTGTAAGAGCAGTCGGCGCTCTTAACCACTAGGCCATCTCTCCAGCCCCCCTCTCTTCATCTTATAAATCTATAGTGATTGGAGTTCAAACACTAGCAGCATGAGCTCTCACATGCCTTTTCTTTGCAAAGAAAAGATGAGAAAAATCTATTTCATCAATTGAAAGAAAATGTGACTCCAAGGAGGACATCATCTTTCTTAATGATATTTGGAAGCTTATGAAGCTTTTTTTTTTTTAAATTCTCAACTTCGGCCGGGCGTGGTGACGCACGCCTTTAATCCTAGCACTTGGGAGGCAGAGGCAGGTGGATCTTTGTGAGTTCAAGGCCAGCCTGGTCTACAGAGTGAGTTCCAGGACAGCTGGGACTACAGGGAGACCCTGTCTCAAAAAGACAAAAAAAAATTCTTAACTTCAAGACTAAGAATCCAAAAATTAACCAAATTGTCATCACAAGAAGATAACTACAGCTTAGGCTGCAGTAGTGTAGAGAACCGTTTTGTTTTGTTTTGAGACAGGGTCTTACTCTGTAGCCCAGACTGGCCTTGAATTCACTATGTGTAGCGCAGGCTTGCCTTGAGCATATTGGCAGTCCTCCTGTCTCAGTTCCCCCCAAGCCCGAAGTGCTGGAATTACAGGTGTGTGCCACTATATCTGGTTTTAAAGACACTTTTTAAACTGGTTTTGTAAAATGTTTCTAGATTCCTTCAAGGCCCTGCCAGCTGAACTTAGAGTATCTATTTGAGCAACACATTCACCCTCTAAACATCTGAATTTTGTTCTGAGCTTGGTTTACTGATGTGCTTTTTATGAGGTTTTGTGAGGTCTTGTTTTCTTGCCTAACACTTTGCAAACCCAGAAGCTAGGACAGCACTCTTGCTTTGCTGAGGAGATGCCCACCATGCATGCATCGCTCCCTCTTTGCCTCCCTGACAGCACCATCGCCCTTCACTTCTCTGACTTTCCTTTGCAGTTGACTGAAACCTCCTCCCGCTACGCCCGCAAGATCTCGGGCACCACTGCCCTCCAGGAGGCACTGAAGGAGAAGCAGCAGCACATTGAGCAGCTGCTGGCTGAGCGGGACCTGGAACGGGCCGAGGTGGCCAAGGCCACCAGCCACGTGGGGGAGATAGAGCAGGAGCTAGCCCTGGCCCGAGATGGGCATGACCAGGTGAAGTCTGGTGCTGATCTTGTGGAGATGGTGGTGGTTTCTAAATTGAGTGATGAGGCTGAAATCGTGCCTGGTGTCTGGAGCCAGGGATTTGGATTTGAACACTGGAAATGAGTATTACTTTCTGTGTTGAGCTCATTGGAAAGCTGTGATCTGGGTGCCAGTTTTTATCATCATAAGGATAAAGTTTTGCTCTTCTCGATTTTACTTTAGCTTTTTGGTCTTTATTTCCAGGTTTTGGACCTGTCTGTGCTAACACTCATTGAACTTTAGCACTGAGATCGAAGCTGCTATTTGTAGATTGACATGTGTTTCAGTATTGGAAAAGATGAGAACTGTTTTACTATTGCCCTCGGTTGCTTTATGATATTGTTTTTTTGTTGTCTAGTTTCTTGGAAGGTTGCTAAGAATAACCCAAGATAGAAACTATTTGAATGTGACGAGATTGCTGGCCACCCACCATGATCACACTTACCCATACCTGTTGGAGGTATCTCTGGGCCTATTTCTGGGTCAGGAATCAGCTACTCACTGACATCCTTGCTTCCCTAGCATGTCCTGGAACTGGAGGCCAAGATGGACCAGTTGCGAACAATGGTGGAAGCTGCTGACAGGGAAAAGGTGGAGCTCCTCAACCAGCTAGAAGAGGAGAAAAGGTAATTGATCCTCAGCTATTCCTGACCTTTTAAATGATTTCTTAGGAAGAAATTTCCCATCATCAACTGTGTTCTTTTGGTTATTTTTGGAACTTGCTATGTAGACTAGGTTGGCTTTGATGTCATAGAGATCCTCCTGCCTCTGCCTCTGCCTCTGCCTCTGCCTCCTAAGTGCAGGGATTAAAGGCATGTGCCAACGCACCCTACATCTTTGTCTTTAGAGCCAAAGGAATAACTATGTTCAGGAGAAACTGAACTCTTAGTTGAAGAGCATGTGCTTTGATGTGGCTTCCCCAGGATGGTTAGAATCATTTAGACATGACCTGGTTACTTAACAGATACTTACTGAGTATCACTGAATGCTTAACTTCCTTCTGAGAATAGCCTTAGTATTTTTGAGCAAATTCATAAATGCTCTCTAGCATTTATGAAATTATGTTCACTTGGTGCTAGAGAGATGGCTCAGTGGTTAAAAGCACTGACTGCTCTTGCAGAGGATCTGGGTTCAATTCCCAGCACCCACATGGCAGCTAAGAACTGTCTTAGGCTGGGCATGGTGGTGTGTGCCTTAGCACTTCAGGAGGCAGAGGCAGGCGGATCTCTGAGTTCAAGGCCAGCCTGGTCTACATAGCAAGCTCCAGGCCAGCTGGGACTAAAGGGAGACACTGCCTCAAAAAAAAAAAAAAATCCAAATAAAATAAAAAGTAGGAGTATGGAAGTAAAAACTGGGTGGAGCATGAAGTCCTGTGCTACACTGTGGATCCTTTTCCTTCTCTTTCAGTTCCTTTCAAAAACTCTTCTTGTCCTTGTTCCTTCAAAGGTAGAAACTGACTTTTAACACTGACTGTGTCCATAGACAGCACTCATAATTTTTTGTGCCTTTGTGTGCTGAGATTTCTTCTCCAGCCCTCAAACTTTATTATGTTTTTGGTCTTTTTGAGACAGGGTCTCCCCACAGCCACAGCTGTCCTGGAACTTGCCATGTAGACCAGGCTGGCCTTGAACCCACAGAGATCCACCCGCCTCTGTCAAACTCAATTCCCTATCAGCCTCTGGAGTGCTGGGATTGCATGTGTGTGCCACTATGCTTAGCCACCATCTCTCTCCCTCTCCCTCTCCCTCTCCCTCTCCCTCTTTCTCTTTNTTATTTCTGTATGTGTATGAATGTACTGTCTGCATGCAAGTCTGTGCACCCGTGTCGTGCAACGCCGCGGAGTTCAGAAGAGGGTCTCGGATTCCCCTGGAACTGGAGTTCTCCTGGAATTGGAGCTTCAGACGGTTCTCAGCCGCCATGTGGGTGCTGGGGATCGAACCCGGGTCCTCTGTAAGAGCGGTCGGCGCTCTTAACCGCTAGGCCATCTCTCCAGCCCCCGAAGTTTAGCTCTTATACAAGATTTCCTTCCTTCCTTCCTTCTTTCCTTCTTTCCTTCTTTCCTTCTTTCCTTTCCTTCTTTCCTTCTTTCCTTCTTTCCTTCTTTCCTTCTTTCCTTCTTTCCTTCTTTCCTTCTTTCCTTCCTTCCTTCCTTCCTTCCTTCCTTCCTTCCTTCCTTCCTTCCTTCCTTCCTCTTCCCTTACTTCCTCCCTCTATCCCTCCCTCCTTCCCTCTCTTTTTTGAGGATTGAACGTGCATGCTAGGTAAGCAGTCTACCACTGACCTCTATCTCCAGACTTCTCTTTACTTTTCCATTTTGAGACAGTCTCACAAGTTGTCTAGGCTAGCTTTGAACACTTCCTGTAGTCCAAGGGGCCCTGAACTCATGATCCTCCTGCCTCAGTCTCCCAATTAGCCAGAATTATAGGTTTGCACCATCAGGCCTATAATTAGGCCTGATGGTGCAAAAAAAAAAAATATATTTTTTTTTTACATCCAAAATACACCTAGCAAACCTGCATAGGGTGGTATATGCCTGTAGTACAGCACTTGGGAGGCTGAGGCAGAGGATCAGGAGTTCAAGGCCAGCCTGGACATAGTAAGTCTCCCTCTCTCCTGAAAAAAAAAAAAACTAAGAGATTGAGATAGACCTTTTTTTTCCCCCTTCTGAATGCTACCACACTAATTGCCATTTGCTTTTGTGCTTAAGCCATCTCTGCATTGCAGATATCTGAATTGCATTTCTTGATGATGAAAATGTCATTTAACTGAGCAGGGTTTTTTTTTTTTTTTAAGACACTGTCTCTATTTAGCCTAGGTAATCCTTCTATCTCAGTAACTCCTGAGTGTTGGGCCGCTAGGCCTAGCAGGATTTTTTTTTTCTTTTAGTTTTGCTAGTAAGTTTGAAGGATTTTGTTTTATTCTGCATATGTCAAAAACCCTGCCCCCTTCCTCTTCTATATCCAGCTTCCTAAAGATTCATAATATAGGCAGGAAGAGTATAGTTCTGCAGTGAACATGTATTTCACTTGCATCAGGATTGGGTTCAATTCCCAGTGCCAACAACAGAACAAGAAAACACTTAGGTAGATATTACTTGACTTTTGTAAATCTTCTGAATGTCATTATACTTCATGCCTTTGGGATGCCATTGATCAAAATCACACTCAACATTCACAAATGCGTGAAAGCATGTATTAAAGAACCAAAGAATAGGATTTTTATTACTTCTCCCTCAAATCATCCACAGTCCCATTCTCCTATTCTTGGAGGAGGTCTTAGAATTGTTGTGGAGGCATGAAGACTGGGATCTCTGTATGAGAGGCATGCTAACTGCTCTCTAAAATATCTGACATAAAGAGATTTGTTTTCCATGCCATCTCTCTCAGGTTCTATAATTGAAAGTAGAAATTATATACTTTAATATGAAATCTATTCTTTGGTAATCAAATATTTTCCTTTTTTATTTTTTTATTTTTTTAAATATTTTTAATTTTTATTTATTTTCTATGTGTATGAATGTACTTACTGTCTGCATGTAGGTTTGTGCACCTGTGTTGTACAATGCCATGGAGGTCAGAAGAGGGTGTTGGATTCCCCTGGAACTGGAGTTCTCCTGGAATTGGAGTTACAGACGGTTCTCAGCCGCCATGTGGGTGCTGGGGATCGAACCCGGGTTCTCTGCAAGAGCAGTTGGTGCTCTTAACCGCTAGGCCATCTCTCCAGCCCCTCAAATATTTTCCTTTTAGGCTGATCTTGTCTTGATATCCATTCTGGTGTATGTGACCAAGAAAAACTCGTGATTTTTTTTTTTCAGTCCTTACCCCATGCCTTCTATTGTACTTAGATAAAACTTTGGAGCTTCCTAAATAATTACAACATAGCTTTTATACACCAGAGCCCTATATATACACCAGAGCCTCGTTTTCTGTGTCTCTGAAGTGTTTCTTTTCATCATTGTCTGCTGAGTTCACCAAGGTGCTGATTATTACAAAGTTTTGCAGGGCTGGAGAGATAGCCTAGCGGTTAAGAGCACCTACTGCTCTTGCAGAGGACCCGGGTTTGATCCCCAGCACCCACATGGCGGCTAAGAACCGTCTGTACCTCCAATTCCAGGAGAACTCCAGTTCCAGGGGAATCCGACACCCTCTTCTGACCTCCACGGCGTTGCACGACATGGGTGCACAGACCTACATGCAGACAGTACATTCATACACATACAAAAATAAATAAAATTAAAAAAAAAAACAAAGTTTTGCTATGGTGGATAAAGAGTTCCTTACTTTCTTCAGTGCTTTGTTTTGGTTGTATTCCACAGGAAGGTTGAGGACCTTCAGTTCCGAGTTGAAGAAGAATCAATTACCAAAGGTGATCTTGAGGTAAACCCTTCCAGCTCTCTAAAGCTTTTATGGATACCAGTATTGAGAAATATGGGTGACATACTGGGTCTGTTGATTCTTGTGGTCAGAACAGTCAGTCAAGAGAATGGCAGGTGAGCCATACTGCTCTCTGGCCCACATGAGTCCAACTGAGGCTTTATGGCTGAGCTAATGGTGTGGTCCTTGAGCCTCTGACTGTCTCAATTCCTGTGGCAGAACAAAATGCTTACAACTCTTCTCATACTTCAAAATTGAAAGCTATGAATTGGATTTAATCAAGTCATAAATCTGGCAGTGTGTCCTCAAGGCAGCCCTCAGCAAAACTATTCTTGTTCCTCTGATAATAGAAATAGCATTTTAATGTTTATCATAATGGTCCATAGCATGGCATTTTTTATGTATCTTGGCTTTCTTTTACAGTGGAGCAGAATAAATCCTTTATAACCCTATAAAAGAAGTAAATTATTGGCTGGGGAGGTGGCTCAGCAGTTAAAAGTACTTGCTACTCTTCCAGGACACCGACATTTGTTCCTAGCATCCATATTGGGCCTCTCACAACTGTCTGAAACTCCAGCTCCCCATCACCTTCTTCTGGTGCACACTCATGTACTGATACACGTATACATAAAATAAAAATAAATCTTAAAAAAGAAGTAAATTATGCCAGGCATGGTGGTGCATGCCTGTAATCCCAGCACTTGGGAGGCAGAGGCAGGCGAATCTCTGAGTTCAAGGCCAGCCTGGTCTACATAGTGAATTCCAGGCCAGCTGGGGCTACAAGGAGACCCTGTTTCAAAAAAACAAAAAAAGACCAAAATAAAAAATAAATTATATGTTCTGATAATTTAGTTTATTATTCTGGTGCCAGGGATTGTATAGTTGCTTTTAAAAAATTTTTTTTTATTAATTTTATTTATTTCTGTATGTGTATGAATGTACTGTCTGCATGCAAGTTTGTGCACCCGTGTCGTGCAACGCCGCGGAGGTCAGAAGAGGGTCTCGGATTCCCCTGGAGCTGGAGTTCTCCTGGAATTGGAGCTTCAGACGGTTCTCAGCCGCCATGTGGGTGCTGGGGATCGAACCCGGGTCCTCTGTAAGAGCAGTCGGTGCTCTTAACCTCTAGGCCATCTCTCCAGCCCCGTATAGTTGCTTTTTAAAACAATCTAGTTACCAGAGCAAGAACCAGGAACAATTTATGCCACTTCTATGGCATATTTCAAATACATAGATTTTCCTTTAATGTCAGGTTGCTTGTTAATAGTGATTCATATTAGTTTTAAATTAGATACCAGGGTTTTCCACTCATTTTTATTAAAAAAAAAATGAGATACCAGGGTTAAGTGGTTTTGGTGCTTTTCAAACCACTGCCAGATATATGACAAATACAAATAATTAACTTAAAAAATGTTGAAGAGTCTGTAATATCCATCATGGCATTTTAATAAAAATTGTACTTGTCTGTGCATTGGTGGAGACAGGGTCTCATCTGGTCTAGAATTCACTATGTAAATATGTAAATCAGGATGGCCTCAAATTTGTGGCAATCCCCCTGCCTCTGCCTCCCAAGTGATAAGATTATAGGGGTATACCACCAAACCTAGCAGAGGATACATTTTTATTTTGTCATTGTTACCAATTTTTGGAGTCTTTTAGCTTAAATTTCAGGAATCCTTCTAAATAAGAACTCTGATTTATTTGGAAAGATATATCTTTATAGTTAATAAAGAATAAAGAGAACAGTTTCTGAGTTCTAATTTTATAAGGTCCAGAATTTAATGACTTATTAATAATTTAATAGACATCTTCTTCACTCATTTCATATATAGTCACATCTTTTTGTTGACTTTTGTGTTGTTGTCATCCATTTAAAAACACCCCAAAGTTTCATTAGAAGTTTCATATCATCATTTAATTCATATGAATTATAGCCTCTGGTGTTTGGGGATGGTTGAGATAAAATATTCACACATTAGCAATTGGCTGTAGTTTGTCTGATAAACTTAGTTGAAATTAATCAAAGTCATGTTGAAACCCTAACACATAATGAAACTTTAGTTGAATCTCTTTTTTTTTTTTTTACTTTTTTTTTTTTTCACTGATAGAAAAACAGCCAGATTTCTGAAGATCCTGAGAATGTAAGAGGGCACTTAACTGTGGATATTTCCCTTAACACAGATTGATTCCAGATTAAAATGCTTATTGATAATCTCAAGTACTAACTGCATAATCTGACCTGGGACATTGCCCTTAATATTTCTATGCATGTGGCTTTCAAAGCAATCACATTTGTATCTTGAAGAAATTGTATGTAATGACTAAGTTCTGTAAATTCATTTGTTTAATGATAGGTAAAAACTTGCTTTTTAAAGAATTTTTTTCCAAAAGGGAAGAAAATGCTTGGGGGCATGACCTCCTTCACCAAATTCCCAATTTCTTCTAAGTTTAGTAGAATTATTCCAAAAGAGATGGCAGCTGATGGGAGCATAAAATGCATTCGTGTGTGGGAATGCTGGGAGATGCTCCTCAAGTCGTCTGACCTGCCTAGCCCCGCTGCTTTTGTGTGTGCTCCCACTTCTGACCAGTGCAACTGAAGAAATTCAAGCTTCCATTTGTTGCTACAAGTATTTCTCCCTAGAAAAGTAGGGGTTAGTGTTTTCTTTGAGTGTTAAATCTGTTGTTACTGAGGGCGTTCTTCTAATAGCAGTGCTACCAGACATGCCATTTTTCCTTCCTCTTTCTGAATGAGATCAAATACCCAGTGCAGACTTTACCAAAGTGGCCTCAAAAGCATTGCTTCTTGGTACACATTTTTAGCCATGATGCCAACTAAAAAGAAGAAAACTTTTTGCTTTGATTACTGGCACCAAAGAACAAAACTAAAATAACTACTTTACTTCTGACCACTTCCTGAGCTGAAATAGAGTTTAATTTGGACCTTTGATAAAGGGTTCCTCTTCATGAAGTTACTCCAGTGATCTGGGTCTCTCTTCTCTGTCCAGAACAGGTTCCACTATCTCCAGCATCAGTGTGCATGGGACCTCCCTCCTGTCTCTCTGTGTGCTTCTTGCAAGGCCTTTGCTTTCCTTCACACCACTGTCCCAGGACTCTCCTCTTGGGATACAATGTCTTACTCTAAGAAAACCATAATTTTAAAGAGTTATCCTGTTCAGAGTCATACTTTTAGCCTGGGCTATGGCAGGGAGGTGATCACTGGTTCCCTTCCTGCTGACTGGTGAGAGTCCACTGTAGAGCCTCAGGTGCTTTGTGTGCTTCCCCTCCCATAAGGAGGAGTTTCCACACTCAGCTTAAAGTGTGAATGGAAGAATAGTAGTAAGTGGATATTTCCTTTTTAATTTTTTTGAGACAGTCTCTTGCTCTGTAGCCTAAGCTGGCCTTGAACCTGTGGTGATACTACTTCTGCCTCAGGCTATTTGCTGCTGGGATTATATATACAGAAACCAATGTAACTGACCCCCCCCCCCTATCTTTTTGAGACAGGGTCTCTCTTTAGTCCCAGCTGGCCTGGAGCTCACTATGTAAACCAGGCTGGCCTTGAACTCAGAGATCTGCCTGCCTCTGGCCTGCTCCACCATGCCCAACAACTTTTTTTTTTTTTTAATTAGGATCTGATGATGTAACCTAGGCTGGCCTTATTATATAGCCTGGCCTCTACCTCTTGATCCTCCTGTCTCTCTTTCCCCAGGTGCTGGGACTGTAGGCTTATATCACCATGCCTGGCTGGATATTTTTTTTTTTTCATCTGCACATTGTGATGTTTTCCCCAGAGGATGTCTGAGGGTCAAAAGAGGAAAGTCTCTTGTCTTTTAAGCCTTCTTTTAAAGTTTAGGTTTATGAAGCTATAACCCCAACTATGTAGATCTGGATTAGTTGGGGTTTTTTCCCCCTTATCTTTTTGAGATAGGATCTCTGTGGCCCCCCACTGGCCTGATGCTCACTATGTAGACCAGGCTAGCCTCCATCTCACAGAGATCTGCCTGCCTCTGCCTCCGGAGTGCTGGAACTAAAGGCATGTGCCACTCTGCCCGGGTAGGTTATTTTTTTTATATAGAAGTAGAAATATTAAATAGCTTCTCTCTGAGGTATATGTTGATCAAGAGGACTAACGGGTTTTGAATTTTATTAGTTCACAGAATCTAGGTAGTATACTCTAATTCCACGAACTAATAAAGTGAAGAATGTTAAAAAAATATTTTCTGATCATCTTTTAAATATACCATGATGGTTTGTTTATCCCTTGTTTATAAGCAGTGTGACTGCTTGAATGCATTGAGGTTGCCAGAATATTAGTAAAGATGTTCATAGCTTTGACCTTCTACTCAGGCACTTTACTATTTAGTGTCAGCTTGCTAAAACTTCTGTTGAATAATTTTCTCATTGCCCAAAATTGTTCAGACTGATAGAGTAGGCCAGTAAAATATCTTAAGTTAATCCTGGTATCATCAGTCAAATGTCCCAGTTGTCTCTTGGGTAGGAGAAATGGGTAGAGGAAGAATATACCTTTGGATTAATACCTGGATTTTTTTCAAATGGAACAAGATTCTGCCACACTTAAGTCTGTTATGTAGAAAGTACCTCCTGAGGGCTGGAGAGATGGCCTAGCGGTTAAGAGCTCCGACCGCTCTTGCAGAGGTTCAATCCCCAGCACCCACATGGCGGCCGAGAACCCTCTGAAACTCCAATTCCAGGAGAACTCCAGTTCCAGGGGAATCCGACACCCTCTTCTGACCTCCGCAGCATTGCACGACACGGGTGCACAAACCTACCTGCAGACAGTACATTGATACACATACAGAAATAAATAAAATTAAAAAAAAAAAAAAAAAAAAAGAAAGTACCTCCTGGGTCCCTGTCAGGTAACTGGAGTATATGGTAAGGGAATCAGACATGTGTAAGGTTTTGGAGGTCTCCCTCACACTAGGATTGTAGCAGGTTTTTCGTTGTTGGTTTTTTTTTAGCAGGAGTTTAAACTCCTGTCTTTGTGTTTTCACCCTTTCCTATCTTCTGAGATGGTAAAATCCATTTCATTTTGGGATGAAAATAAGCCCCTTACACTTGAAGCTAAGTTCAGTTCCCTCATTTGACCTTTTCTGAAATGGAGGTTTGTGTTGGGTAATCATTACTGAACATTTTCTTTGAAATCCTGAATCCCGGTCCTCTCCCCCATGGACAAGCTTTTGATAAATCCTGTTGTGAAGAAATTAGAGCCTTCATGGACTATTTCACGTCGATTCTGCATTGACGAGAACTCTCGAAGCGCAGAGCTTGTATTGCCTTAAATATCACAAACCCTGCCAAGCAGGATCGGTGTGGCATCTCAGCTTCTGTTTTTTTGTTCTTTGTTTTTGGGGGTTTTTTTTTTATTTTTTTTTTTTTTTTTTTTTTTTGAGATAGGATGGTCAGTTAGGCCTGGAACTCATTATGTAGACCAGGGTAGCTTGAAACTCACAGTAATCCTCCTATCCTCCAGCTCCCAAGTGCCGGGATTATAGGCCTAAGTCACCATGCCCAGCACAGATTCCCTTTGTTAAGGTGAATTCTTCATGCCTGTTAATGGCAAATTGTATGCCAAGTGCAAGGGTCTACTATGAGGACTTATTGAACATTTGAGGATTGTGGCATCGTCTTTCTCTGTATGTAGAGGAAGGTGCTGATCTGAGGGTCAGCCAACCCTGTGACATCCTTGAGTCAGTTACATACATTAATGCCAAGCAGCCATTGTGGGGTGGAGGGAAGATGCTAGAGGAATATTAACTATGCTAATTTGTGCTGATAAACTTTACTTATCAAGATAACATGTTTCTGGCTGCATGCATCTGAAATTTCATCTTGCCTCATGTGTTTCCATTTTTTTCCTTTCTCAACAGACTAGCTCATGTCCTCTGTCCACCCTCAGTGTTTTGTTCATAGTGTCCATCCTTTTTCTTTCTCTTACCCTTTTTGTTTATCCTTTGGCAGAAGGTACTGGTGGCTCGGCCTGCATGCCGCTGTCTTTCCTCTTGTGCTGGCATGTCATGGTGGCACTGTTGTGTTCTTTTCCTCTTCCTTTTTACTAACAGACGCAGACCAAACTGGAGCATGCCCGAATTAAGGAACTTGAACAGAGCCTGCTCTTTGAAAAGACCAAAGCTGACAAACTCCAGAGGGAGTTAGAAGACACTAGGGTAATGGTTTTCACTATTTAATGAAGCAGCCTTATGAGTGTGAATGGTGGACACCTTGGGTGACATGCCTGCTGTTGGCCTGAGCTGTGACCCAGTGGTTCAGCCCGAGTTTGGTCTTGGTACAACTCAGGCATTCATAAACTTAAAGTGACCAGTAGGCACAGGTGCTTTATATGGAGTCTTTTGTCAAAAGTGAAGACTCAACGAAAATCAAGATCAGAAACTTTACAATGGTATAAGCTGCATGGATAGGCGCAGTTGTATTTAAGATTCTTTGTGTTAATACTTTGAAATGCTTTTCACCAGTCTCCACAGTAGTGGAGCTTACTATAAATAGTAAGCTCAATACAGTTCTTGTGTCTCTAGTTATAGGTTTTCTAAACAATGTCTGCTCTTTCCTCCCTTTTATCCTGGCCTATTGGGGGAAAGAGATGGAGACATTAGCTCTTTATTTATCTTTTTAAAATTTTTTATTTATTCTTTTATGTGTATGAATGTACTGTCTGCATGCAGGTCTGTGCACCCGTGTCATGCAATGCCGCAGAGGTCAGAAGAGGGTGTCGGATTCCCCTGGAACTGGAGTTAAAGACGGTTCTCAGCCGCCACGTGGGTGCTGGGGATCGAACCCAGGTCCTCTGCAAGAGCAGTCGGCACTCTTAACCACTAGGCCATCTCTCCAGCCCCATTAGCTCTTTTTTTTAATCAGATTTAAGGACTTTGACCCCAATTATCTTTTTTTTTGTTTTGTTTTGGTTTGGTTTGGTTTTTTCCTGATAGCTGAGCTCTCTCTATATCCCTCCTTTCTGTCACTCAGCTTAATAAAATCTCACTGATCAGGAAGGACAGATGTTTGGAAATAAATAACTTCTTACTATCCTCAGTTCATCATGTTTGACTTTTCTAGCCAGAGCATCAGTCTCATTTTAATTACATATTAAATTATTAATTACATATTAAAACAACTATAGGGCTGGGCGTGGTGGTGCACGCCTTTAATCCCAACACTTGGGAGGCAGAGGCAGGCGGATCTCTGTGAGTTCAAGGCCAGCCTGGTCTACAGAGCGAGCTCCAGGCCAGCTGGGACTAAAAGGGAGACCCTGTCTCAAAAATAGCAAAAATAACCCCCCCCCCAAATAAACCAACTATAGAGTGCTTATGTTATGCCACTTATTATTCTAAGTGCTGTACACATATTCAGCCTTATCATGATCCTTGGAAGTGGGTAATATTATTATTCCCATTTTTACAGACTTTTACAGGGCAAGGGCACTGAGCCCAGAGATGTTAATTTGCCCCAGGTTACACAGCTGATAGTAATAATGGAGCCAGTATTTCCATCTAGGTCATTTGGCTCCAGAGTTTGTTATCTTAAGCATCATAGGATGGAATTTTTTTAATTTGTTGAAAATCAGAATTACTCAAATGTAAAAATATATATTCATATATATCCTTTAAATCACGTTTGCTTGATTGACCTCAACTTCAAATTTTCAAAAATTACTTTGTATCTTATCAAATTTGTTATCCACATTTTTTTCTTTTGAATCATTAGCATTTGTAGAAATTTCTCTTGGTGAGAAATCATTAATCGAAAAAATCTAGACAACTGAGTAATCTTCTCTCAATCATAATGGCTCAGCAGTTAAGAGCACTGGCTGCTCTTGCAGAGGACCTGGGTTCAAGTCCCACCTGTAATTCCAGTCTCAGGGGATCCAGCACCCTTTTCTGACCTTCGTGGGCATTGCGTGACATGGGTTTACTTACATACATGCATGCAACACATCCATACACATAAGAAGAAAAATGACTAAAATATTTTTTGAAAGAAAGAAAAGAAAGAGAAGAAAGAAAGAAAAAGATGGTGGGGAAATAATCTATTTAGCAGAATGTTTGCCTTGCAAGCATGCAGGCCTGAATTCAGTTTCCAGAATCCACATGAAAAAGCCGGGTGTGGTGGTGCATGCTTGTAATCCCAGCCCTGGGAGGCAGAGACAGGAGGATCCCTGAGGTTTTCTGGTCAACCAGGCAAGCTGTAGGCCAGTGAGAGACCCTGAGGAAAGACACTTGAGGTTGTCTTTTAGCCTGCACATATACTTGAACACACACATGCACCCAGAAACAAGTAAATAAATAAATAAAGCCGGGCATGGTGGCTCATGCCTATAATCCTAGCACTCGGGAGGCTGAGACAGGAGGATTGCCACAAGTTCAAGGCCAGCCTAGGCCACATAGAGAATTCCAGGCAAGCCAGCCTGGGCTACAGAGTGAGACCCTGTCTCAAAAAACAAAAACGAAAGAAGAAACAATGTTCTCAATTGGTCTCAAAAATAAAATCTTCCCAACATGTATTTTGTAAGAAAAAAAAATGGGAAAAAAAAGAGGAAGAATAAGTGATAATTTGGTACTGTTTCTTCATAATCTTAGACCCTAAGACTTGATCTGGGAAATGGAAGGGGCTGATGAAATTGAGGTCCTTTTGACTAGTGCTAAAAGTTTTTTTTAACTTCTAAACTCTTCCCCCCATCTTAGTTTTGTCAGTAAACAGCTTCAATGCTTTGTTTGCTCTGGATAATAAGGCATCCATTTACAAATGGCTTATCCAGGGGCTGGAGAGATGGCTTAGCGGTTAAGAGCACTGACTGCTCTTGCAGGGGACTGGGGCTAGATTCCCAGCACCCACATGACGGCTAAGAACCGTCTTTAACTCCAGTTCCAGGGAACCCTACACCCTCTTCTGACCTCTGCAGCATTGCATGACACAGGTGCACCTACTTACATGCAGACAGTACACTCATACATATAAAACAAAAAAAATTTTTAGCCGGGCGTGGTGGCACACGCCTTTAATCCTAGCACTTGGGAGGCAGAGGCAGGTGGATCTTTGTGAGTTCAAGGCCAGCCTGGTCTACAGAGTGAGTTCCAGGACGGCTGGGACTACAGGGAGACCCTGTCTCGAAAAAAAACAAAACAAAACAAAAAATTTAAATTTCTTATCCAGCTATTTCAAATTAAGTTTACATTCTCCCATAACAAACAGCATCTTCTATGAATTGGTACTCACTCTTGATCTGCCAAATGTGAAAATAACCAGTGATCCATTTAATTCTCACATCACTTCATTCCTTTTCAGGAAGTATTTTAGAATTCCTCTTAGCCTGAAATTCAATTTATATACAGTGCACCTAGTGCTGTAGAACTAGGAGCAAGAGCAAACAGTTCCTGACTTAAATACCAGGAGAATCAACTAAGAGTAGACTTTGAGAAACATAATTGAAAGGGGACCATCACAATGTGAAAATGCCACATAGAGAGCAATCATGCTATTATTTTAGTTTGTTTTCCACTTGGCATTCTCTCAATTTGACTATTTTATTGTGACTAAGACCTATTGCCCGATTGGATTTGATTTACTTATGCTGCAGACTTTGTAGCAATAGATTTATTAATGTCGTATATCTTCGCTCTAGGTAACAAATTCATGGTTTCTCCCTTCCCTAGAGAATAGTATATAAACAAATTAACATGTTTAATCTGAAGCATCTATAATAACTATGAAACACAGCAGTTTAATAATTTCCAGAATAGGGGCTGGAGAGATAGCCTAGCGGTTAAGAGCATCGACTGCTCTTGCAGAGGACCCAGGTTCAATCCCAAGCACCCACATGGCAGCTGAGAACTGTCTGTAACTCCATTTCCAGGAGAACTCCAGTTCCAGGGGAATCCAACACCCTCTTCTGACCTCCGAGGCATTGCATGACATGGGTGCACAAACCTACATGCAGACAGTATTCATATGCACACACACACACACACATACACACACACAAATTTCCAGAATATTAAGCGATTGTGCAGTTTTAGAGACTAATGTGCATTCCTTTCCTCTTTTCTCCTGGACATTTTATCAGCATCAGAACCTGCTTAGGTAGGTAGAGGAAACAATAATAATAAAAAACATTGTGTTTTCTATCCCAATAAAGGCAATGTGGGGAAGAGACTGAAATAGGAAGTGTTTGATCCTTGAAATTTGGGACCACTGGTAATTTTAAATTACTTGTATTCCCTTCTGTTTCCCAGGCTGTTCTAGTAATTTTTAATCCTTAAGCCATCATTTTCAACATATTCTGCGTACCAAACCGATTGATCCCCTACTAAACTGAAAGGACACAAGTTGAGAAAGTATTTTTTTCTAGCCCTAGGGGTTTATTTTCTTAAAATCCAGATGTCAAATGGAATAAATGTGTGGAAGTAGCTAGGATCCTGCATTTTAGACCTGCATTCCAGGGGATTTGTATGCATACTAATGTGAACCACTGGGTTAGGGAAGCAAAGATATATATATATAAATGCTGACAGGATTATAAAATCCACAAAAAGGTCCTCGTGTAAGAATTAAATGTATATTTTCAGGTAAGTAATCTTTTTTTGATCATTTTTTAAAAGTCAATAAATTCTTCATTATCTAGTTGAGGTTTTTATTCTACAGGTGATGCATTACTAACCGAGTCACTTAATAGGTGATTCTAGACCTTCTGTACCAGTACTACCTCATAAAAATATAGTGCAAGCCTCACGTATGGAATTTATACCACCCTGGTACCTATATTAACTTTTTAGCAAGTTACAGGTGCAATTAATAACATATATTTAAGCCAGGCATGGTGGCAAACGCCTTTAATCCTAGCACTTGGGAGGCAGAGGCAGGCGGATCTCTGTGAGTTCAAGGCCAGCCTGGTCTACAGAGCAAGCTCCAGGCCAACTAGGACTAAAGGGAGACCCTGTCTCAAAAATATGTATATATTTAAGCCAGTATAGCTAAAATATTGCTTTATCATGTAATGAATATGGCAATTATTAAGATTTTTATATCTGTTTTTCTCTCAGTCTTCAAATCCTAATGTGGGTCTAAGAGCACATTTTACTTTGAACCACATTTCAGTGCTCAGCCATATGTGATTAGTGGCTCATAGACAGCTCAAACCTGTAATCACCACCAGCTTTGGAGCCTGGATGAAGCCAGGTAGAAAAACGGGCCAAATGAACATCCTTTCTTCTCCAAAGCAGACAGTCTGAGTATTTGGAAAGCTACTATTTTTGTTAACTTATCAGTTAATGAGTACTTGCTGGATTTAAGCTTCTTTAGAGGAGAAACAAATATTGTCAATGTGAATTAAACTCAATATCCATTTTAAATTTAAATTGGTGAAATGTTTCCAAAGATTATAAATTCAAATAGGAACTTCCAGAGTTGGCCTTAGGCCATTATCATGGTGAGAGAAAATTAACTGTACTCATTTGTAGTATAGTTTGCTGCTTAATTTTGTATAGTTTGTAAAGATCTTCAGGATCAAAGAAAATCAGCAATTTGTTATTTAGTGACGTCTTTTTCTTTGGACTGATGTTAATAGGTGGCTACAGTATCAGAAAAGTCCCGAATAATGGAACTAGAAAAAGATCTAGCATTGAGAGTACAGGAAGTAGCTGAGCTCCGAAGAAGGCTAGAGTCCAGTAAACCTGCAGGGGATGTGGATATGTCCCTTTCCCTTTTGCAAGAAATAAGTTCTTTGCAAGAAAAGTTAGAAGCCACCCGCACTGACCACCAAAGAGAAGTAACTTCTCTGAAGGAACATTTTGGAGCTCGGGAAGAAACATTTCAGAAGGAGATCAAGGCTCTGCATATGGCCACTGAGAAGCTTTCCAAAGAGAATGAGTCCTTGAGAAGCAAGCT
Source organism: Rhizomys pruinosus (assembly GCA_009823505.1). Classification (NCBI taxonomy): domain Eukaryota; kingdom Metazoa; phylum Chordata; class Mammalia; order Rodentia; family Spalacidae; genus Rhizomys; species Rhizomys pruinosus. The sequence goes on along the minus strand of VZQC01015026.1, from coordinate 2,936,980 downwards.
TGACCATGCCAACAAGGAGAATTCTGATGTGATAGCTTTGTGGAAGTCCAAACTAGAGACTGCCATCGCTTCCCACCAGCAGGCCATGGAGGAGCTGAAGGTCTCCTTTAGTAAAGGGATTGGAACGGACTCAGCTGAATTTGCTGAGTTAAAGACACAGATAGAAAAACTGAGGCTAGATTACCAGCATGAAATAGAAAATTTACAGAATAAACAAGACTCTGAACGGTCTGCTCATGCTAAAGAGATAGAAGCCCTAAGAGCTAAATTGATGAAAATCATTAAAGAAAAGGAAGACAGCCTGGAGGCCATCAAATCAAGACTGGACAAAGCGGAAGATCAGCATCTAGTAGAAATGGAAGATACATTAAACAAACTACAGGAGGCCGAAATAAAGGTAAAGGAGCTAGAGGTTCTGCAAGCCAAGTGCAATGAACAAACCAAGGTCATTGGTAATTTTACATCACAGCTCAATGCTGTCGAAGAAAAGCTCTTGGATCTTGATGCACTTCGGAAAGCCAGTTCCGAAGGTAAATTGGAAATTGAGACACTTAGACAGCAGCTTGAGGCAGCTGAGAAACAGATAAAAAATTTAGAGATTGAAAAGGATGCTGAAAGTAGCAAGGTTTGTATTGACTTCCATCATTGCTTTTTTTTTTTTCACCCCCATTTGTTTTTATTTTGCATTATGTGTGTTGTTTTGACTTAAGGTCATTCATCTTCAAAATCCCTAGTTTAACCAAACCAAACTATAGTGCACCTACATGAGTATAGTAGAGGATCTCAAGTATGGTTTTTTCTGAGGAGATTAGAGAAAATAACACCTCAGCCTTGTAAATTTGGCTTCCTAACATCTGGAAACCAAATGGCTAATATGTAAACTCCATCTTTTCCTTGGTCTCACTGTATGGCACTGACTGATTTGGAATTCCCTGTTTACCAGGCTGACCTTGAACACATAGAAATCCACCAGCCTTTGCCTCCCTCTCAACTGCTTGGATCAAAAGCCTGAACTATCAAGACACATGCCATCATGAACATCTATTTACTCTTTGTTTAAAATAGAGAACTCATTCTTACCTGGCAGGGGAGATACCATGGTCAAGAAGGTGGTTTTCCCAGGGCGAGGCTTATCCATTGCACTTGGGATGTGCTGACCCCTGCAATTTCCCCAAATGTAGGAAACTCGACTGCATAATTTGTGGTAGTGGGGGACTGCGTTCATACTCTCCCGTGGGGGGGGGGTAGAGAACTCTTTGGTGGCACACGCCTTTAATCCCAGCATTTGGGAGGCAGAGGCAGGTAGATCTCTGTAAGTTCAAGGCCAGCCTGGCCTACATAGTGAGTTCCAGGACAGCTGGCGCTACAGAGAGACCCTGTCTCAAAAAGATTAAAAAAAAAAAAAAGATAAAATAATAGAATAAGCCAGGCGTGGTGGCGGCGCATGCCTTTAATCCTAGCACTTGGGAGGCAGAGGTAGGCAGATCTCTGTGAGTTCAAGGCCAGCCTGGTCTCTACAGAGTGAGTTCCAGGACAGCCAGAACGAAAGGGAGACCCTATCTCAATAAGACCCCCCCCAAAAAAAGAATAAAATGAATAAAATACTCCCTAAAACCAGGATGTTAAGGTAAATGTATGAGAGAAAGGGAGAGATTGAGACAGAGACATTTACAGGGTAGGCTGGCATGGTGCTTCATGCCTATAATTCAACTCAGGATGAGGGAGGAGGAGGATCACCAGTTCATTTCCAGGCCAGCCTGGACTACTTACATTCTGTCAAATACAAAAAAGAAGACGTTTATGAGGCCATCTCTTCCTTTCCTGCTCACATTGCTCCCTTGTTTGTAGGGTTAAGTATATAAATGGAGCATGAACTCTTGTGTGCTTCTTGGCTATGATAGGTAACATTCACAACAAAAGTAAGGTCAGGAGGCCAGAGTCCTTTGCATTATAATATTTCCATGTCGTACTGAAGAAACTAACCCTTCCTTTTGAGGGGTAGAGAGAAGATTAAGACTGGGGTCTCACAATGTAGCCCAGGCTGTCTTTGAACTCAAAATCCTCCTGCCTCTGCCTCTCAGGTGCCATTGTCATGATGTCACTGGCATATACCATTATCTCTCTGACCTTTGAGTATTTTGTTTTTGTAAGTCAGGGTTTCACTATGTAGCCCAGGCTATCCTGCAGCTAACTCTATAGCCCAGGTTGGCCTTGAGCTCACAGTGATCCTCCTGCTTCTGTCTTCCAAGTACTAGGATTATAATCAGCATGCACCTCTACTCCTCTCCTGGCCTTTCCCTGTGTTTGTTTGTTTTAGGGGTCAAGGAAGACTAGAAAAGTGTGATTTGGGTCAAGGAATAGGAAGCTATGAAATATCTACCAGCTACATTTCTTTTTATTCTTTTTTTGGTCTCTTTGATAAAGGGCTTCTCCATAGCCCTAGCTGCCTGAAACTAACTCTGTAGACCAGGCTGGCTTGAAGTCAAAGAGATCTGCCTGCCTTCTAGCTGTTAGGCATGCACTACCATACCCAGCTCAACTACCTTTTTTTAACTGGTCTTGTTAAATGGTAACTTAATTTTTTTTTGTTTTGTTTTTTTGGTCTTTTGTGAGATAGGGTCTACCTGGAGCCCAGTTTGGCTTGAAACTCATTATGGAGACCAGGCTTGGCCTTGAAACTCACAGAGATCCATCTTGCGCTCTGCCCCCAGTGCTAGATTAAAGGTGCGCGCACCACACGCGGTGTCACCTTCATTTTTAAGGGTTCTTTGAGGAATCATTTCCCAGTCTTTCCACTGGTTGAGACTCTGATATTGATGATGAATATTCTGAGCTATTTTCAGGAGAAGCCATTTTATTGGCCAAAGAGTGCAGGATTGTGATGGTTATGTGGGGAGAGGTAAGGACATATAAATATCCATACGTATACATAGTTGAAAATGAAATGGCTATAGGAAAATTTTCTCTAATCTTTTTATGTGGTTCTGAAATATCAATTAAAAAGTAATAGTTTAGTCGGCGTGGTGGCGCACCCTTTAATCCTAGCACTTGGGAGGCAGAGGCAGGCGGATCATGTGTAGTTCAAGGCCAGCCTGGTCTACAGTGATTTCCAGGACAGCGGGACTACAGGGGAACCTGTCTCGAAAAGACCAAAAAAAAAAAACAAAAAAAGTATAGTTACAGGGTATGAGGTGGCACCACATACTTTAATCCTACACTTGGTAGAGGCAGAGGCAGCGAAGATCTTATTGAGTTCAAGGGCCCCCCTGGTCGCAGAGTGAGTTCCAGGACAGCTGGAACTACAGGGAACCCTGTCTCAAACCAAGGGGGAAAAAAAAAGGGGGCTGCTGGAGATGGCATAGCCTAAAAGATATAAGATGCGAGCACTGCTTACAGAGACCCGGTTCGATCCCCATACCCACCTGTGGCCGAGAACCATCTGAAACATCCAAATTCCAGAGAATCCAGTTCCAGGGGAACCGACACCCTCTCACGTCTGACCTCCACCGGCATTGCAATGACACAGGTGTGCACACACTTGCATGCAGACAATACATTCATACACATACAGAAATAAATAAATAATTTAAAAAATAGTTAATTAGAAGAGACTATATGGCTGATAGTTGGGCCACTTTTTCATAATCATAATTTAGTGAAAGCCATGTTCTTATGGGTATTATCTAGTAGGTCTTTAAATATGATTTGAACTCCAGTTCCAGTGCTTTTGCCACCCTCTTCTGGCTTCTGCCGCCTGTTGTATGCATGTGCTGCACATAAATGGCACACAAGCAAATACATATAAATAAAATGAATAAATTAATGAAAAATATTTTTTAAAGAGCCAGGTGTGGTGCTACATGCCTTTAATCCCAGCACTCTGGAGGCATAGGCCAGTGGATCACTGTGATATCCAGGCAGCTTGGTCAACATAGTGAGCTCCAGGCTATCTGGGGCTACAGGGAGACCCTGGCTGCCTCGAGAAAAAATTAAAAAAAAAATTAGACAATCATACCTAGAACTTATTTGTTTGAAAATTCACTGGCTGTTTAGAATTTTTTTTTTTTTTTTTTGTCTTTTTGAGATAGGGTCTCCCTGTAGCCCCAGCTGTCCTGGAACTCACTCTGTAGACCAGGCTGGCCTTGAACTCACAAAGATCCGCCTGCCTCTACCTCCCAAGTGCTAGGATTAAAGGCATGCATCACCACGCCCGGCAAGAATTTTAAAAACATTATATTCCTTCCAGTTTTGTTGTGTTGTTTTTCATATTTTTTACATTTGTTTTATTTTTTCCTTATTGTTTTTTGTTTCCTTTTTGTTCATTTACTTCTGTACCATGTAACTCTGTGTGTTAGGCTAATAGCATTGCCAAAGAGCTCCAGGGAAAAGAGGTAAAGCTCACTAATCTTCAGGACAGTTTGAGTGAAGTCAGTCAAGTGAAAGAGGCTTTGGAAAAAGAACTTCAGATTTTGGTAAGTACCTGCTGGGTGGGAATCTGAATCTCAGCATTTCTGCCCTTTTCCTGTTTAAAAGGTTTCCATAAAGAGATTTTGCAGCTTTTTTCCCCTTCTTTTACATATTGATTTAAATTGAGTGAAGTAGTAGGTGATAAATACCTTCAGGGAAATTGGATCAAAGCAAACTAAACAATAAAGGTAAGTATTGGTATTACTCTTTTCTTCTTTTAAAAATCTTCTTTTCTAAAAAAAAATATATATATTTTTTCTGGGGGCTGGAGAGATGGCTCAGTGGTTAAGAGCAGTCAGTGCTCTTTTCCCAGCACCAGGTTCAATTCCCAGCACCCACATGGTGGCTAAGAACCATTATAGGCCGTGCATGGTGGTGCATGCCTTTAATCCCAGCACTTGGGAGGCAGAGGCAGGCGGATCTCTGTGAGTTCAAGGCCAGCCTGGTCTGCATAGTGAGCTCCAGGCTAGCTGGGGCTACAGGGAGACCCTGTCTCAAAAAAAAAAAAATCTTCTTTTGGTAAAGACTACTTTGGGCCATTGATAGCTGTTTAGTTTTACAAAACACAAAGACCTTCCCCATCACACATCTAGTACCATTAGGGTTCATTGATGGTTCCTTCACTGTGCCTTCTAGCATCTCCTTTGTAACCTGCAGCAGCTGTCTGGTCTTTAGGCCCTCTATTGAGGTGCACTGTCTAATTGAATTCCTACCACTCAACTTGGATTGCACTTTTTTTGTTTTTGTTTTTTTGTTGTTCTTTTTGAGACAAGGTCTCCCTGTAGCCCCAGCTGTCCTGGAACTCACTCTGTAGACCAGGCTGGCTTTGAACTCACAGAGATCCCACCTGCCTCTGCCTCCCAAGCAGAATTGCACTTAAAAAAAATTTTTTTTAATTTTATTTATTTATATATGTGTATGAATGTACTGTCTGCATGCAAGTTTGTGCACCCGTGTCGTGCAATGCCGCGGAGGTCAGAAGAGGGTGTCGGGTTCCCCTGGAACTGGAGTTCTCCTGGAATTGGAGTTTCAGACGGTTCTCAGCCGCCATGTGGGTGCTGGGGATCGAACCCGGGTCCTCTGTAAGAGTGGTCGGCGCTCTTAACCACTAGGCCATGTCTCCAGCCCCAGAATTGCACTTTTATGCTTCCTCTTAATCCCAGATTATAAGACATTTTAAAAACCTTTTCTCACTTCCCCACCTTGCCTCCTGCACCTCAATTTGACTTTAATAAAGGCTGATAATTATGGACAGTGGCTGTGATATTCATGTTTCATGTGTGAGGAAAGCTGTAAGCTTACAAACTAGGTAAGAGAAACAGCAGCTACTAAGAAACAGTTGTCCCATTTTTTCACATTGCCTTCCTATTCTTCATTCACTGTGATTTTTTTTTTTTTTTTGGCTAGGTACAATGGTAAATAAAAGTATGTGGTTTTTTTTTTTCATTATAAATGTCTGCTAGACTTTTCTACTTTTTTGTTTTTTTTTTATTTTTTTGAAACTGTCTCACTCTTTTAGCCCAGGCTGACCTAGAACTCACTAGGTAGCCCAGGCTTTTCTTAAATTCAGTGCAATTTTTCTATTTCACTCTTCTGAGTGTTCAGATTTACAGATGTGAACTCAAATTTCTACTTTTGAAAAATACTTATTTTATTATTTTATGTGTATGAGTGTATTGCCTGGATGTGTGTAAATGCAACCATGTGTGCAGTGCCCAACAAGGCATGGAATTCCCCTGGACATGGAGTTACAGATAAGTTGTTAGCCACTCCCAACACCAGTTGTTAGTGGGTGTTGGGAATTGAACCAAGGTCCTCTGTGAGATCACATGGTGCTCTTAACTGCTGAGCCATCTCTCCAGTCCTTCAAATTTCTACTTTAAAAAAATACTTAAAAATTTTTATTTTATTTTATATATACACGTTTGGCCTGCATGTAAGTGCACATGCAGTGCCCACAAAGGCCAGAAGAGGGCATCAGATCCCCTGGAACTGGATTTAGGATGGTTGTTAGCCACCATGTTGGGTGCTGGGAACTGAACCCCAGTCCTCTGCAGGAACAAGTGCTCTTAACCCCACTGAGCCATCTCTCCTGATCAAAGCTTCTACTTTTCAAATGGCAGTTATATAGCTATATTGTGCAATGGTAGTTACTATCCACATAGAGCTATGCAAATTATTACATTTAGTAAAGTTAGAAATTTAGTTTCTCAAAAAAAAGAAAGAAATTTAGTTTCTCTCTTGCACTTTAAGTGCCTAATAGCCATATTGAAAAAACTCCTGTTTGACAGTTATGGTCTACAGTATTTTAGCTGTATTTTAGAGGGAAAAAATGGCCTGGGAATCACCATTTGTGATTTTGAAGCTTTTAAGGAAACATTTCAGGGGCTGGTGAAATAGCTCAGTAGATAAAGATGCTAGCTGTCAAGCCTGATGACCTGAGTTCAATCCCCAGGACCCACATGGGTAGAAGGAGAGAACTGACTTCATCAAATTGTCCTCTGACCACATGCGCACACACATACAAACATAAATAAAACTTAATTCCACATTTCTCTGCCTTCCTTTCTAAACTTGCAGGATGCCTTAGTTTTCTTTTTTTTTTTCTTTTCTCTTTTTTTCTTTACCTTTTCTTTTCTTTTGGTCTTTTTGAGGCAGGGTTCCCCTGTAGTCCCAGCTGTCCTGGAACAGACCAGGCTGGCCTTGAATTCACAGAGATCTACTTCCCTCTGCCTCCTGAGTCCTGGCATTAAAAGCATGTGCCACTACACTTGGCTTTTTTTTTTAATAAGTTAAGAGTATTCTTCCACATGTTCTTGGGAAGACACATGCATGCCAACTGGGAATGACACAGATGGGCAGCCTGTAGGCTTTCATGGGCTTATGGATCATGTGTTTATCTTCTAATAATCCTCGTTAGATAGAAATACTCTTTTTTTTTTTTTTTTAACGCTTCACGAATTTGTGAGTCATCCTTGCATAGGGGCCATGCTAATCTTCTCTGTATCATTCCAATTTTAGTATATGTGCTGCCAAAGCAAGCACAGAAATACTTATTTATAAAGTCTCTTGGCATAGCTATCTTAAAATTTATCTTGGGACAACCAGAAGAGTGGTTTTTATCTTAATCTATTAATCATATTTAGAAAGGGAGACCTTGAAGCTGGAGAAATGCCTCAGTTCCAGGGGATCTATCACTTTTTTCTGGCCTCTATGGGCAGTGCGTGCATATTGTGCACCTACATACATGCAGGCAAAACAGTTATAAAAACAAAACCAAAAAAAGAAAGAAAGAAAGGAAAAAGAAAAGGAGACCTTTAATGACAGATGGAGCATTGTGGAAGTTATAACCACAAAGAAATTTTACATGTTTAACGACATAGATGTGTTCAACAGATTTAAGCTTTAAACAATGTATACATGCATGAAACATCATGTGACCCTTGTAATATGTGCAAATTTATATCTGTATGTGTAAGCCAAAATAAATTTATTTTAAAAATTAAAAAAAGTTGTAGACATACACTTAGAGTCAAGATGTTAGACTTCAACAAGCTTTCGCTGGTTACTATACAAAAATACAGAACTCTATGGTCTAAGGCAGTACTTTTTTTTCCTTCTGGTGCTGGAGTTTCAACGTAGTTATGTTTGTACATGCTAGGCAAGTGCTCTCCCACTTAGTCACAACCCCACTCCTCAGGCCGACTTCAGAAAAATTTGGTTGCTATTAAAGATAAGCACCACGGGTCGTGGTGGCGCACGCCTTTAATCCTAGCACTTGGGAGGCAGAGGCAGGTGGATCCTTGTGAGTTCAAGGCCAGCCTGGTCTACAGAGTGAGTTCCAGGCCAGCTGGGGCTATAAGGAGACCCTGTCTTGAAAAGACTAAAAAAAACCCAAAAAAATAAATAAATAAAAAATAAAGATGAGCACCATGACAAAGACTATACATGCACCCAAAATATAAATGTATATGTATATACTAACAAGTATGCCTGTTCATACACTTTTATATAGGTATACATACATAAAAACACATGTGCAGGGGCTGGAGAGATGGCTCAGCGACTGCTCTTGCAGAGAACCTGGGTTCATTTCCCAGCACCCACATGGTAGCTAAGAACCATCTCAACTCCAGTTCCAGGGGAATCTGATGCCCTCTTCTGACCTCTGCAGCATTGCATGACACGGGTTCACCAACCTACATGCAGACAGTACATTCATACACATAAAAAATAATCAAATAGAGCCGGGTGTGGTGGCGCACGCCTTTAATCCTAGTACTCAGGAGGCAGAGGCAGGCAGATATTTGTGAGTTCAAGGCCATCCTGGTCTACAGAGTGAGTTCAAGGACAGCTGGGGCTACAGGGAGACCCTGTCTTGAAAAGACAAAAGAAAAAAAATAATAAAATAAATAATACAAAAAATAAACTTAAAAAAAACCCACATGTGCAAACCTCACTTGTGTATGTGCATAAGTGCAACATATAAATTCGTTAGTCCGTTGGTGTCTGTGAGTTTTAGGTGGGTTAATCTTAATGAAGTTATAAAAAGTAGCATTGTAGTTGTAACTGATACACACTTTTAATATTTATTATTTGAATGATTCTCATATTATGATTATCTGATTCTCTTTAGAAAGAAAAATTTGCTGGTGCTTCAGAGGAGGCTGTCTCAGTTCATAGAAGTATGCAAGGTAGGTCTCACTGAAAAGTATGAGCAGAGAGTATAAGTGTTTCTTGCACTAGGGCTGGCTTTGGGTATGCATAATATAGATTATGCCTGTAGACTAATCTTACAACTTTGGAAATTGTATATACTGCATTCCGTTGGCTTCCTAAAGCCTCACATTCCCAAAATAGTTTTCTTTTTTTGACCTAAGGCTTGTTCCATATTAAAACCTGAATATTCAGCCTGGCATGGTGGCGCATGCCTTTAATCCTAGTGGAGGTAGAGACAGGCAGATTTCTGTGAGTTCAAGGACAAGCCTGGTCTACAGAGTGAGCTCTAGGCCAACTGGGACTTAATGGGAGACCCTATCTCAAAAATACCAAAAAAGAAAATAAAAATCTGAATATTCTTGGGAAAGGATTATCTTACCTATGATTTTGTCAGTGATAGCCTTGGGTTTTGTTTGGAAAAAGGAAAGAGTTCTGTGGAAAAGGCATGCTTGGGGCCTGCCTAAAATGTACAGATACAGAGAGGCAACAGAGCTGTATGCTTGCTCCTTAGAGTCATATACAGTGGTGTGGTTTGTAGTGAAATTTAGTATTCCTGTCTTCTCAGATCTCATAAGCACATGATTTGATTGGGTTATAAAAGAGTCAGGGTTGGGGCTGGAGAGATGGCTCAGTGGTTAAGAGTGCCAACTGCTCTTGCAGAGGACCAGGGTTCGATTCCCAGCACCCACATGGTGGCTAAGAACTGTCTTTAAGCTGGGCATGGTGGTGCATGCCTTTAATCCTAGCACTTGGGAGGCAGGCAGAGGCAGGCGGATCTCTGAATTCAAGGCTAGCCTGGTCTACAGAGTGAGTTCCAGGCCAGCTGGGGCTACAGGGAGACCCTGTCTCAAAAAGACCAAAAAATACATTAAAAAAATAAATATAAATTAAACTTTTATTAATTTTATCTTAATAGATTCTGTAAGCAAATTACACCAAAAGGAACAAGAGTTTAACACATTGTCTTCTGAACTGGAGAAGTTGAGAGAAAATTTAACAGGTAAGGCGATGTCCTTTGGTGACTAGGCTCAGATCTAGATGATATGTGTTACAATTAGATGCCTACTATTCATACATTACCTTTCCACTTGGTGTAGCAATATAATGCTAACTTGAGATCTGAAACCCTGAGAAAGTCTTCTTTTCTGTGTTTTTAAAAAATCTAGAGTCATAAGCTGGGTGTGGTAGCACATGCCTTTAATCCTAGCACTTGGGAGGAAGAGGCAGGCGGATCTTTGTGAGTTCAAGGCCAGCCTGGTCTACAGAGCGAATTCCAGGACAGCTGGGGCTACAGAGAGACCCTGTCTCAAAAAGACAAAAAAAAAAAAAAAAAAAAAAATCCAGAGTCTTACCACACCCCTCTGCTGTCTTGTTCTGTGCCATTGATACAAATGGCCATACCATACTGCTGACCACTTGCTCCTGCTTCTGCCCTCACCTCTTTTGTTTCTTCTCAGCACAGCAGCTATAAGAGCCAGATCATGTCATTTCTCTGTTAAGCATTTTTCCAAGGTCTCCAACCTTACTGAAAGCTATAGTCTTTACCCGTTAAGCCCCCTTTAGGACTCTCTCAGACTCTTCCCCTTGCTTATGCCCCTAGCCATCTGGGCCTCCTTGTTGTTATAGAACATGTCAGGACATGTTTCTGCCCTTGAGCCTTAGACTTGCTTTCCTGCTTCCTTCCCTTCCTTCAGGTCTTTACTTGAATGTCACCAACTTAGAGGAAGGAGTTCCATGTAATATTTCAACTTTCTCTCTCCTTCCAACACGCTTTTCCTATATTTAGTTTTTTTTTTTTTAATTTATTTTTTTTTTAAATTTTTTTTTAATTTAATTTTATTTATTTCTGTATATGTACGAATGTACTGTCTGCATGCAGGTTTGTGCACTCGTGTCGCGCAATGCCGCGGAGGCCAGAAGAGGGTCTCGGATTCCCCTGGAACTGGAGTTCTCCTGGAATTGGAGTTTCAGACGGTCCTCGGCCACCATGTGGGTGCTGGGGATCGAACCCGGGTCCTCTGCAAGAGCGGTCGGCACTCTTAACCGCTAGGCCATCTCTCCAGCCTCTTAAATTTATTTTTGTATGTGTATGAATGTACTGTCCGCATGCAGGTTTGTGCACCCGTGTCGTGCAATGCCGCAGAGGTCAGAAGAGGGTGTCGAATTCCCCTAGAACTGGAGTTAAAGACGGTCTCAGCTGCCGTGTGGGTGCTGGGGATCGAACCCGGGTCCTCTACAAGAGCAGTCAGCACTCTTAACCGCTAGGCCATCTCTCCAGCCACTCCTATATTTAGTTTTTCCTCTTTGCACATATCCCTATTATATTGTTCCTTTCTTTATCCTATTTACTGTCTGTCCTAGTAAAAGTTTATTTAAAAAAAAAAAAGTTTATTTTCATGAGGGCAGAGATTGCTATCCTCTGGCAAGGATGCATTCAAAAAGGTTTTCATGCTTTTTAACACAGCAATGCTATTTCTTTTCTCCATATATTCAGATATGGAAGCAAAATTTAGAGAGAAGGATGAAAGAGAAGAGCAGTTAATAAAGGCAAAGGAAAAATTAGAAAGTGACATTGCAGAAATAATGAAGATGTCAGGAGATAATTCTTCCCAGCTGACAAAAATGAATGATGAATTACGACTGAAGGAGAGGTATGTATGAATGCTCTAAAGAGAATGCCTGCTATACGCTAGGTGCAACCGTAAGATCTAGGCAGGGGACAAAAGGCTCAGAGTTGTCCTTTTTTTTTTTTCAATTTTTAAAATTTTATTTATTTTCTATGTGTATGAATGTACTGTCTGCATGTAGGTTTCTGCACCTGTGTCATGCATTGCCTCGGAGGTCAGAAGAGGGTGTCGGATTCCCCCGGAACTGGAGTTCTCCTAGAATTGGAGTTACAGATGGTTCTCAGCCGCCATGTGGGTGCTGGGGATCTAACCCGGGTCCTCTGCAAGAGCAGTCAGTGCTCTTAACCGCTAGGCCATCTCTCCAGCCCAGAGTTGTCCTTTTTTTAAATGCTTCTTGGCTCTTCCTTTTTTTCTTCCTTTTAAAAAAAAAAAAAAAA
>VZQC01015026.1:2910131-2920349 GCA_009823505.1 Rhizomys pruinosus | reverse complement strand
GCCTAGCGGTTAAGAGCGCCGACCGCTCTTACAGAGGACCCGGGTTCGATCCCCAGCACCCACATGGTGGCTGAGAACCGTCTGAAGCTCCAATTCCAGGAGAACTCCAGTTCCAGGGGAATCCGAGACCCTCTTCTGACCTCTGCGGCGTTGCATGACACGGGTGCACAGACTTGCATGCAGACAGTACATTCATACACATACAAAAATAAATAAAATTAATAAAAAAAAAATAAGTGTATGCCACCATATCCAGCTATTTTATGTGGGTTCTAGGGATCAAGCTCAGGTCCTCATACCTGTAAAGCAAACACTTTACTGACTGAACTATCTCTCTGCCACTCATAAAGTTCTTTCTCTCTCATTTATTTATTTGGTCTTTTTGAGACAGGATCTCCATGTAGCTCCAGCTGGCCTAGAACTCAGTATGTGGACCAGGTAGGCCTTGATCTCACAGAGATCCAACTTCCTCTGCCTCTTGAGTACTGAGATTAAAAATGTGTACCACTGTGCCTGTCTTCATATAGTTCTCCTTTTTTTTTTTTTTGGTCTTTTTGAGACAGGGTGTCCCCCTAGCCCCAGCTGTCCTGGAACTCGCTCTGTAGACCAGGCTGGCCTTGAACTCACAAAGATCCGCCTGCCTCTGCCTCCCAAGTGCTAGGATTAAAGGCGTGCGCCACCACGCCCAGCTCATATTGTTCTCTTTAAGGAAGAACCTAAAGATATTTACTCTAATCTTTGTATTTTCTTTTTCCATGAGTCACTTGAATGACTTTTGGTAATCTATTGTGTTGAAATTTGAAGCTGATTTTCTTTAATATATTTATCCTTAGCTCTTATTTCTTATTGATCTATTAACTTAAAGTAATAAATATTTACAATTATAGTAGTTGTTCCTCTGAATTTGTAGCAATCACAATTGTTAAAATTATTTTTCAAGAAAGTCATTTTAAAATTTATCTTGATTTCAGGTATAATAATTACTCATCAGTTTTACAATCATTGACATAATTATTAATGGTATATTTATAATATAATCCTTTAAAGCATGAAAAGTCTAGCTGGGGAGATGGCTCAGTAGATAAAGCACTTGCCATATAAGCATGAGAACCAAAGTCAGAACCCCAAATCCATGTAATCCTAGCCTGCCTCCATCAAGTGGGAGGTAGAGACGGGAATTATTTGAAAGAAGGTCATGGAACAACTAACCTGTTGTGTGCAGTAGTAAACACAAAGAACTCTGTCTCAAGATAGAAGGCAAGGACTGACAGACACACATATGTGCTGTGATATATGCATGCCGGGACTTACACATGAACATCCACACAATGAATATGCACACACATTTACATATTATGCACAAAACGCCTTACACACACACACACACACACACACACACACACCCATATGCATACATATTTAAAAAAGGCAAATCTGACAACTTATGTTGAAACATTCCAGATCTGTGGAAGAATTACAGCTAAAACTTACAAAGGCCAATGAAAATGCAAGTTTTCTAAAGAAAAGTATTGGGGAAGTAACTCTAAAAGCTGAACAGACCCAACAGGAAGCAACTAAAAAGCATGAGGAAGAAAAGAAAGCATTAGAGGAAAAATTGTTGGACCTGGTAAGAAGAAGGGGATAAAGAGGACTGCTAGCAAAAGTGGGCGGGGCAGGCCATATGTGGTCAGATCCTTACCCCTTCTTTTGGGATTTCTGCAGGAAAATATGATGAAAACAAGCCGTAACCAATGTCAGGACCTGAAAGCCAGGTATGAAAAAGCCAGTTCTGAAACAAAAACAAAGCATGAAGAAATCCTGCAGAACCTACAGAAGATGCTGATGGACACAGAGGAAAAGCTGAAGGCTGCTCAGGAGGCAAACAGAGGCTTGATACATGACATGGAAGAACTGAAAACACAGGCTGACAAAGCCAAAGTATGTTTTGGGGGATATATGGTACTTGTATTATACCTTGCTGAAGTTCTGCCACCAAGGCTGAAAGCTTGCAGATGTGACATGTTAGCATTTTCATGCATGGCAGGGTGGTGAATTGCTTTTTTTGTAGTTTTAAGTGTTTTGTACCAGCTGCTCTTCCTTATAAGAAAGGGTGATCTTTCCCTAAATGGGCTTTGTAGCCATCAACACTCCGTGTGTTGCTTGCCTCTGGCTGTTGCAAGCCTTTATGTTGTCTGTGCTCTGTCTGCTTGCTTACAGTAAAATCTCTGGTATAGGAAAGCATCTTCCTCTGGTCTTTGCTAAACCTGCTGCCACCTTGCACTAGAGTTAAGAGAGATACACTTGGGAGGCAGAGGCAGGTGGATCTTTGTGAGTTCAAGGCCAGCCTGGTCTACAGAGTGAGTTCCAGGACAGCTGGGGCTACAGGGAGACCCTGTCTCCAAAAGACAAAAAAAAAAAAAGAGAGAGATACACTTCAGAAAAGTAGGAGGCAGAGGCTGGGCATGGTGGTGCACACCTTTAATCCTAGCACTTGAGAGGCAGAGGCAGGCGTATCTTTATGAGTTCAAGGCTAGCCTACTCTACAGAGTGAGAGTTCCAGGACAGCTCAGGACAGCTGGGGCTACAGGGTGAGAGTTTCAGGACAGTTCAGGACAGCTGGGGCTACAGGGAAACTCTGTCTTGAAAAGACCAAAAAAAAAAAAAAAGGAATTTCTAGGCTTTGGTGGTAAAAATGAAATTTAATATACTAATTTATAAGGTATTAATATACTAATTTATAAGGTACTAATTTATATTGGTACTACCCAGAATTTTCCGTGATGAAATAAATGTTACCATGTTTTCCATGCTACCCTACACAATCGACATGGGACCACTGAGTTCTTGAAATATGCTGAGTGGGGCTAGAGAGATGGCTCAGCATTTAAGAGTGCCCACTGCTCTTGCAGAGGACCCGGGTTCAATTCTCAGCACCCACATGGCAACTTAGAACCATCTTTAAGCAGCATGGTGGCACATGCCTTTAATACTAGGACTCAGGAGGCAGAGACAGGTGGATCTAGCCCAGAGAAGCTAGTGAGCAATGTCAGAACTGGAGGCATAGGGCTAGAAAGATGACTCAGTGGTTAAGAGCACTGGTTGTTCTTGCAGAGGACCTGAGTTCAATTCCCAGCACCCACATAGTAGCTAACAACTGTCTGTAACTCCAGTTCCAGGGGATCCAATGCCCTCCTGGCCTTTGTAGGAATTGGATACACATGGTACACTTACATACATACAGGCAAAACATTCATACACATAAAAATTTAAAAACTGGCGGGGTGTGGTGGCACACACCTTTAATCCCAATCACTTGGGAGGCAGAGGCAGGTGGATCTCTGTGAGTTCAAGGCCAGTCTGGTCTATAATAGTGAACTCCAGGACAGCCAGAGCTACAGGGAGACCCTGTCTCAAAAAGATTAAAAAAAAAAAAAAAGCCCCAACAAAACAAAACACACAAAAAAACTGGAGTCAGCCTAGCTGTATGAACAAATTCATACAGGGAGAATTATAAGTGAGAATTCTGGAGTGAGCTTTTGTATGTTCTCAAGAAGGTCTTTGATCAACAAGGAAGCTGAGTTCAAGTGCATCAAGAAAATATCTTAGTTTAAAAGAGTAGAATTTGATATGTTGAATTTCAGTTTGTGGTGTCAGAATTTTATCTGCACCCTAATATATTTTTTTACTCTAGTAACTTAACATTTGTTCAGGGAAAATATTTGTCTTAAATGTTTATTTTTAATGTGTTAGAAAAATGTTTATGTGCAAGTTTACTTGAAAGAAATTATGAAAGAGAACTTGAAACCAACCCTACTAAAAAAACCTGTTGGGGCTGAGCCTGTGGCTCAGTTGTAGAGTCCTTGCTTAGCTTGCCCTAGTATCAGTTTCCAGTACCGAAACAAAACAGCAAAAAAACCATGATGATGGAGCTGGAGAGTTGGCTCAGTGGTTAAGAGCACTGGCTGCTCTTGCAAAGGACCCGGGTTCAATTCCCAGCAGCCATGTGGCAGCTAACAACTCCAGTTCCAGGGGATCCAGTGCCTTCTTCTGACCTCTGAGAGCATTGTACAACAGAGTTACATCTACCTACATGCAATAAAAACACTCATACTCATTATCTAACAATTTAAAAATTAAAGAATGTTAAAAAGAGGACCTTGCTAAATATGTCAAATATAAGAGGCTACTCTTTTCCTGTTCTATATGCTGGCAGTCAGGACTTTGTTTTACCTCCTCAGCTTTTTGACATACCCCAGGATTGACATATCATTTAACAATAGTTGATGCTGTCTTTATCATCCCCTTTATCTAGAAGGACTTCAGTTTTGTAGTGTTTTCTTTAAAATGTTGTAGCCAGACAAAACCACAGAAGTCTAGTAGCTTGTGTGAAGCCTCAGTGACTGATGATTTTGTATAAAATTCATTTGGTTAAAATACCAGGATTGTTCCTCTTTCAAAGTTGTCATCTGGATATTTGATTTTAGTGGATTTAAACTCTGGAGAATCTAATAAGACCTGAGGGTATTATTACCCCCAGGAAAGTGTGTGTGTGTGTGTGTGTGTGTGTGTGTGTATAAATCCACTGATATAATTCCCCCTTGTTATTCATTCTGCCCTTTGATTAAAATATGCTCACTTTTAATAGTCCTTTGATTTCCCCCCAACTTGTGTGTGTGTGTGTGTGTGTGTGTGTGTATTCAGCAAGTTTTGTATACCAGTCTTCAGGAAGTCCTAGAGCCAGTGAAGCCTCCATATTCCCTGGCTTAGAAGCCAGTGAGTAACCCAAAGCTCTTCTGTGTAATATAGTAGCCACTAGCTACATGAGCCTTTATAAACTTAAATTGGTTTTTAGTAAAGCTGCAGATCCAGTTCTTCAGGTCCACTCAGCATATTTCATTTATTTATTTATTTATTTATTTATTTATTTATTTATATTTTTTTTTTGAGACAGGATCTCCCTATAGCCCTAGCTGGCCTGGGACTCACTCTGTAGACCAGGCTGGCCTTGAACTCACAGAGATCCACCTGTCTCTGCCTCCTGAGTCCTAGTATTAAAGGCATGTGCCACCATGCTGCTTAAAGATGGTTCTAAGTTGCCATGTGGGTGCTGAGAATTGAACCCGGGTCCTCTGCAAGAGCAGTGGGCACTCTTAAATGCTGAGCCATCTCTCTAGCCCCACTCAGCATATTTCAAGAACTCAGTGGTCCCATGTCTATTGTGTAGGGTAGCATGGATAACATGGTAACATTTATTTCATCACAGAAAATTCTGGGTAGTACCAATATAAACACTGGATCAAGTTACCTTATAAATTAGTCTATTAAATTTTATTTTTACCACCAAAGCCTAGAAATGTCTACATTTATGTAAATGGGATTAAGTCTATTCTCACTCTTAGCCCATTGATGTCCTTTGTATTAAATGAGGTCTTAAGAAACACTCATCTGTCGGGTGTGGTGGCCCTCGCCTTTAATCCTAGCACTTGGGAGGCAGAGGCAGGCGGATCTTTGTGAGTTCAAGGCCAGCCTGGTCTACAGAGTGAGTTCCAGGACAGCTGGGGCTACAGGGAGACACTGTCTCGAAAAGACCACAAAAAAACAACAACAACAACAAAAAAAAAAACAAATAAAAACCACTCATCTAACTGTGTTGGGGGATATACATTTCTAATCCCAGCACATAGAAGACAGAGGCAGATAGATTTCTAATCCTAGCACTTGGGATGCAGAATGAATGAGTTTGAGGCTCCAGGCCAACTAGGACTAAGAAGTAGGTAAGACCCTTGTCTTAAAAAAAATAAATCCACTGATATAATTCCCCCTTGTTATTCATTCTGCCCTTTGATTAAAATATGCTCACTTTTAATAGTCCTTTGATTTCCCCCCAACTTGTAATTTAAAAAATGCTGGGACTAAAGAGAGACTCTGTCTCAAAAAGACAAAAAAAAAAAAATGCTTCTATAAATCTTTTCTGAGATAGAAATAATGGGACAGTTAGAATTAGCCCCAGTGTTAAAATCAAGGAACTGTTTTTTTTTTTTTCCTTGTGGGGAATTTTCTTAAGTTTCAAAGATAAACTAATCTAATGGCTACTTTATAAAGTTAAAATTGCTTTATTTATCCCTTTATGGAGTATTTCTCTGGTTTTCCCCCTTTATTATTCACATAGTTTCTATGAAGTATATTGTAGAAAATTCTAAGGTTCAGTTTAGGCTACCTTAAGTTATTTGGGCTTGCATTTGTCTGCTTGATTTCATTTTGTTTCCATTCTTTCCATCTTTTGTTTCTGTAGTCGCTAACTTATTTGTTAACATCAGCCAGAAAAGAAATTGAACTAATGTCAGAAGAGCTGAGGGGTGTGAAATCAGAGAAGCAGCTTCTTTCACAGGAGGCAAATTCTTTAAAGTTAGAGAAAGGTTCACTTTTATCAAAGCTTGTAGAGTTGGAGACCAAGATAACTTTGCTTCAGGAAGACCAACAAAAACTATGGTTGTTAAATGAAAGTCTCCATTTAGAAAAGGAGAAAGTCTTAGGAGAAAAGCAAGATACTGAAAAGCTTTATCAGCAGGAGTGTCGAGATAAAGAATCTCTGGCTGTTGAGAGAGATAATCTGCTTCAAGAAATCAATGTTGCCCAGGAAGAGCTCTTGAAGATACACATAGAAAATGATTCTTTGGAAGCCTCCAAGGTGAGCATGCAAGTGCTCATTGAGGAGCTCCACTTCTGCAAAGATACTCTGATGGCCATGTCTGAGAAGACTCGGGCAGAAAAAGAGCACCTGGAGGGTCAGGTTAAGAAGCTCACTGCTGAAAACCTCATCTTAGCAAAAGACAAGGATGATGTTGTTCAGAAACTTCAGAGTGCTTATGAGGAACTTGTCAAAGACCAAAAAGCATTGGTCCAGGAGGTTGAAGAGCTCACAACTGATAAGAAATCAGCAACAGAGAAGCATTTGAGCCTCAATAACACATGCCTGACCCTAAAGGCAGAGCAAGAGAACCTTCTTCAAAGCAATAGAGACCTGCAGTTTGAGAAGGACACACTGCGGCAGGGCCAGGAGAAGCTGACTACCAGCCTTGAGGCTACCCTGCAGGTCAAAGAGCTGCTTAGCACAGAAGCAGAGGCACTGCACACACAGCTGGACTGTGCCAGCAAAGCGCTGAGGAAGGCTGAGCTGGACATGAGGCAGCTTCAGACCACCAATGTAAACCTCACAAAGCTCCTGGAAGAGATTAAGACCTGTCGGGCAATCACTGACTCTGAGTATATTCAGCTTCTCCATGAGAAGGAGACCGTGGCTACTTCTGAGAGGAAGCTTCTGGCTGAGAAAGAGGAACTTTTAAGTGAAAATAGAATCATCACTGAAAAGCTCAACAAGCACTCAGAAGAGACCACACATCTTGAGATAACCCTAAATGAGAAGATTACATACCTAACTTCTGAGAATGAGGTGACTTGTCAGAAAATCACTAGGCTTAAAAAGCAGCAGGATAGTCTCTTGAAAGAAAAATTAGCACTGGAAATGCAAAATGGAGATTTACTTGCAGAGAGGGAAAATTCTATCAAAACCATAGGAGATCTTAAAAGGAAGTATGACCAAGAGGCTGCGAACAGAAGAGTAATTGTGCAAGAGAAGATGAAACTACTTGGTAATATTGATGCTCTGAAGAAAGAGCTTCAGGAAAGAAAAAAGGAAAACCAAGAGCTGACCACCAGCAAGTGTGACCTCTCCTTGATGCTGAAAGAGGCTCAGAATGCCAAGATGAATCTTGAGAAAGAGCACACCAACCTGATGCAAGCAAAGGAGAATTTGAATGCTGAGCTTAAGACATGCTGTTGTGAAAAGAACATTTTACTAAGGGATGGCTTGAACCTACAAGAAGAGTGTCAGAAATTAAACGAGAAGATTCAAGAGATTCACCAGTCCTTAATCCTAGAGAAAGAGGGCAGAGCAAAAGAAAATGAATCATCTTTATATGAAAACAGTAAACTTCATGGGAGGATGGTGCTCTTAGAGGAGGAGATAGAGGGGTTGAGAGTGTGTACTGAACAGCTCCAGACTGAGAATTTTACGCTGATCCAAGAGAAGGCCAAATCAGAGCAAAAGGTGGTAGAAATCATTAAAGAAAAGGAGCTCTTAAGTGCAGAAACAGCTCAGCTCGCTGCCAACATAGAGACTCTCAAAAGTGACTTTGCTGCTCTTTCCAAGTCCAAGTTGGAACTGCAGGAACTACACAGCTGCCTCACCAAGATCCTGGATAACCTCCGGCTGAACCATGAGGTAGCAGTGTCTGAGAGAGCCAAAGTGCTTCAGGACAATAAGAACCTCATGGCCGAGAAACGAGAAATGATGCTGAGAAAGGATGAAGTCCTAAAGGAGAAGGAAAAACTGGAAGAAAGCTACTTTATCCTCCAGAAAGAGATTAGCCAGCTGGCCCAAACCAACAACCACATTTCAGCCAACCTCCTAGAATCTCAAAGTGAAAACCGTACTTTGAGAAAAGACAAGAGCAAGCTTACCCTTAAAATTAGAGAGCTTGAGACGCTTCATTCCTTTACGGTAAAGTGAGAGGTTCGAGTATTGAGCACTCAGATTACTTACTAACTTTGTGTACTAACCTTAATGCTTAGGTGATTTTTCTTCATAGCAGCTTATAGAAACCCACCCCATTAAGTCAACTTTGTATATGTTCAGCATTTCATTACAACCTGAATGAGTGATTCATTACTAAATGTCTAATTGCAGTAGTCTCATTTGGGGAAAAAAAAATGCAAACTGTGAATAAAAAAGATTCATTTTCTAATATAAGGAGAAGCTTTGTTAACAGTAAAAAGTTAACTTTTGTGTTTCTTAGAGACTTCAAATCACTTTTAGGATGAACACGTATTGAAATACAGTTTCTGCTATTTGGTCTGTCCTTTGGAGTTAGTTGGAAGATTCCATCTACTAAACTATCCATGGCAGATATTAGAATAAGGATAACATAAAATTCTCAAGAGCTGGACTATACACACCAAATAAAATTGTAAACAAATGGCTGAAAATATTTTTATGATTATTTTTTATATTTAGTAGCTATGAATTTGTATCATATGCATACATCTTTTTTATTCACAGCCACAGTTATATTTACTGTTTCTGTCAAAGACTTTCCCACTAAATGCTTCTCCTGAAACACTTGAGCCTTTTAAACTGCCCAAATAATTTGTTATGTGAAAAATTCTCAGCTTAAATTGAGTGACTTCAGAAGCCCCAAGTTTGAAATACAAGAATAATATTTCAAATTTATAACAGTTAATGTAAGTAAGAGACAATCAGTTATATAGGGGTGTTACTCTTCATTATTACTAAATACCCTGTCAGGTATAAGTCAGAATAATGACACCATGCTTCTCAGTTTAACTTGGAACTTAGATGCAGGTTAGAGGGGTGTGAGAATGAAGAAGTGGTGTAACAGTTTTCTTAATGAAACATGTTATAGGAAGATCCATAGCTTTGTTCTCTATCATAGTAGAGATCCTTCATGTCTTGGTGTGTTTGCTTTAGGATTAGGTTGATGACTCATCCTTTATGCCCCCCTCCCTTTACCCACATGGACATTAAGTGCTGCCTGAACGGCACATTCTAAAAGTCCCCTAATGGTGCTAGGGTAGGGTACCCTCCTTCCTTCCTCACTTTGTTTCCTTGTGCTTAGGCTGCTCAAACTGCAGAAGATGACATGCAGATCATGGAACAGATGACCAAAGAGAAGACAGAAACACTAGCCTCTTTGGAGGATACCAAGCAAACAAATGCAAAACTACAGAATGAAGTAATCAGATTTAGTTTTGTTTGTTTGTTTTTTACAAAGAACAGCTTACCAACTTCATGGTCACTAACTCAGGAGTATATCTTTTTGAAGTGTAGACTTTAACAGGTTTGATCTGTGTTAGTAGAGTTGAATATACACCAAACCTTAATAATGTTAAATAAAATACTAACCTTTAAGAATTCAGGGTAACACTGGGTATGGGTGGTACATGCCTTTGAACCCAGAACTTGGGAGGTGGAGGCAGAAGGGTCAGGAATTTAAGGCTAGCCTGGGCTATATGAGACCCTATGGAAGGAAGGAAGGAAGGAAGGAAGGAAGGAAGGAAGGAAGGAAGGAAGGAAGGAAGGAAGGAGGGAGGGAGGGAGGGAGGGAGGGAAGGAAGGAAGGAAGGAGGGAAGGGGAGAGG
>VZQC01015026.1:2894863-2905093 GCA_009823505.1 Rhizomys pruinosus | reverse complement strand
TTTTTTTTTTTTGAGACAGGGTCACCCTATAGCCCCCAGCTGTCCTGGAACTCACTCTGTAGATCAGGGTGGCCTTGAACTCACAAAGATTCATCTGTCTCTGCTTCCTGAGTGCTAGGATTAAAGGCATGCACCACCCCACTCCTGGCTTAAAAGCGGTTCTTAGCCGCCATGTGGGTGCTGGGAATTGAACCTGGGTCCTCTGCAAAAGCAGTTGGTGCTCCTAACCACTGACCCATCTCTCCGGCTCAAGACCCAGTCTTTAAAAGAACCTCCCTAGTATGAAATGCACAAAGCTTCAACAAAAAATTGGCTTTGAAGAAATAAATAAAAATAAAAGACCCCCCCTCCCCACAAAAGATAATTTCCTTACAGCTAGATGTGGAGCTGGATGTGGTGTTACATACCTATAATCCCAGCAATCAGGAGACAGAAGAGAAGGATTGCTCCAAGTTCCAGGCTAAACAGGGCTAACATAGTGAGACTTTGTCTCACTCCCACCCTTAATTCATCTTTGTGCCCTTCTTTATTCCTGTGGAAGCAAAGGATTGGGAGTTAAAGACTGTGGTGCTAGCTGCTGTCATTATAATGGTAGCCTTTCTCCTGGTGCTGCCTGGAGGGAATTAGTTGAGCAGAGAGAAAAGCAGATGCCTTGTCAGGGGCTACTCTAGATTGTTTCTGCCCTACTGGGCCTGAGGAAATTCTCTCTTCCTGTCAGTGACTGAGCACCCATGGCTAGATCTTAACTTTTTTAGAAGCTGGTGGAAGGCCTAGGGAGTTGTTTGAAAAGCCCTGGCCTGTGACTGTTTGTTCCCTGCTCTAATTTTAGCATACTTCAAGGCAAGGATCATCTGCTGTCAAAGAACTGTGTGATGGGAACAGTACTCCTTGGGTTGTCTTACATTCCTCTGTTGGATTCCTCAGTGCATCAAGCTGGAGAATCAACATTTTTCCCCACTCATGGCTTGATAGGCCCCCTGGGATTTTCATGTCCTCCAGAGTTGTGGTGTTTGTCCTCACTTGACAGAATTGTGCCTCTTGGAGAAGTAGTGGTGCCAGAGTGACTACAGGTTCTAGGAGGAGCCACCTTCCTTGCTACTGCAAGCCAGTACCTGTAACCCTGATGTTCTTTTCCTCCCATGCTCTACACTAGAGTGGTTTTAGGAATGTCCCTGATTTTGATTAGATAGCTCCTATTTTCACCTGACAGTGAAATGGTTTCTCATTGGTATATAACTATATCTTAGAGAAAATATGAATAATCTAATTTTTATCTGAACACACCTGGCTCAGTAAGAAGTTTAGAATATTTATCCTGATAATAGATTTATGATGAATTTATGTGTAAAATGTAAAAATGTTTATTTTGTCTCTCAGCTTAAAACTATAAAATCCTTTCAGTTTCAAGGTATTTTCTCCTATAAAAGAAAAGAAGCTCTGGGCATAGTGGTGCATGCCTTTAATCCTAGCACTTGGGAGGCAGAGGCAGGCAGATCTCTGTGAGTTCAAGGCCAACCTCTGGTCTACATAGTGAGTTCCAGGACAGCTGGAGAGCTACAGGGAGACCCTGTCTCAAAAAAAAAACAAAAAGAAAAAAAAAAAAAAGGTAGCTTTGAGGCCAGAGAGAGAGATGGCTCAGCAGTTAAGAGCACTGACTGCTCTAGCAGAGGATCCAGGTTTGATTTCCACCACCCACATGGCAGCTAAAAACTGTAACTCATTTTCCAGGGGATCCAACACCCTCTTCTGACCTCTGAGGGCCTTACATGACACAGGTGCACCTACCTCCACACAGTCAATAAAATAAAAATAATAAAATATTTTTAAAAATAGGTTTGATTGTTAGAAGATGGGCCTCCATAGGTGGCACAAGGGTTAAGAGCACTCACGTGATGTTAGATGGGCTAGGGAGGTGGCTTAGTTGGTAAAATGCTTGCTTTATTAGCATAAGGACTTGACTTCAAATCCCTAGCACCCATGTAAAAAGCTTGTGTGGCTAGTGTACACCTGTAATGCCAGTGCTAGGTAGGCAGAGACAAAGAAGATCTCTGGGACTTACTAGCCACCCATCTAACTGAGCTCCAGGTTCAGTGAAAGACCCTAACTCAAAAAGTAAGGTGAAAAGTGAAGGAAGATCTTTGACCTCCATATGCACACATTTGCATGCATGTCTATGTATACACACAGATGTAGACATACAAAGTTGTTAGAAGCTGTTCTGTTCACTGGAGATGGAATATATGGCCTTGTACATGCTAGACAAGCATTCTACCACTGGGCTATAACTCTAGCCCCTGGAAATGTTGTCATAGGAATTTTCAGAATAATTTCTGAGGGCCTCTGAGCCAGGGGATATAGAAACCTCTTTCTGGGGCTGGAGAGATGGCCTAGCGGTTAAGAGTGCTGACCACTCTTGCAGAGGACCCGGGTTCCATCCCCAGCACCCACATGGCAGCTGAGAACTGTCTTTAACTCCAGTTCCAGGAGAATCTGACACCCTCTTCTGACCTCCGAGGCATTGCACAACAAGGGTGCACCAACCTACATGCAGACAGTACATTCATACACATACAAAAATAAATAAAATTTAAAAAATAAATATTAAGGGATTATACAGTATGCACATACTGTGCAAAATCTATTTTTTTAAAAAAACCTTTTTCTTTCCTACATGAAATGCATGTCCCACTACCCATTGAAGACAGGTAAAAGGTCTTTGTGTTTTGATCATGATCACAGTTTATCAGCTAGCTGTAGTAGCTCCAGTTCTTTGGTTTTACTGCTTACTGGTTTTATGATTTTGTGAAAATCTTTTTACTTACCTGAATTTCAAATTTTATAAATGTGATAGGAGCACAAAACATTACTATCTGCAGCCACATATATGCTGAGTTTTAATTCCCCATGAGGGTCAGGCATGGTAGCACACACCTTTACACCTATATTTTAAGTTGAAAGCCAACTTGGACTGTACAGCAAGACCCTGTGTCAATAAGGAAAATAAAATGTCTCTATGAAGTCAGTGACACCTAATACAGTAAATTAAATCTGATTTGTCAAGGGTTAATGGACTTTAGCCAGACAATGAACTTAAGCTGTGTTGTATATGTATATGTCTGGGTGGGTGGGTAGATGGATGAATTGATAGATCCACAATTAAAGTCAATACCCCAATTTTCCTTCTCAGTTTTTGTGTACTTGTTAAATATACATCTCTATAAAAAGCCTAATTTAAAAACAAAAGAAAGAAAAAAAAGAAAAAAACTAATTTAAGAAAATTTTTGTATAGATTTACTCCCCTAAGTCTTCATATTATGAGTGGGTGCAGAATTGAAAATCAAGAAAATTGGCTGGGCGTGGTGGTGCACCCCTTTAATCCCAGCAATCGGGAGCCAGAGGCTGGTGGATCTCTGTGAGTTCAAAGCCCGCGTGGTCTACATAGCAAGTTCCAGTCCAGCTAGGGCTACAGGGAGACACTGTCTCAAAAAAAAAAAAAAAAAAAAAATCAAGAAAATTGAAGATGCCAGGCACTGTCACCCATTAGACAATTGAAGTTAAAAATAGATGTGTTCATGCATCAGCAGATGGATTCATACCCAGATGACTAGATTCAAAATCCAGCTATGTATGACAGCTTGCTGAGTAGAATTTAACTAGCATGGACTTACTTAAAATTCAAAATTGCTTCAGAACCTTCCATGGCATAAAACTAGAATCCAGTGATTAAGTAAAAATATTTTGAATATCCATTTGCAAAGGATAATAATTTAGAATGTGTATTTGGATTAATTTTAATAATGAGGTGTCAAATAAGTGTCTTCCCTTTTCATATTTTCTGTGATACAATGTTAGTTTCTTGATATTTATGATACAAGTTAGTTAGCAGGCTATATTGTGTTTTTATTTGCTTCATTTAAGTATAAACTAGCATTATAGAATGAATATCAAAATGAAATACCTGTTATTTTGATTTTTTTTTTTATCTTTTTGAGACAGGGTCTCCTTGTAGGCCTGAAACTCACTATGTAGACCAGGCTGACCTTGAACTCACAGAGATCTGCCTGCTTCTGTCTCCCAAGTGCTGGGATTAAAGGCGTGCTCCACCAGGCTGGGCAATACCTGTTACTTAATTAGAAAACAGTTTCCTTTGGGTCAACCCCTTGTTGTCCTAAAAATATACTCAGATTTACAGTAGCACCTGATGGACTCTGGTAATGGGACCACTGGATTTTTATTTCTGTCAGAGAAAAATAGATTAAAAGATCTATGCCTCTTAAACAGCTTGTCAACATGGTGGTTTTAATATAATTATCTAACAGAAATTTTCCTAAACATAGGAAAACTATACTGACCATCTCATTAGTTACATTAGTTATCAGTTTATAGCAAAATTCCTTTTTGTGTGGAGTGTGGGTGATAAGAGGGTCGAGACTGTTGTTTATTAGGGGCTTAAAAGTGTCGTGATTATGGGCAGCCATCCTCTTTGAGAGATTAAAGCCATGTGGCCCCTCCTGCATGTAGCTAACACAGTCTCCTGTTGTTGTAGATCTTATTGGGCACGTGACCCAGATCTATTTTCCTCAGTGCTCTGAAGCTGGTTGTCTCCCACAGTTTCCTTGCCTGTCTTGTTTCTATGGTAACCCACACTCACTGTCCTTGCAGAGAAACCCTAAAGCAGGCAGCAGAGCAGAAGTCCCAGCAGCTTTCAGCATTGCAAGAAGAAAATATCAAACTTACCAAGGAGCTGGGGAGAAGCCGGGACGAAGTCACAAGTCATCAAAAGGTCAGTGGACCTTTGGTGGTGGGGTTTTTAGACGTGCTGGTGCTGACCTCTGCTGCTCTTCGCATTGCTCCTAGAAGCTGCTCATATTTCTCTGTGTGGTTAGGTCGTGTTATACCTCCTTGTTTTCACTGAAGCATGCTGCTGTAGAACTTAGGTAGGAGTGAACTGACAGGTCCACTAGTGCATGCACAGACACACATACACACACACCCCACCACTACCACCACCAGCACTGGATCTTGTAAGCAACTAGAAAATAAGACCTTTATTAGACAGTCTTCTAGCACTGTATTTATGTGAGAAGAAACTGTATCTTCTACCACAACTCTGATTTCAAAATTAATTGTCTCTGAAATTAGTTTTTTTAATTATTTTATTTGTTTTTTTGTTTGTTTGTTTGTTTGTTTTTTTGTCTTTTCGAGACAGGGTCTCCTTGTAGCCCCAGCTGTCCTGGAACTCACTCTGTAGACCAGGCTGGTCTTGAACTCACAAAGATCCGCCTGCCTCTGCCTCCCAAGTGCTATGATTAAAGGCGTGCACCACCATGCCCAGCAGAAGTTAGTTTTTTTTATCTCAATATTTTTTTATTTGATTTTTTTTTAACAACAAGTAATAAGTAGTGATGAAATTAGTTTTAAGGATACAGATTCCATGAATATGATTTTGTTGTGAGGGTTAAAGTTGATTTTGAAACAGAACTATGATTCTCTTTAAATTTAAAAACAGCTGGGCATGGTGACTCACGCCTTTAATCTCAGCACTTGGGAGGCAGAGGCTGGCAGATCTCTGAGTTCAAGGCCAGCCTTGTCTACATAGTGCATTCCAGGACAGCGGAGGCTACCGGGAGACCCTGTCTCAAAAACAAACAAGGGCTGGAGAGATGGCCTAGCGGTTAAGAGCACCAACTGCTCTTGCAGAGGACCGGGTTCGATCCCCAGCACCCACATGGTGGCTAAGAACTGTCTGTAACTCCAATTCCAGGAGAACTCCAGTTCCAGGGGAATCCAAGACCCTCTTCCAACCTCCGCGGCATTGCACAGCACGGGTGCACAAACCTACATGCAGACAGTATATTCATACACATACAAAAATAAATAAATAAAAACAAAAAGATAAAAAAATTTTTTTAAAGCATAGCACTTTCCTAATAGACGTGTGTGTGTGTGTGTGTGTGTGTGTGTGTGTGTGTGTGCATTGATCTGTATGGAATGTGGGCTCTGATTAGAGGCAGAGGTTTCTGACAAAAAAGTTGATTAAATATGGGACCAGAATTGATTTAAGGGATATTGTATTCTGCTTTTCATTCTTTCTTTAAAAAAATTACTATTTTTATTTTATGTGTATGAGCATATTGCCTGCATGTATATAAGTGCACCCATGTCGTGCAGTGTCCGTGGAGGTCAGAAGGCATCAGATTCCCCTGGAACCTATGATTGTTAACTGCTTTGTGGGTTCTGGGTATTGAACTCCAGTCCTCTGCAAGGACAGCCAGTGCTCGTAACTGCTGAGCCACTCTTCAGCCCCTGCTTTTCATTCTTTAACATTTGAATCAAAATGTTAGTCACATATGACCCATAGCAGCAGCTCTAACTAGTATTTGAAAGAGATTTTTGCTATGTGACCATTTATGCTTGCTTTGCAGTATAAAGAAGGAAAGAAAAAACCCTTCATTGTATGTTGCAAGTATTGATTCTTTTTTTTTTTTTGAGACAGGGTCTTCCTTTAGTCTCAGCTGGCCTGGAACTCACTTTGTAGACCAGGCTGGCCTTGAACTCACAGAGATCTGCCTGCCTCTGCCTCCCAAGTGCTAGGATTAAAGGCCTGTGCCACCAAGCCCAGCTTGCAAGTATTGATTCTAACTTGGGATCTAATCATTTGAAGGCACTGTACTGTGTTCTTGTTGGATGTAGTGTAGTTTGTAGTGAAACTATTTTCTCTCTCTCTCTCTTTTTTGGGGGGAAGGGTCCAGAGGCTCACTGGTTGGTCTGGAACTCACCATGTAGATAGTGCAAGCTGGCCTCAAACTCAGGAATCTTCTGCCTCTGCCTCCCAAATACTGGGATTAGAGCCCTAAGCCACTATGCCCAGATATAAAAGCACATTTTAGAGAGCTTATTTCAGATTTTAAGTTTTTTGTTGTTGTTTTGTTTTTAGTCTTTTTGAGACAGGGTCTCCCTGTAGCCCCAGCTGGCCTGGAACTTGCTATGTAGACCAGGCTGGCCTCGGTCTCACAGAGATCCACCTGCCTCTGCTTCCCGAGTGCTGGGATTAAAGGCATGCGCCACCATGCTTAGCTGACTTTAAGGTTCTTACTGTAGCTTTATCCATTTTTATCATTTTATGAAAGAAATGTCATTTTCTCCCAAGTCCAAAGTGGTGACATCAGATACTGTCAGTCAATAGTATCTACTCCCTGGCTCTTACTCTGTGACCACAACACATAGATGACCGTTCTTATCTCAATCCCCATGATAGTTCTATGTGATAACACTCTTCCTGTTTGTAAGAGAGAAAGAAGATGGAAGCACAGAGAAGATAGTAATTTGTTTAACATCTTTTGGCAAGTACTGTCAAGATGTTTATCATCTAATTTTGTCCTGGACCAGAATCAAAGTTTGTTGACTTATGTAGGGTTGCAGCATTCTCCTTTGATCAGTATGCGGGGAATTTGAGTTTATGAAAAAGAGAGGTTCTTTGACCCAAAGATGGTTTTCTTTTCTGATTTAGCTAGTACATATGAAATATCTGGCATGTTCAACACCAGTGTGTCACAAGGAAAAGGATTCTGGTTAAGGGCTAAAACTTTTATTTTTTGTTATTGTTTCTTTTTCTCCCATGACTCTGGATAGCTCTGACAGAGACTGGATTCCATCTGTAGAATGAACAGGGAGATTGTCCTATCCTCTTATGCCATGACCTGACCTAGAGTAATTATATTCCTTGTGTCTTAGAACCTAAAGGAGCTGAGTCCTCCTTACTCTTTCGGCAGAGATTTTCAGGGCTCTTCTCTATCTTAGGAGCTCTGTACTTAGCTTCTTACTGAAAAGGTTTTGTACATAATTATTTGCAGTCATTTTGCTGGATATTAGAAAATAGCACCTACTTGAAAAAGCCGTGAAAGTAACTTCCTTTTTGTGGGAAAACTTAGTTAAGATAGGTAGCATTCTAAGCCAATGGTACCTCCTTGGCCACACCCATGGGGTGGGGTGTAGTGATGAAAAGATTTAGGATTCGGCCGAGAATTGAGTCATGATGGATATTTAAGCAGACATCTTAGAATAAAATCTCTCTGCATTTGAACCTCAACACGCGTCCACCTGGAGTGCTTTCCTGCGCAGGCTTTTCACATGGGTCATCCTAGGATTAAGTGGGCCCCGCCACACATCTCGGCATCGACCCCACACCTTTTTTTTTTTTTTTGTCTTTTCGAGACAGGGTCTCCCTGTAGCCCCAGCTGTCCTGGAACTCGCTCTGTAGACCAGGCTGGCCTTGAACTCACAAAGATCCACCTGCCTCTGCCTCCCAGTGCTATGATTAAAGGCGTGCGCCACCATGCCTGGCNGAGAGAGAGAGAGAGAGAGAGAGAGAGAGAGAGAGAGAGAGAGAGAGTGGTGTATAGCCCCTGGCCTAGAATTAGCCCTGTAGACCAGGCTGGCCTTGAACTCACAAAGATCCACCTGCCTCTGCCTCCCAAGTGCTAGGATTAAGGCATGTGCCACCACGCCCGGCTGGAGTCCTATTTTTTTTTTTTTCCTTAACACTAGTTCTAGGGGCTGGAGAGATGGCTGAGCATTTAAGAGCACTGGCTGCTCTTACAGAGGACACAAGTTCAGTTCCTAGCATGGCAGCTTGAAACTATCTGCAACTCTAGTTCCAGGGGATCAGAAGCCCTTTTCTGACCTTCTTGGGCACGGCACACAGGTGACAGATACATTTCCATACATGCAGGCAAAACATTCATACACATAAAATATAAATTTTTAGGGGCTGGAGAGATGGCCTAGCAGTTAAGAGCGCCGACTGCTCTTGCAGAGGACCCGGGTTTGATTCCCAGCACCCACATGGCAGCTGAGAACCGTCTTTAACTCCAATTCCAGGGGAATCCGACACCCTCTTCTGACCTCTGCGGCATTGCACAATGCAGGTGCACAAACCTACATGCAGATAATATGCATAAAAAATAAATAAAATTAAAAAAAATTTAAAAAGCAGAAGTTCTAAATCAAATCACATGGTTCACACATCCTATTTTCTGTCTTTCTTGCCAGGCGTGGTGGCACACACCTTTAATCCTAGCACTCGGGAGGTGGAGGCAGGTGGATCTTTGTGAGTTCAAGGCCAGCCTGGTCTACAGAGCGAGTTCCAGGACAGCTGGGACTACAGGGAGACCCTGTCTCCAAAAGACAAAAAAATAAATAAATAAATAAATAAATAAATAAAAAAATCTGGGGCCAGCAAGATGGCTCAGCGGGTAGAGGTGCTCATCACAAAAGCCTGACCACCTGCTGAGTTCAGTACCTAGGACCTATGTAAGCGTGGAGAGAATCAGTTCCATAAGTTTGCCTTTTGACCTCCACACATTTGCACACACAGTAATAATAATAAATATAAATGTAAAACCATTAAAATGACCAGGAGTGGTGGTGCACACCTTTAATCCCAGCACTTGGGAGGCAGAGCCAGGTGGATCTCTGTAAATTCAAGGCCAGCCTGGTGTACAGAAGGAGCTTCCAAGCTGGCTGGACTAAAGGGAGACCCTGTCTCAAAAAAAAATTTTTTTTAATGATAATTATTTTTGTCTTTTTTTGATCCTCTACTCTTTTTTATTTTTTATTTTAGTTATTTATGTGTATGAATATACTCTCTGCATGTAGGTTGGTACACCTGTGTCATGCAATGCCGCAGAGGTCAGAAGAGGGCATCAGATTCCCCTGGATCTGGAGTTAAAGACGGTTCTTAGCCACCATGTGGGTGCTGGGAATTGAACCCAGGTCCTCTGCAAGAGCACTTGGCACTCTTAACCTCTGAGCCATCTCTCCGGCTCCATCTGATCCTCTACTCTTTTTTTCAACATCAATACACTTCAGAAAAGACTCTTGTTAAGGTCATCATCTTACTAATGATTATAAAAATGGGTTCCTAGCTGGGTGTGGTGGCACACACCTTTAATCCTAGCACTTGGGAGGCAGAGGCAGGCTGATCTTTGTGAGTTCAAGGCCTGCCTGGTCTATAGAATGAGTTCCAGGCCAGCTGGGGCTACAGGGAGACCCTGTCTCGAAAAGACCAAAAGGTTCCTTTCCATTTTTTTTTTTTTGTACATCATTTGGCCCTGCTAGTGCCCACATGCCTGACTTTCCTCCTGGACTTTCTTCCTGATTTGGTCTTGCTTCTCCTGCACTTGCTGCCACAGCTACTTTTTTTTTTTTTTTTTTTTTTTTTTTTTTTTC
>VZQC01015026.1:2879456-2891799 GCA_009823505.1 Rhizomys pruinosus | reverse complement strand
TTTTTATTTTTTTTTTTTTTTTTTGGTCTTTTCAAGACAGGGTCTCTCTGTATCCCCAGCTGTCCTGGAACTCATTCTGTAGACCAGCCTGGCCTTGAACTCACAAAGATCCACCTGCCTCTGCCTCCCAAGTGCTAGGAGGCGTGCACCATGCGACCACGCCTGGCAATGTATTCCATCTTATAAAGACTGCAGGTACACAGAACTGTCACTATGGAAACAGTGCTGATTTTCTCTGGGGTTATGTGCAAAGAAAGGATATGGCTTGTTTTTATAAACTAGACAAAAATAAGATAGCTCAGTAACTGTATTTCACAAACAGTTGTTTCTGACAGAGGTTACAGCAGAAGCAATTAGAAAAACTAGGGTTGTTGGGCGTGGTGGCACACGCCTTTAATCCCAGCCTGTTGCTGTTGCTGCTGCTACAGCGTTTTTAATTGTTTGTCTTGAGACAAGAGTCTTATATAGCGAAGGCTGGCCTCAGACTCAGTGTAGCTGAGGCTTGCTTTGAACCTTTGATCCTTCTGCCTCCACCTCCAGAGTACATAGATTATAGTCATGTAGCACTATACATAGCTTAAAATCAGAGCTACTTAAACTTTTTCCATTCGTGACCTTTTTTGCCTGAGAAATATTTTCACAACTCCAGGTATATAGGTATATAAAATAGGCATACAAATCAAACATTTACTGATAATCATAAAGAAATTTTAAAACAGTTCTTTGAGCCGGGCGTGGTGGTGCACACCTGTAATCCTAGCACTTGGGAGGCAGAGGCAGGCGGATCTCTGTGAGTTCAAGGCCAGCCTGGTCTACAGAGTGAGCTCCAGGCCAGCTGAGACTAAAGGGAGACCCTATCTCAAAATAAATAAATAAATAAAAATAAAACAGTTCTTTGATATACATATAATTTTATCATTTATTAAAGATGAAAACAAATTTGCTTGGCTGAGTATTTGATACTATATGATATAGAACATCTTTTATTTTGTCTCTTCCAAACAAAAAGAGATCCGCCTGCCTCTGCCTCCTATTAGGATTAAAGGCATGTGCCATGCCCGGCTCTTGTTATATTTTTAAAAAATTTCTGTGTGAATGACCAAAAAAAAAAAAAAAGAGCCGGGCATGGTGGCACACGCCTTTAATCCTAGCACTTGGGAGGCAGAGGCAGATGGATCTTTGTGAGCTCAAGGCCAACCTGGTCTACAGAGTGAGTTCCAGGACAGCTGGGGCTACAGGGAGGCCCTGTCTCAAAAAGACCAAAAAAAAAATTCTGTGTGTTATCATTTCTCGGCTTTTGGCTAAGATCGAGTGTAAAAAATTTCTTTGTGTAAATGTATAAGTGTGGGTACACCTCTCCCATATATCATATGCACACAACAAATAAAAAATTTTAAACTTGGGCATGCCCTTAATCCTAGCACTTGGGAGGCAGAGGCAGGCAGATCTCTATGAGTTTAAGGATAGCCTGGTCTACATAGTGAGTTCTAAGACAGCTGGAGCTATAGGGAGACCCTGTCTCAAAAACACACAAAAATTTTTTTTTAACTTATTGTAGCAAACAGGGGCTGGAGAGATAGCCTAGCAGTTAAGAGCACCGACTGCTCTTGCAGAGGACCTGGGTTCGATCCCCAGCACCCACTGGCGGCTAAGAACCGTCTGTAACTCCAATTCCAGGAGAACTCCGGTTCCAGGGGAATCCGAGACCCTCTTCTGACCTCCGCGGCATTGCACGACACGGATGCACAGACCTACATGCAGACAGTACACTCATACACATACAAAAATAAATAAAAAATTTTTAAAAAATTATTGTAGCAAACAACAAAAAAGGAGATAATAAAATTAAGTTGAAGGAGAGAAAAATATCAAAATAAGAACAACTAGAGGAAAGAAAACAGAGGAGAGCAGGGAGAATCCAAAGGTAACAAATAATAAAACTGAAAAAGCAGTCTCCTTTAACAACAGTGATGCTGAGAAATGTGTTGTCTCATTGTGTGAACATTATAGAGTATGCTCAGACAGACTGAGGAGCAACTACACCTAGGCTATGTGGCAGTTTGTTGCTCTTGAACTATAAACCAGTTCATCTGTGCTGCCAAATGCTACAGGCACACAGCTACACAGTGACTTACACCGGCCACAACCACATTGGACCAGTGAAGTATCACTAGGAGATATGATTGTTTTCAGCTCCATTATGATTTTAGGAGACCATTGTCACATACAGGGTAAATTGTTGACTAAAACATCATTATTTGGTGAATGATTATATTAAGAGATACAAGAAACTTCCCCAAGCAAAAGTAGAACTGATCCTGCAGGCTGAAAAGACAAGAGTGGATTGAATGTTAACACAATAGTGAACTCACTGAGAAAAATTGCTCTAGCCTGGCGTAGTGGAGCATGCTTTTAATCCTAGCACTTGGGAGGCAGAGGCAGGTGGATCTCTGTGAGTTCAAGGCCAGCCTGGTCTACAGAGTGAGTTCCAGTACAGCCAGAGCTACAGGGAGACCCTGTCTCAAAAAGACCAAAAAAAAAAAAAATTTGCTCTAAAACCACACACGCAAAGTCCTTATAAAATTATTAAGGGGCTGGAGAGATGACTCAATGGTTAAGGGCACTGACTGCTCTTGCAGAGGACCGGGGTTCAATTCCCAACACCCACATGGTGGCTAAGAACCACCTTTAAACCAGGCATGATGGCACATGTCTTTAATCCCAGCACTCAGGAGGCAGAGGCAGGCGATCTCTGTGAGTTCAAGGCCAGCCTGGTCTACTGAGTGAGCTCCAGGCCAGCTGGGACTAAAAGGAGGCCCTGTCTCAAAAAGAACAAAAATAATTAACCAATTAATTAATTAAGCATATGCAATTTTAACAAAAACAATAAAAATTTTCTTTGAGAAAATAGCTATTTTGGCTGCACCTTAGCTCCTGTAGCCAACACCTCTGCTTTAATGGATTTTTTCTCTCACCTGGTCAAGCATTATATGTAGGAAACGGGCCAAGAAATCTATTAGGTAAAAGGCTTTTTAGAACCATCATGTTTTCTTTCTACTTGCTTTAAGTTTCTGATTTGAAACCTCCCTCTAGACTTCTCCAGAGTCCTGCTAACCTCTCTAGTTTTCAAAAAAAATTTTGGAGAGCAGTTTGTGGTCCTGATGAGTGCCTAGGCTGTAAATAACTAGCAGAGTGGTTGGGCAGAAGGGGATGGTTCTTTCCCATTTTGCCTGTACACAGTAAAGGGTTTTTTGCAGCTGGCCAGAGAGTACACAGTAATCACACAGAGATGGTAGCAGATTAAAGACAACATGTATGAACGACATAAAGACATAGTTTATATGTATTGGTCTTAGTCAGCAACAGCCCTCTTACCCTATGACCACAATTAACTGCATTCTTTGATAAAAAACCATGATAATCGTGTACATATGTGTTTGAGAATGCAAGTGTGTGTGTTTATGTCTGTGTCTGTGTAGCTATGTGTGTTTACATAAACACAGAACAGCTTTTAAGATGTGCTCGCTCTCTCTCTCTCTCTCTCTCTCTCTCTCTCTCTGGATCTTATAAGAGCTTATTTAACTTAATGCATATCATTACAGGCTAGCTTCCCAGAGAAGCAGACTGAGAGTGTTTAATATGCAAAATGCTTATGAAGGTATGCTCTTTCAGAAGCATCTATGAAAAAAAGAGAGGTAAAGTTGGTTACAACAAGTTGAGTTGACCTACAAGGCTAAGAGTTGCCTTTGCCAACCCCTTGGGATCTCCAGAGCTAGAATGGCCCTTCAAATTTCCCAGATGGCTCTGGGGTTAAGAATACTGGCTGTTCTAACAGAGGACCCAAGTTTGGTTCCCACCTCCACCTACATGGCAGCTCACAAGGATCTCTAACTCCACTTCCACGGATCTGATGCCCCCTTCTGGCCACTGTTAGCATTGTATGCATAAGATACATTTACATGCAGGCAAAACATTCATATGTGTAAAACAAAAATGAGTAAATAGGCTAGGCATGGTGGTACATACCTTTAATCTGTGCACTTGGGAGGCAGAGGCAGGTGGATTTCTTTGATATTGAGGCCAACCTGGTCTACATAATGAGTCCAAGGCCAGCTAGGAGGGAGATCAAAAATAAAACAAATAAAATTTAATTACATTTTATTTCCAGGAAGGGGGTGGTGAGATGTGCATGCCACAGGTACTTGTGAAGATCAGAGGACAACTTGGAGAAGTTGATTCTCTCTTTCTACCATGTTGGTACTGGGGATCAAACTCAGGTCAGCAGGCTTGGTGGCAAGTGCCTTAACCCCTGGTGGCAAGTGCCTTAACCCCTGAGCCATCTCAGTAGCCTGAAAGCTTTTTTATTTTTATTTTTTATGTGTATGACTGTACTGTCTGCATGTAGGTTTGTGCATCTGTGTCGTGCAATGCTGAGGAGGTCAGAAGAGGGCATCGGATTCCCCTGGAACTGGAGTTCTCCTGGAATTGGAGTTACAGATGGTTCTCAGCCATAATGTGGGTGCTGGGGATCGAACCGTGGGGTCTTCTGCAAGAGCAGTCAGTGCTCTTAACTGCTAGGCCATCTCTCCAGCCCCAGCCTGAAAGCTTTTT
Organism: Rhizomys pruinosus; assembly: GCA_009823505.1. Taxonomy (NCBI): domain Eukaryota; kingdom Metazoa; phylum Chordata; class Mammalia; order Rodentia; family Spalacidae; genus Rhizomys; species Rhizomys pruinosus. The sequence goes on along the minus strand of VZQC01015026.1, from coordinate 2,887,188 downwards.
AAATTCCTCATTGATCAGTTATTGGATGTGATCCATCCTAGAAAAGGAGTGTGAAGTGTGACCCTATAGTTAGCAGCACTGTTGTTTTAGTAATTCCTAAAGGAGCTGTCTTCTGACCACACTTCTAGAAGCTGGTGACAGTGCTTGCCTTGAAAGTGGCTCCACAGAACACATCCCTCTATCTACCCCACCTTTCTTTCATCTTTCTCTCCCTCCACCAAATCCTTCCTTTCTTTTTCCCCATTTCCACCTGCTCTTCTAAGAGCAGAAGTTTGTGTGTGGGAGGCAAGACTAGAAATTCTCAGACACAGAGAATGTGTTTTGTGCTGTCAAGGTAGAGCTGCTATTTTGGATCTCAGAACAGTCACTTGGAGAAGAGACTGAAATAGCCCATATGAACTATTTCCCTGGGGAAACTGGTGAGAAGAGAGTCAGCTTAGCACTGGCTCTATTAGCTAGTTCAGTAAAGAGTTCACTCCTGAGAAGCCAGGGTTCCACATATGCTACTAGTCATACACATTGGGCACAGCATTCTGACACACTTACTCAGTGCATCGTGAGTGTCTATATTGTGTCTGTCATCTTTCAAAGTTTTGCAGTGAGCAAAACAGTGCTATTCTTGTGGAGATTTTCATTCACATGGTTTTTATTTGAGCTTACAGAACAGGATTTGTGTGTCATGACTGTAAATCTGTACAGGGCTTTCATTTCACCCAAGGTACCTAGTGTATATGTACACACACACACACACACACACACACACACACACACACACACAGGCTTAAATGATGAACTTAAAGCAAAGTACCTACCATGGTTTTTGTTTGTTTCTTCTCCTATTTATTTTTGCTATATGAACTCTTGGAGGTTTTCCTGGTTAGTGTCCCTAAACCATGATCACTTGTATATATTTATTTATTTTGATCTTTTTGAGACAGGGTCCCACTGTAACCTCAGCTGTCCTGGAACTCACTTTGTAGACCAGGCTGGCTTTGAACTCACAGAGATCCACCTGCCTCTGGCTCCCAAGTGCTGGGATTAAGGGCGTGGGCCACCACACCCAGCCTAAGATGGTTCTTTTTATTTATTTATTTATTTTTTATGTGTACGAATGTACTGTCTGCATGTAGGTTTGTGCACCCATGTCGTGCAATGCCACGGAGGTCAGAAGAGGGTGTTGGATTTCCCTGGAATTGGAGTTAAAGACGGTTCTTAGCTGGCATGTGGGTGCTGGGGATTGAACCCAGGTCCTCTGAAAAAGCAGTCAGCACTCTTAATTGCTAGGCCATCTCTCCAGCTCTTTTTTGGTCTTTTCGAGACAGGGTCTCCCTGTAGCCCCAGCTAGCCTGGAACTCACTCTGTAGACCAGGCTGACCTTGAACTCACAAAGATCCTCCTGCCTCTGCCTCCCAAATGCTAGGATTAAAGGTGTGTGCCACCATGCCCGGCCTAAGATGGTTCTTAGCCACCATGTGGGTGCTGGGAATTGAACCTGGGGCCATTGCAAGAGCAGTCAGTACTCTTAACTGCTGAGCCATCTCTCCACCACCAACCACCCCCTTTTTTTTAAGAGACAAGATCTCCCTATGTAAGCTCCTCTTGCCTCTGCATACTGATTGAGTGCCAGGATTATTGTATCATAATTCCCAGTGGCTTCATGGTTTTGAAGCAAATCTATAAATTTTCTTTCTCTTTTCCTTTTTTTCTTTTAAAGAATTGATTCACTATATTGCCCAGGCTGGTCTTGAACTGAGTTCAAATGTTCCTCTCACCTCTTTTTTGGTCTTTTCGAGACAGGGTCTCCTTGTAATCCCAGCTGTCCTGGAACTCCCTCTGTAGACCAGGCTGGCCTTGAACTCACAAAGATCCACCTGCCTCTGCCTCCCAAGTGGAGTGCTAGGATTAAAGGCGTGCACCACCACGCCTAGCTTTATTCCTTTTAAGTTGATTTTTTTTTTTGTCTTTTTGAGACAGGGTCTCTCCATAGATCCAGCTGTCCTAGAACTTGCTCTGTAAACCAGGCTGGCCATGAACTCACAAAGATCCCCCTGCCTCTGCCTCCCAAGTGCTAGGATTAAAGGTGTGCACCACCATGCCCGACTATGAATTTTTTAAAAATGCTTTATTCTGGGGCTGGAGAGATGGCCTAGCGGTTAAGAGCGCCGACCGCTCTTACAGAGGACCCGGGTTCGATCCCCAGCACCCACATGGTGGCTGAGAACCGTCTGAAACTCCAATTCCAGGAGAACTCCAGTTCCAGGGGAATCCGACACCCTCTTCTGACCTCCGCCGGCCATTGCACGACACGGGTGCACCACAACTGCATGCAGACAAGTACATTCATACACACACAGAAAATAAATAAAATTAAAAAAATGCTTTATTCTTATATAGATATCAGTGTATTGAATCTATATAAGTGTACCTGTGTGCACGGTGCAGTACCTGCAGAGGTCAGAAGAGGGCATTAGATCCCCTGGAACCAGAGTTATAGATAATCGTTAGTCATTGTGTGGGTTCTGGGAATTAAACCTGGCTCCTCGCAAAAGCAGCCAGGGCTCTTAACTGATGAGCCATCTCCCCAGCCCCTGAAATGTTATTTTTATTTATTTATTTATTTTTTATTTTTATTTATTATTTTTTTATTATTATTTTATTATTATTTTTTTTTTTTTTTTTTTGGTCTTTTCAAACAGGGTCTCCCTGTAGCCCCAGCTGTCCTGGAACTCACTCTGTAGAACAGGCTGGCCTTGAACTCACAAAGATCCACCTGCCGCTGCCTCCCAAGTGCTAGGATTAAAGGCGTGCACCACCGCGCCCGGCTGAAATGTATTTTTTATTTTATTTTTTTTTTAGTCTTTTTCGAGACAGGGTCTCCTTGTAGCCCCAGCTGTCCTGGAACTCGACTCTGTAGACCAGGCGGGCCTTGAACTCACAAAGATCTCCGGCCTGCCTCTCTTCTCCCAAGTGCTAGGAATTAAAGGCTGCGCCACACACGCCCGGCTTGAAATGTTATTTTTATTTTTTTTTTTTATTTTTTTATTTTTTTTTTTTTGAAAAAAGAGTACAATAAAATAATAAATGCCAATTAGTTATTTCTATGCTACTCTAGTCTAGCATATAAAAATTAATGAAAATCTTTTAATATTTGAAAATTGAATGTGATTTTTTTTTATTTTTATTGTATTTATTTATTTTTAACAAATCTAACCCGTGTTCCCGCTCATTCCCCCACCCCGTCGAGCTCGTGCATTCTCGCCAAACATGCTTTCCATCTCTTAGTTCTTCTCAATATTTCCATGGGGACGTTGACTGTTTTGAGCAGGAAGTTCACTGTTTCAGTCAGTTCTTGATGCAGTATTTTCTGTTGTTGTTGTTGTTTCCAAGACGCATTATGTCCACTGCTTTGTACAGAAGCTCAGGGGCCCTACACAAGAAATTAGTTACAACTGGGTAATTGGCACTAGCATCCACAGATGAGGGATACCATTCGTCGTTGTTTTGCTGGGACTGTGTTACTTTACTCAGCATGATATCCTCTACTCTCCAGCATTTTCCTGCAAAGCTCGGAGTCTCTTTTTTACTGCTGCATAGAACTCCATTGTTGTAGATGTACCACCATTTTTCTCATCCACGTCAGTTGAGGGGCATTTAGGTGGTTCCAGCTCTTTGCTATTGTTGAAGAGAGCAGCAATAAAAATGTGCATGTATATTTCTAACGTTTAGGTATGAAGGTGAATCTTGATAACCCAAAGTGTATGGCTGGGTCTGGTGGCAAGTTCATTCCAAGTCTTCCAAGGGTTCTCCACACTGCTTTCCATAGTGGCTGTACGAGTTTACATTCCCACCAGCAGTGGATGAGTGTTCCCCTTTCTCCACAACCTCTCCAGCACTTGGTATCATTTGTTTTCTTGATCCTAGCCAGGAAATGTTATTTTTAAATTAAGTATATCATACACATTGCTGTGCTTGGTGGTGCATACCTATGAATCAGCACTCAGGAGGCTGAGGCAGAAAGATCATTAGTTTAAAGCCAGTCTGGACTATCTAGCATGACTGTCTCAAAGTTTCTCTCTCTCTCTTCTCTCTCTCTCTCTCTCTCTCTCTCTCTCTCTCTCTCAATATGAACCAATATAGATATATGTAATTTCAAAATTGTCCTATTGCCATTTCACTGAGGTAACATGATTTGGTATATCTTCCTTTACTGCACTTTATGTATATACCACCATTTACAAATTGGTACATATATAGCTGTGTGTGGTGGTGCAGGCCTTTAATCCCAGCACTTGGGAGGCAGAGGCAGGCGGATCTTTGTGAGTTCAAGGCCAGCCTAGTCTACAGAGTGAGTTCCAGGACAGCTGGGACTACAGGGAGACCCTGTCTTGAAAAGACAAAAAAAAAAAAAAAAAAAAAAAAAAATTAATACTGAAAATGTGTTCTGTGCTTTAGGTTAAGGACAAAGATATCTTTTTTACATGACAAGATTATCCAAGTCTTTTGTTTATCCTTTAAAAATTTTTTTTGAGTGGGATGTGATTGCCCACGCCTTTAATCCCAGCACTCTGGAGGCAGAGGCAGAAGGATCTCTGTGAGTTCAAGGCCAGCCTGGTCTACATAGTGAGTTCCAGGACAGCTGGGGCTACAAGGAGATCCTGTCTCAAAAAGACAAAGAAAAAGGGGGGGGGGGCTGGAGAGATGGCTCCTCAGTTAAGAGCACCAACTCCCCTTCCAGAGGACCCAGGTTCGATTCCCAGCACCCACATGGTGGCTAAGAACTGTCTTTAAGGAGGGAGAAGCAGGTGGATCTTTGTGAGTTCAAGGCTAGCCTGGTCTACAGAGTGAGTTCCAGGACAGCTGGGGCCTTAGGGAGACCCTCTCTCCAAAAAGACAAAAAAAAGGGCTGGAGAGATGCCTAGCGGTTGAGCACCACGCTCTTGCAGAGGAACGGGTTCGATCCCAGCACCCACATGGGGCTAAGAACGTCTGTAACTCCAATTCCAGGAGAACTCCAGTTCCAGGGGAATCCAACGCCCTCTTCCTGACCTCCGCGGCAGTTGCACGACACAGGTGCACAGGACCTGCTGCAGACAATTACATTCATACACATACAAAAAATAAATAATAAAAAAAAAATAAAAAAAAAAAAAAAAAAAGACCAAAAAATAAAATTAAAAGAACCATCTTTAAACCAGGGCATGGCAGCATGCCTTTAATTCTAGCACTCGGGAGGCAGAGGCAGGCGAATCTCTTGAGTTCAGGGCCGGCCTGATCTACAGAGTGAGTTCCAGGCCAGCTGGGGCTATAGAAAGACCCTGACTCAAAAAAAGGATTTTGTAATGGAATGAAAGAACTACTGGAAATTCGTCTGTAACTTCCTTGTTTTGTAGGTGACAAGCAAATATTTGGAATATAGTAGCCATTCACTGAATGTGCCTAATTTAGATAAGTCAGTGGGGTCTGCAGAGAACAAGTGGCTTGTTCACAAACTTCTGCAAGTTCATGACTCTGAACTTTCTTTTTTTTTTTAATTTTTATTATTTCTGTATGTGTAGGAATGTACGTCTGCATGCAGCAAGTTTGTGCACCCACCCTGTCTGCATGCAATGCTGCGGAGGTCAGAAGAGGGTGTCGGATTCCCCTGGAACTGGGAGTTCTCCTGGAATTGGAGTTTCAGACGTTTCTTGGCTGCCATGTGGGCCGCTGGGTATCGAACCCGGGTCCTCTGTAAGAGCGGTCGGCGCTCTTAACCGCTAGGCCATCTCTCCAGCCCCGACTCTGACCTTTCTAAGTAAAGCAACTAAGGTGCTAATAGTGGAGGTGTTGATTGAATGAACATTTGTTGAAGCTTAATATGTGCCATGTACGGCTGGATGTGATGATGCTCTCCTATTTCCCTGCACTTGGGAGGTAGAATCAGGAGAATCCATAGTTCAAAGCCAAATAGCAAATTCTAGGCCAGCAAGGGCTGCATGAAGGTAGAGGCAGATTCATATCTCTGAGTTCCATTTAAAAAAAAAAAATGTGCGGGGCTGGAGAGATGGCCTAGCGGTTAAGAGCACCGACTGCTCTTGCAGAGGACCCAGGTTCAATCCCCAGCCCCCACATGGCGGCTAAGAACTGTCTTTAACTCCAGTTCCAGGGGAATTCGACACCCTCTTCTGACCTCCTAGGCATTGCACGACACGGGTGCACAAACCTACATGCAGACAGTACACATACACATAAAAAAAAAATTAAAAATTTTTTTAAAAAGATGTGCTATCAAAGTGATCTGATTTAATATTTCTAGTTATCAACCGGGCATGGTGGCACACGCCTTTAATCCTAGCACTCGGGAGGCAGAGGCAAGTGGATCTTTGTGAGTTCAAGGCCAGCCTGGTCTACAGAGTGAGTTCCAGGACAGCTGGGGCTATAGGGAGACCCTGTCTTGAAAAGACCAAAAAAAAAAAAAAGTTCCTGTTATCCAGCTTATCCAGAAACAGGAAGTAATCAGGCCATAAGCTATTTAGTGAAAACCGTAGTCTATGTGAGGTGACTTCTTGCTGACTTTACTCTGAGAAAAGCCAGTGGCCTCTGCTACCCTGGAGCTGGGGATGTGATATGAAAGAGAAGTGGGTTTGTCTGTGGACTTGTTGCTAATGGAATGAATTTCTGTTTGTTTTTCAGCTGGAAGAAGAAAGATCTGTACTCAATAATCAGTTGTTAGAAATGAAAAAGAGGTAGGCTTTCTTTATGTGTCTATGTTTCTTTATGTGTGTTCAGACTATGCTGTGTGTTAGCCTGTAGAGAACAGTTGCCTTCTTAATCCAGGAGTGGCATGTGATAGTGTAATGTTCATAATGACAGATTAGGGAAATTTATCTAAGAAAATTTCAAATGTTGAAGATTTTAAGCCATGTTCAATTGCATTTTCTCAGAAGTATTCTAAATTCAGAATGTTTCATGCTATTGTAACCTCCTAGTTTTAGTATAGTAGTTGCTCTGTATGTAAGTACTGATTTCAATTATGTAAAAATTTAATTTTTAATAATAACTAAAGCCATTTTAAGCATTTCTATTCTTTATTATCCTTTCATGATATTCAAATGAAAACCTAGTTTAGTTTTCCCAGTGCTTTTGAAAAGAAAGTAAATGCCCAGAATCCCGATGCTTATAATATCTCCATGGCCTTTGCTCTTTTAAATCATGCCGTTACACCTAGGATAGTTCTGTGCGTCCTACTGCATGTCAGGCAAGTATAATGCAAGAATTGCCAAGAACCACAGTAGAATTCTAAATAAATGTCTGTCACAGCAGCAACATGAACTCTAGCACTAGGAAGTATAAGAACAGGATCAAGAGTTCAAGGTCGCCCACGCCTTTAATCCTAGCACTCAGGGAGGCAGAGGCAGGCGGATCTTTGCGAGTTCAAGGCCAGCCTGGTCTACAGAGTGAGTTCCAGGACAGCTGGGTCTACATAGAGACGCTGTCTTGAAAAGACCAAAAAAAAAAAAAAAAAAGTCTTTTTAGACAGGGCCTCCCTGTGCCCCAGTGTCCTGGAACTCACTCTGTAGGACCAGGCTGGCCTTGAACTCAAAAAGATCCACCTGCCTCGGCCTCCAAGTGCTAGGATTAAAGGCATGCGCCACCATTGCCCAGCATATTACCACCCATTTTTATTCATTGGAATTGGAAAGCCATAGGAATAAACCGCCATTACTTTTTATGTTTTGAAAATTAAATTTAACGC
>VZQC01015026.1:2841919-2877400 GCA_009823505.1 Rhizomys pruinosus | reverse complement strand
AAAAAAAAAAAAAAAAAAAAAAAAAAAAGAGGGCTGGTGTAATCAGACATAATCCCTCTAAATTTATATGACATTTCTTATTTGTTTATTTTTTTGTTTATTTTTGTATTTTTGAGACAAGGTCTCCCTGTAGACCAGGCTGTCCTGGAACTCAGAGAACTGCCTGTCTTTGCCTCCTGAGTGCTGGGACTAAAGGTATGCGCCACCATCCTGCCCTATATGACATTTTTCTTTTCTTTTCTTTTCTTTTTTTTTTTAATGAACAAGCTTTTAATACAGCTCCATTATGTAAAATACTGTACACTGTAAAAGATCTGGAAAGCTAGAGCTTCAAGTCATATTTTTTTTTTCCTTGCAGCTTTGCTTTGATCAACTTATGTTTTTTTTTCTTTTTTCTTTTTCCTTTATTTTTTTTAAGGGATTCTACAATATAATAGCACAGTTGTTTTCAGATAAGATCAACTCATGTTTTAAAAAAGCCATTAAGTGCCGGGCGTGGTGGCGCACGCCTTTAGTCCTAGCACTTGGGGAGGCAGAGGCAGGCGGATCTTTGTGAGTTCAAGGCCAGCCTGGTCTACAGAGTGAGTTCCAGGACAGCTGGGGCTACAGGGAGACCCTGTTTCAAAAAGACCAAAAAATAAATAAATAAATAAATAAATAAATAAATAAATAAATAAATAAGCCATTAAGCTTAGTTGAAAAACCAAGTAGAGTACAAAACTGCAACAAGAGCCCATTGACCCCAAGTCCTTCCTACAGAGCTACATGCAGCCAGAGCAATCATGTTCTGTGTGGATACAAGCACGTCCAGCCTCAGGGTGGGTGGAGGCTGCATTGGGTCCTGATGTCACTGGAGATTAAACTGAAGCAGGCAGCAGAATATCAAGAAACAGCTGGCATGAAGGGAAAACTGGAGCACCATCACCCCTATTCTACCCCAAACTTCAGCTTCTGGGTATTGGTGACATTGCTTAATTCACACACTTAGGCACTCTCAAAACAAACCAGTGAACGTTATGGTAGGGTTTATATTTTTAAATATGAAACTGAAGTCTCCCAAATCAGAACTTAGCCAAGGTGAATGAATAAGTGTAGGCTCATGACTCACGGGTTCAAGTTTTGAATTGCCGCCGCCTTGTACCTTTAGCCTTTTTTTTTTTTTTTTTTTTTGTATTTTTGTATTTTTGACGGGTTCTCCCGTCTAGCTCCAGCTGGCCTGGAGCTTGATCTGTGGACCAGGCTGGCCTTGAACTCACAGAGATCCACCCGCCTCTGCCTCCTGAGTGCTAGGATTAAAGGTGCGCGCCACCACTCCTAGCACCTTTAGTCTTTTTATTTATCACTTAATTTTCTTTTTTAAAAAAAAGATTTCCTTGCCGGGCTTGGTGGCACACGCCTTTAATCCTAGCACTCAGGAGGCAGAGGCAGGATCTTTGTGAGTTCAAGGCCAGCCTGGTCTACAGAGCCATTCCAGGACAGCTGGGGCTACAGGGAGACCCTGTCTCAAAAAGACCAAAAAAAAAAAAAAAAGAGGGGCTGGAGAGATGGCTCAGCGGTTAAGAGCACCAACTGCCTCTTGCACAAGACCCGGGTTCGATCCCCAGCACCCACTGGCAGCTAGAACCGTCTGAAACTCCAATTCCAGAGAACTCCAGTTCCAGGGGAATCTGAGACCCTCTTCTGACCTCCAAGGCATCGCATGACACGGGCGCACAAACCTACATGCAGATAGTACACTCATACACATACAAAAATAAATAAAATTAAGAAAATAAAAAAGATCCTTGCCGGGAGTGGTGGCGCACACCTTTAATCCTAGCACTCGGGAGGCAAAGGCAGGCGGATCTCTGTGTGTTCAAGGCCGGCTTGGTCTACAGAGTTCTAGGTCAGCTGGGGCTGAAGGGAGACCCTGTCTCAAAAAAAAAAAAAAAAAAATTTACTGCTAATTTAATCCAAGCCTGGTAGCACAGGCCTGTCATCCCAGCTATTAGGGAGGCTGAGGTTAAGGGATCACAAGTTTAAGGACAGCCTAGGAAAATTAGTGAGGTTTTTGTCTCAAAATATGAAAAAGCTTGGAGGGCCACAAATATATCTTAGTGACAGAATGCTTGCCTAACAGGCAAAGCTCTAGTGTCAGTCTGCAATACCATCAAAACCAAAACAATAACAAAATATTTGCTTATTTTGATGAATAAATATAAAGATTATAATTTTTCTGAAAGTAAAAAGTTGTAAATCTAGTTTCTCATATTTAAGCTATTTTTTCTTCATTGATCAACCTTCATGGAAAGTTATTTCTATTTTGGAAAACTGAATTTAAATGTACTTTAAAATAGCAAATAATTTAGACCACTAAATGCCTCCTAAATGTTAGTGTGATAGAGGATTCACATATGGCTGTATGTGTATAATAGTTAAGTAGGCCAGGCATAGTGGCACAGGCCTTTAATCCCAGCACTCAGGAGGCAGAGATGGGTGGATCCTTGTGAGTTCAAGACCAGTCTGGTCTATGTAGTGAATTCCAGGCCAGCTGGGGCTACAAGGAAGACCCTGTCTCAAAAACAATGGCAGCCAGGCATGGTGGCTCACACCTGTAATCCCAGCACTCGGGAGGCAGAGGCAGGGGGATCTCTGTGAGTTCCAGGACAGCTGGGACTACAGGGAGACCCTGTCTCAAAAAGATTAAAAAAAAAAAAAAAAGTAGGTTTACTCAGCATAAAGCACTAAAACTTTGATATGCTCTTAACTTAAATACCTTGCAAATACTTGTAAAAGTATATGAGCTTCTGGCTGGGCATGGTGGCGCACGCCTTTAATCCTAGCACTTGGGAGACAGAGGCAGGCGAATCTTTGTGAGTTCAAGGCCAGCCTGGTCTACAGAGTGAGTTCCAGGACAGCTGGGGCTACAGGGAGACCCTGTCTCGAAAAGACCCAAAAAAAAAAAAAAGTATATGAGCTTCCATTATGAATACAAGACTCTAGTCAACAGTTTAATTTCAAAGTCAAGATAATGTATCACTGTCTTTGAATGTTCATGTTCATGATATTGATTTACAGGACTTACTGTAACTCACTGTTGGAGAAACTAGTTAAAAAACAAACCAGGGTCGCCACAGAGATATTAAGCTGCACTCATGTATTATAAACTATATAAAAGGAGGTCTTGTGCATTTCCAATTTGCAAGGTTCCTGTGTACTTAATATGTATGGAGACCTATTGTACAGTAGCTTAGCCCCTTTAATTGGGGTACGTTAATCTCATAGTACTTATCCAACCAAAACTGAGACTGAGATATTGCCCCAAGGGGCTGTAGGTAGAAGCTAAATTATTATTTTTTTAAATTTATTTTGTATGTGTATGAATGTACTGTCTGCATGTAGGTTTGTGCACCCGTGTCGTGCAATGCTGTGGAGGTCAGAAGAGGGTCTCGGATTCCCCTGGAACTGGAGTTCTCCTGGAATTGGAGTTACAGACAGTTCTTAGCCGCCATGTGGGTGCTGGGGATCGAACCTGGGTCCTCTGCAAGAGCAGTCGGCGCTCTTAACTGCTAGGCTATCTCTCCAGCCCCAAAGCTAAATTATTTTGTCTTGAAGTTAACAAGTGTTATAATGAAATAATCTACCTGAACTAAATAAAGCCTTTAGAATATTCCAAAACAACAACAACAACAACAAAACAGGGTCTAAAGATAAGAGCACCATGGATTAAGTCTCGCCTCCCCCCCCCTGCAAAAAAAGACCCTTCAGTGGGGTCTGAGAATCTCATAGCTGCCTTCCCCAGTAGATAAATTTGAATTACAAACCAAGCATACTAGTACATTCCTGTAATCCCAGCGCTTCGATGAGATAGAGGCAGAAGGAACAGAAATTCAAGGTTATCCTCAGCTCCTTAACAAGTTTAAAGCCAACTAGGCTACATGAGACACTCAGAGAAAGCTGTAACATCTTCATGTATTTTCCTTTGTTTTTTTTTCCCTTTTGTGTCTATAAATATTCACACCAATATATAGCAAAGGTTTTTCTCTAAGCTTAAAACTGTAATCATTTGAATAACTGAGTGGCAACTGGGCTAGCATTTTTTTTTTTTATTTCGGTATGTGTATCAATGTACTGTCTGCATGTAGGTTGTGCACCCATGTCATGCAATGCCGCGGAGGTCAGAAGAGGGTGTCGGATTCCCCTGGAACTGGAGTTCTCCTGGAATTGGAGTTTCAGACGGCTCTCGGCCGCCATGTGGGTGCTGGGGATCGAACCCGGGTCCTCTGTAAGAGCGGTCGGCGCTCTTAACCGCTAGGCCATCTCTCCAGCCCCTGGGCTAGCATTTTTAAAAACAGGTTCAAGTCAGGTGTGGTGGTACAAGCCTTTAATTCCAGCACTGGAGAGGCAGAGGCAGGAGGATTTCTATGAGTTAAAGGCCAGCCTGGCCTACAAAGCAAGTTCCAGGCCATGCAGAGCTATATAGTGAGACGCTACTCCCCACATAGTGAGACCCTACTCCCCACCCTCCCCCCAAAAGAACAGATTCCAAGGAATCCAATAAAATAGTTACCCAACCCGGGCTGGAGAGATGGCCTAGCGGTTAAGAGCGCTGACCGCTCTTACAGAGGACCCGGGTTCGATCCCCAGCACCCACATGGCGGCCGAGTACCGTCTGAAACTCCAATTCCAGGAGAACTCCAGTTTCAGAGGAATCCGAACACCCTCTTCTGACCTCCACCAGCATGCACGACACGGGTGCACAAACTTGCATGCAGACAGTACATTGTACACGTACAGAAATAAATAAATGCTGGGCATGGTGGCGCACGCCTTTAAACCTAGCACTTGGGAGGCAGAGGCACGCGGATCTCTGTGAATTTGAGGCCAGCCTGGTCTACAGAGTGAGTTCCAGGACAGCCAGAGCTACAGGGAGACCCTGTCTTAAAAAGACCAAAAAAAAAAAAAAAATAGTTACCCAACCCACCAGAACTGGAGGACACCCTCTTTTCTCTGGCCTTTTTAATCCCAAGAAGGGACACCAAAGCCAAAATCTTATCCATGGTCTTTGGAGGGTCAGAATTCTTTCTGGTAGTGCAGGATGGAGTGGAATGGAAACTGGCTTGCAATACTGGCACCAGTTCTGAAGCAGTCTGTGCTGCCCCAGCTCATGCAGCTTACTGTGGGTTGTAACTGTCTGACTGTCTCCAAGCTTGCGCTACTTACCAATGCTCATTTCACCCCTCTCTTTTCCCTTTCCTAATCTTGCTTCCTTTGCTATATCTGTGTGTCTTTCATGGTAAGACTAAAAAAAGTCTATCCACGTTATAATAAATAAATTTCATATATTTTTAGTAAACCAAATTGTTGTATATATTTTTGGCTGCCTTTGTCCCTCTGTGTCTGGCTTTGTTTTGTAAAATAATACTCAGCAGTATGTACATATACACACACATACTTCTTTTCAATATCTAGATACAGCAAAGAACTTTGGTGCAAATTTGGTTCTCCTTACTGTATTTCCATTTTTCTTCATGTTTCTAATATTTGGTTCTTATTATCTTGCATTTTTAAAGCTTGCCCAGTAACACTTTAAGGTATTTGCTTCATTACTGGAATTTATTTCTTATGTAAGTAGTAAGAAAAGAATCTGAGTGACATGTCCCCTAGGGGGATGGGAAAAAGAGATTTCTGCCCATAGCCTTTTTTTTTTTTTTTTTTTTTTTTTTTTTTGTCTTTTTGGGAGACAGGGTCTTCCTGTAGCCCCAGCTGTCCTGGAACTCACTCTGTAGACCAGGCTGGCCTTGAACTCACAAAGATCCGCCTGCCTCTGCCTCCCAGGTGCTAGGATTAAAGGCGTGCGCCACCACGCCCGGCTCCCTATAGCCTTTTATACTTTGTTATCTTCTCTGCTTGGTATTTCTAGTATGACCAAGCCTGTCAGGCAACATGGCTTAAGCACAACAGTTTTTTCATACATCATCATCAGTCTTAGCATAGCTAGTTTAATTCAGTCCCTGTTGGTTTGTAAGGAGGAATTTGGGCACAGAAATAACTTAAAAAGCCATCCCTAAACTGAAGGTCTGTCAGAAAAATGAGTTTCCAGGCTCTGTGTGTCATCTGGTAGATTCTTCTTTCTTTCCTTCCTTTCTTGCTTTTCTCTCTCCCTCCTTCCTTCCCTCTCCCCCTTCCCTCCCTTTCTTACATTTATTTAGTGTGTGTGAGCTTGTGTATGCAGATAAGTGTATACCATAGCACATGTGGAGGTCAGAGGACAGCTTTCAGAAGACAGTTCTCTCCTTTCACCATGTGAGTTCCTAGGATCTAACTCAGGTTGTCAGGCTTGGTGGCAAGTGACTTTACCCATTGACCCTAAATCTTTTTCTTAATCATGTGTCCTTTGGTGATGTGCACTAAAAACATTCTGCTGTTGTCATCTTAGGCAACACTGTAGCTTGTGATTGTGTCCATGCATATGTGTCAGTAAGCAGTCTTTTTGCTGACCAGAAGACATCTGCCCTTGTCCCATCTGCCAGCTCACGGTGGTGTTCATCCCTCCTCAATAGTGAGTGTCCACAGGATCTTGGCCAGTGAGAATTTAGCAGTCCCTCAATGCTGGTAATTTTTGGCAAAAACGTTTAAATTTCTTTTTTTTTTTTTTTTTAACTTGAGAGTAATTTAAAACAAGCGAAGTTCCAGGTTTCACTTTTGGGGAAGGTAGGGGTCTTTTTGAGACAGGGTCTCCCTATAGTCCCAGCTGGCATGGAACTCACTATATAGACCAGGCTGGCCTTGAACACAGAGATCCATCTGCCTGTGCCTCTGAGTGATGGGAGTAAAGGTATGTGCCACCACACCCAGCCAGAATTTAGTTTTACCACAGAACTTAATAATAAAAAATATTTAAGAGAAACTTAGAGCCTAAGATTTACTGCTCTGATGATTAAACCTTTTCACTGCTGTTCATATAATGAACCGTTGTGATTATTAAAAAAAGAAAAACAAAAGATTTACTGCATCTTTGAATAGCAGTTGATTCTTACTTCCTGCATTGCAAAAATGCCTGTTCATTCCTCCCATTTCCATAGTCCTGTTTGACCTAAACAAGGCTCATTTTCCAGCATGACTCTGTCATTTAATAGCACTGATTCTCACTCCCTCCAGTGTTAATAATTCAAAGCATTTCTCTAACCTCAGATTCTTTTCTCACTATTTAGCATTCTGGAGTGTAAGTGTAAGCCACACAGTGAGATAAATACAACACTTAGGTTTTCTTTTTTGTGTAGAATTTCAGTGTACCACAAACCATGTAATTCCTGTGCCGGATACCTTGGGTCTCACTAACCAGCCATACTTTCTACCATTTCTAACCTGGACCCCAGTTTCCTACTCCTCCAGTTGATTTGAAAACAGACTAAACACTACTTGCTCTATACTCACCCACTGCTTCTAACAGAGCTAGCAGTGACTCACTTGCTAATTGTGATCTATCCCCCGTAACCATCTGTATCAATACAGTGTCTGAGATTGTGTGGCCTGAATGCTAGCCTAAGACACTTTTCTCCAGCCCGGCGTGGTGGTGCACGCCTTTAATCCTAGCACTTGGGAGGCAGAGGCATGCGGATCTCTGTGAGTTTGAGGCCAACCTGGTCTACAGAGCAAGCTCCAGGATAGCTGGGACTAAAGGGAGACCCTATCTCAAAAATACCAGAAAAAAAAAAAAAGATACTTTTCTCCAATTTAGTTTTCCCTACAGTAATTTTGTGGTACAAGGGTTTTTTTTTTCATATTAAAAAATTAAGAACTTTTTATTTTGAACTAAATTTCAGTTTACAGAAGAGTTGCAAAAGTAGTGTGGCCCATTCCCAATACCCCTAGTCAGCAGTCCTGTGAACATTTCACACTGCTACAGCACAAGAATCAAAATGAAGACAGAGGCACAGTTCACAAATACTCAGCTCTCTGCAGTTTTTCCATGACAGTTTCTTTTCTCACTCAGGATCCAAGCTTGGAAACAACACTCTACTTGGGTTGTCCTGTCTCCTTAGTTTCTTCTAGCCTGGGACAGCCTTTGACTCTGTTATGTCTTTTGGGGCTGACTCTCTTGTGTCTTGCTGGCTCTCTCCTGTCCCCTAGATGCCTCACACTTCTATTCCGCTCCTGAAGACTGATGTTCACATTTTCTGCTTTAGCCCTTCTACAGTTTAATTCTATAAGCAGCCTCATGTCCTCTTCAGACTGGTTGAAGAGTACCAATTTTCCATCTGAAAGTAATGCGCTCTCTCCTACTGTTTTGGCCCACACAATCTTGAAAACACAATCTCAGAACTTGCTAAAAAATTGCCAAAATTAGTGAGAACCAACTGATACTTCCAGCATAAAGCTGCTCTGCATGACATCTGTATAATTGCTTTGCATGTATGTATATTGTCATTGCCTGGTAATAAGTTATTACAAAAGTAACAGTATTCAACTTGGGTTCTATTTTGCTATAAATTGGGAGGGGGGTACAACAGTTTTTTTTTTAATTCTCCATCTTCCAGATTTATTAACTGTCTCTTTAAGTTCAAATGGACACAATGACATGCTGGTTCTGGCATGTCTGTGCATAGGTAAACTTTCTCCCTGCACAGTAAGTAAAAGTTCAAGTAAAATTTTACAAGCATAATAGTCATAATCCTCTATAAAGCTTCCCTATTATACTTTAAAAACCATTCACTAAAGTTCTTTGCATATTTGTACTAGAACAGTTGTTTACTGAATTCTCTCAGTTGATTCTGGAACTCTTAACTCTTTGATCTTTTAGAGAATCCAAGTACATAAAAGACGCTGATGAAGAAAAAGCTTCTTTGCAGAAATCCATCAGTATTACTAGTGCCTTGCTCACAGAGAAGGACGCAGAGCTGGAAAAGCTGAGGAATGAGGTAGAGCATGCTGTGGGGGATTGGCCTGCATCCTCTTTTTGCCCCTCCTCCAAGCCTAAGCTCAATAATTGCATTTCAGGTCATAGTGCTCAGGGGAGAAAACGCGTCTGCCAAATCCTTACATTCAGTTGTTCAGACACTGGAGTCTGATAAGGTGAAGCTTGAGCTCAAGGTAAAGAACTTGGAGCTTCAACTCAAAGAAAATAAGAGGCAGCTCAGCAACTCCTCAGGTAAAAGAATACCCACATGGTGCTCCAGCACACTCAGGTACTACCTCTTCCTCCTCATCTTCCTCTCTCCTTCTCCTACCTGCACCCCCTTCAAGGAGCCACTCCTGGTAGAGATGCCCTTCTGATGTGCTGCCCCTGGCTGTCCGCTCTTGGGTATCCTAGCCCAGGATCTTCCACCACTTAGACAAGGGCTAGTCACAAGCATGTTTGGTTTTGGGGGCTTCTCACACTGTGTGAGTATTGGCACATAACACAGTACGTATCAGATGCCATCATACAATTAACTCTGGGATATGCAAATCTATGGCAGCGAAAGAGAACAGAGATCACACTGGTGGAAGATAGCAGGTTGCATCTTTATTATTATTATTATTATTATTATTATTATTTAGTCTTTTCGAGACAGGGTCTCCTTGTAGTCCCAGCTGTCCTGGAACTCGCTCTGTAGACCAGGCTGGCCTTGAACTCACAAAGATCCGCCTGCCTCTGCCTCCCAAGTGCTAGGATTAAAGGCGTGCGCCACCACGCCCAGCTTAAGTTGCATCTTTAAAGACAGAGGAAATTACAGGCATTTGTACACCTTAGGTGGCCAGCTTAGAGTTCCTGAAAGGGCAGGGCCAGTCTGAGACCTATTAGGGGCTAGAGAGCAGATAGGAACTTGGCCCTACTCTCAGAGACGTGAGCTTCTTGTACCAGCCCTTCACTAGAGCAGTAAGAAACAGGGATTGTGTGTGTGTGTGTGGTGTGTGTGTGTGTGTGTGTGTGTGTGTGTGTGTGGTGTGTTTTCCACTGCCCCCTTTGACTTATTTTTGTTCTTGTTTTAAAATGTAAGGTAATGCTGATACTCAAGCAGAAGAGGATGAAAGAGCCCAGGAGAGTCAGGTAATGTTCCTTATTGTTTTTGCTGTATTCAAAGTCATTAGAGATTTTTGAATATGTCATAATTAGTTTCCTATGATATACAATCCCAAAGCATTACAATAATACATTTAATTATATATTCTATTAGATTACTATATATATATATATTCTGTTTAGTTTCCCAACTCTCAAATGCTGTTATTCATGTCTTACCTATGCAACGATTTAAAAAATATATATACAGGGAGACAGAGGCAGGAAGTAAATTAGAGGCCAGCCTGGTATACATAGTCAGTTGCAGAGCAGCCAAGGCTAAATAGTGAGACCCTATCTCAACAAAACAAAACAAAATGAAAAAAAAAAAAAAAAATACAGCTACCTATAGTCTAAGCACCTGGAAGGCTGAGACTGGAGGATCACTAGAGTCTGAGATCAGTCTGTGTGACATATGAGAGCCCCATCTCCAACATAGACACCCACACACCAATATTTTTTTAAATTTTTTATTTATTATTTTTATGCATATGAATGTACTGTCTGCATGTAGGTTGGTGCACCCATGTCATGCAATGCCGCGGAGGGCAGAAGAGGGTGTCGGATTCCCCTGGAACTGGAGTTAAAGATCGTTCTTAGCCGCCATGTGGGTGCTGGGAATTGAACCCAGGTCCTCTGCAAGAGCAGTCAGTCCTCTTAACCACTGAGCCATCTCTCCAGCCCCCACACACCAATATTAATACAATCTACGTATCTTGGGGGGGGGGCTCATGTAGCCCAGCTGGCCTGGAACTCACCATGTAGGCCAGGCTGGCCTGGAACTTGTGATCTCTCACCTCTGCCTGCTGAGTGCCAGCATTACAGGCATGTACCACCACCACAGCCACCTCCCTACTTTTTTTTTCCCCTGTGTAAATAGTAGGACAGTACATAAACCACTCTGTGCTTATCCTTTCTATAGCTGTATAATATTCCAGTATATACATTAAAGGTGGGGGATAAGAACCTCAAAAAAAAAATTCCAGTATATAAATATAACCATGATTTAGGCATTTCCGTTTTGGTTGATAGGACATTAGAATGCTTCTGAACCTTTGGGTGTATATTATAAACAGTTCTACAAAGGATTATCTCAAGCAGCTAGCAAACTCATAGTGACCCAGAATTAGCTCTGTCTGCTTAGTGTATCTCACAGGTATTCTACAGAATTAACAATGTTTTCTCTCCCCATTTTCCTTTCTGCTTCCATTTGTTTCTGCTGCTGCTGACAACACTTTCCTTCCCATCAGCAAATGGTTTGTTTTATGTTTCCTATTTGTGTGCGCATGTATGTGTGATTGTGTATATGGTTTCCTTGTTCCTGAAATGGAGCTCCTAATAGAATGATTTAGAAAATACAACTTGAGTCAGGTGTGGTGGCACACACCATTAATCCCAGCACTGAAGACACAGAGGCAGAGGCAGAGGCAGGTAGATCTCTGTGAGTTCAAGACCAGCCTGGTCTACATAGTGAGTTCCAGGCCACCTGGGGCTATAGGGAGACCCTGTCTTAAAAATAGACAATAATAATAATAATAATAATAATAATAATACAAATTGAAAGATAAATGTGGTGCACATATTTGTGTAATCCCAGCACTCAGGCAGGAAGAGCTCTGTTAATTTGAGACTAGCTATAGTATGAGGCCCTGTGTCAAAAAAAAAAAAAAAAGAAAAATGGAAGGAAGATAGAAAATGTAACTTGAAAAGTAAAAATACCCTCCGTGTATCTGCCTTCAAAGGTGGCTTGCAAATATGGAGAATGGCATTTGGGGCAGCCAGCCTTTGCCCCATCAGTGGGGGAAAAAAACAAAAACAGTTCTTTGGAAAGTAAAGTACAGAACTGAGAATATTGTTCAGACGGTTGAGGTTATGCTTTCCTAACATATATGAAGCCTTGGTTGGATTCCTAGCACAACATAGACCAGGAATGGTGGCACATGTCTATAATCTCAGCACTTGGGAAGTAGATGCAGAAGGATCAAAAGTTCTAGATCATCCTGAGCTATATAGTGAGTTCAAGACTAGCCTAGGCTATATAGCAAGAGTCTATCTCAAGCCGGGCGTGATGGCACACGCCTTTAATCCTAGCACTTGGGAGGCAGAGGCAGGCAGATCTTTGTGAGTTCAAGGCCAGTCCGGTCTGCCAAGTGAGTTCCAGGCCAGCTGGGGCTACAGGGAGACCCTGTCTCAAAAAGACCAAAAAAAAAAAAGTCTATCTCCAGAGGTGGGGGGGTGAGGTATATGTATGTGAGATCATTCAGGTTAGAGAATGAACCTTTTCACTATTTGTTGAAGAGAAAACCTCTTGGTTTTTATTTACAAGGAGTGTTCAATAGCACTTCTCCAACCCAGATTTCTCTTGTCTGAATGACAAGTGAAGTCTGTCCATTTACAGGGGCAAGATTCTGTTACATGTAATGTAAACGTTTTTAATATAATAGTTCCTCAGTAGCAGCTATCAGAAGAATGTTGAGAGGTAGGAAAGGGGAGAAAGAAATCTCCTTGGCTCTTCATCTAGCTATGGCCTCATTTAAGTTCACTTGCAGTTCATCTGTCAGGCTTAGTGCTCCTGTTCGTCAGGAGACTGAAAAACATGGATGGGTTCAGTAACAGGCACCACTGGCCCCTCTGTAGCACTACGTTGCCTCAGTTGAGCGAGTTTTCCCAGTCTCTTGATACTCCAGCTGTGTGTGTCTTCGACATTTACATATCTCCTTAATTTTTTTTAAATCAGATTGATTTCCTCAATTCAGTAATAGTGGACCTTCAAAAAAAGAATCAAGACCTCAAGATGAAGGTGGAGATGATGTCTGAAGCTGCTCTCAATGGCAATGGGGACGATCTGAACAGTTACGACAG
Source organism: Rhizomys pruinosus (assembly GCA_009823505.1). Lineage (NCBI taxonomy): Eukaryota > Metazoa > Chordata > Mammalia > Rodentia > Spalacidae > Rhizomys > Rhizomys pruinosus. The sequence continues at coordinate 2,864,514 of VZQC01015026.1, read as the reverse complement.
GTATGGCAAGAGCCATGGGTGACTGGCACCTCAGCATCAGAGGAGAGGTATTCAGGGTCAGGTTCTCTAGTGGGCTGTCAAGCAAATGAGATGGTTGCTCTGTGATTACTTAACCTGGCAAGAGTGAGAGATCTCAGTGGTCTTGCCTGCACATTGTATAGAGTTGTCTTGGCTTTCCTGAGGACTATCATTATTTCTTGCATATTTAAAAAATTCTTGGGGGCTGGAGAGATGGCTTAATGGTTAAGAGCACTGACTACTCTTGCAGGGGACCCAGGTTCAATTCCACATGGCAGCTAAGAACCACCTGTAACTAGTTCCAGGGGATCCTGTGCCTTCTTCTGACTTTTGTGGGCATGCACTAACATACATGCAGGTGATACACTCATACACATAAAATAATAAAATATTGGGCTAGAGAGATGGCCTAGCGGTTAAGAGCACCGACTGCTCTTACAGAGGACCCGGGTTTGATCCCCAGCACCCACATGGCGGCCGAGAACCGTCTGTAGCTCCAATTCCAGGGGAATCCAACACCCTCTTCTGACCTCCGCGGCATTGCACGACACGGGTGCACACACTTGCATGCAGGCAGTACATTCATACACATACAGAAATAAATAAAATTAATAAAAAAATTAATTTTTACCATCCACCTGTGCCTTACTGTATCCTGTGGCCCCTCACAGCACTTGTGGTCAGTTGTAAGCAATGTGTCTTATAGCAGAGATGGGAACAGGAATGTGGTCATTTTAAAACAATGTTGCATTTTATAAGTAGTCTACCAGGCAGATTTGTTTGTAAACGAAAAAGAAAAAAATAAATTCATCAGTAATTTGTAAGTTATATCAGGTGATTTCTTCAGAAAGTTGAACCAAAGTGTCCTTCAGTTCAGAGGCTTTGTCCTTTAGAAGTTAAGTGCTACTGAGTGTCGTGTCAGCCTGCCTACTCCAAAGACCAATGCCATTTGTATAGTGTAAAATGGAAAAGCACAGAAGGAAAAAAAAAAACTAGTTCAGAAATCCAGTGGATAAATAGATTATGTTCTCCAAAGGAATGATTCTAGGTTAAGAAAGCTTTAAAAGTTTTATGTCCAGTTAAAAGACCACAAAAAAGCAAAATAACATACCACCATAGTAAAAATGTTGCTGTTGTTATACAGGTGCAATTTAATTTGTAAGTAGTTTGAACCAAATTGTAACAAAATCCTGCTTCAATATTAAAAAAAAGAAAACTGGAAATTCATGAAATAAAATACTGTATAACAAAACATTTTTATTTGTTTTGAAATGGAAGCATTTCAAAGCAGGAGACTTATTGAATGATAACCAACTTCAATAAGTATAGTTTAAGATTTGTTTGCATTACCTGATTTTCTTGTTTAATATTTTCTTTTTATTTTATGTGTTTGAGTGTATTGCCTGCATGGGTGTGAGTGCACCTGTGTCATTCAATGCACAGCTTCCCCTGGACCCAGAGTTATGGGCAGACAGTTGTTAGCCACCAGGTGGGTGCTGGGAATTGAACCTTGGTCCTCTGCAAGAACAGCCACTGTTCTGAACCACTGAACCATCTCTCTAGCTCTCATTTTGTGATTTTCATACAAGATGAATTAATGGTGTTTAAATCACCTCTGCTGGGGCTGGAGAGATGGCCTAGTAGTTAGGAGCGCCGACTGTTCTTACAGAGGACCCGGGTTCGATCCCCACCACCCACATGGTGGCCGAGAATCATCTGAAACTCCAATTCCAGGAGAACTCCAGTTCCAGGGGAATCCGACACCCTCTTCTGACCTCCGCGGCATTGCACAACACGGGNAAAAGAGAGAAGGAACCCAAAAGAGAGACGCGAGACAGAGAGAGAGAAACTGTTCTGTAAGAGGAAGAGAACCAGGCACCATAGAGCTCTAAGCACACCCCAGTCGGCTTGTCGGGTAATCCACGGAGGAAGCTGCGAACGTTCGAAAAAGAGAGAGAAGAACCGTCGGTTAGCTTGTAGCTTCGAGGAAGAAGAAGAAAGAGAGAGGAGAAGAGAAGAGAGAGAGAGCAGAAAGAAGGAGAGAGAGGAACAGTAGACTGAGAACTGTCCTTGTTGTAGCTCCAAAGTTCCAGGGTATCCAACCACCTCTTCTGACCTCCGCGGGCATTGGATTATTTCCGCGGGGCAGGCATCCATCCCCACCATGGCATGGGGCCATCCACCATCATTCAATCCCCCATTGAAATTTGCTACGAAACGTGTTTTTGTTTTTGCATTGCCACTTTTTTTGTTTTGCAACCAATTGCTTTGCAGGCAGTTAGTTAGTAAGTTTCGAGTTAGTACAAGAGTTATAGTAGTAGTACATTTAAGTACCCAGTAGTAGTACATTTCAGACAGTAGTAGCAGTACAAGAAGTACCTATTCATACCACATACAGAAATAAATCATAAAATTAATACAAAAAAAGAATTTTTTTTTTTTTTTTTTTTTTTTTTTTTTTTTTTAATTTTTTTTATAACTTTTTTTCTTTTTTTGGTCTTTTTGAGAACAGGGTTCTCCCTGTAGCTCTTGCTATCCTGGAAACTCACTCTGTAAGACCAACGCTGTTTGGCCTTGAACCTCACAAAGTATCTGCTCTGCCTCTGTCTCTCTCCTCCAGTTGCTAGTAATTTAAAGGCCCGTTTTGCCACCACACCTGTGGCCTCCTGATAAATTTGTGTTGTTTTTGTGGTGTGTGTGTTGTTTCAGTGTGTTGATGTGTGTTTGGAGACAGGGTCTCCCTGTGTATCCAGCTCCAGCTGGCCTTGAGGCTCACTCGTAGGGACAGGCTGGCCTTGGAACTCACAGAGATCTGCCGTGGCTCTGCCTCCTATGCTAGGATATGTAGAGTGCTAGGATTAAGGGTGTGCCACCACGCCCGGCTGATATAAATAATTTTTTTTATTTTTTTTTATTTAATAACATTTTTTTTTTATTGATGCCTTGTGGCATTTCATAACATCACTCTTCCAATTTAGTCAGGCATATCTCCCTTCCCTTTCCCCCCACCGACCCCCACCCCAACCGAGATCTTCATTCCTGCCCTGACTGTCCTGCATATCGTCTCTCAGTCTTTCTTTTTTCATTTTTTAGTCTATAAGTGATAATCCAGTGAAGCGTACAAGCACCTTCATGTAAAACCAATTTGAGGCTGTTGTGCCCCAAACCCACCAGCCGCCCCACTTCCAGCAGGGCATGGGAGGGGTTGTTTGCATGGTCAATCAGGGTTAATCAATATGCAGTGGTCCAGTACTCCATTGCTGTTAGCTTTCACCCTTCACCACATTCGCAGCCCTTACATTCTACCACGCCCCCTCTTCCGCAGATTATTCCCTGGGCTTAGAAAAGGGGCACAGGTGGATGAGAAGCAGAACAGTCCACTCTCTCTGGAGCTGCTGTCTTGGATTCTGGTCAATACTGGCTGTTTCCTTTCATGGGCTGACAGTCTGTCCAGGAATAACCTTTCGATCCTACCAATGAAGCACAAGCAATTAGATATATAGCATTAATAGTTATGGTAAGCATTAAGCAGCATTAATAGTTATGGTAGGTTACTTTGTTATAGACACATATGTTTAGATGACTGATAAAATTTCTTATGCTAACATTTGTAGTGATGACCAGGAGAAACAGTCCAAGAAGAAGCCCCGCCTCTTCTGTGACATTTGTGACTGCTTTGATCTCCATGACACAGAGGACTGCCCCACCCAGGCACAGATGTCCGAAGACCCCCCGCATTCCACTCACCACGGCAGCCGAAGCGAGGAGCGGCCATACTGTGAAATCTGTGAGATGTTTGGGCACTGGGCAACCAACTGCAATGATGACGAGACCTTCTGATCCAAGGCAGAGCTGCACTCTCCCAGGCGCTGGCCTCTAAGTAGCTACCACCAGCATTATGCACGCCACTTCAGGAGAACGCGTTATTTTTTACCCCATCACCAAATCTAAGAAAATATTTTAATCTTCAATAACTCTCCCTTTCATTTCCCCTTATAAGTTAGAATAATAAATATTTGGTAGGTGAGCTTTTGTTTTAGGACATTGCACCAGGTGCCGTTACTTTTGTTGTCCCTGGAGAAACCTCATGGAATAAGCTCAACCCTGACACGATCTTATTTAAGAAACTTTAAATTATGCCATTATTTTTCATATTTGCACTAAAATTTTTCTCGGCTACATTTGTATATTTAGATTTTTGGTTTAGCTTTGACACTGGAATGAGTTGCAAACAATGTACCACTTTGCATTTTCCTATGCTCAGTTGAGTATTTTCTTCTTGAATACACAAGCTCTTGGCGCTGCCTGCCAGTAGTGTCTCTTTAGGCTTGACAATACATAAGTGAGGTTGCAAACATAAAACAGGTCAAAGGAAGGGAAGCCTCAGATGGCTGTGGGAACATTTTATAATCTATATGCTGCACCACATACTTGACTGGGGTGTTTTCTTTATTGGTTTTACATAATTTCTGCCTCTATATATTGTATGTATATATTTTTTAAGAAATCTATATTTTGGGAAAAAACATATACAGTGTATCTTCTTTTTAGATTTTTACCTTTATGAAAAAGAAAACACCTAAGAGGATCACCGGATATGACAGACTAGGCCAGAAACAGCCCGCAGTGTCATGGCTCTCTGCTTTGTTCCTATTTCATTTCTCAACCCACTCTTTAAGTAGCCAGAATTTTTTCCAGTTCTTTCTTTCCTCTCTAGCAGATATCCCCAACAGTGAATTAAGTGACTATAAAACATGGAAAGGAACCAATCTGTTATCCTCCTTTATAAATTTGTTTTTTTACTGTATTTTTAATGAATGTATGATGAGAAATTCAAAATTAGTATTTTGAATTTTCTTATCACAAACAGATAAAACTAAGGACCTCAACCACCAGAAGTCTATCAACTTGTCTGTCATCTGTCTTCACTTGAATGTCTTCTAGAAATATGTAAAAAAAAAAAAATGATAAAGTGTACTTTCCATGCTACGTGTATAGTAAGAACCTCCACAAGTGTACATAAACCTTTGGTGGGTTTTTTTCCCTCAGAAACTATGCTTGACAAATGAACATTAAATGAATCTGTTACCAATTGACATTTTTGGTTAATAAAACAATAGGAGTGTGTCATACACAAAGTATATAAAGCAGTATTAAAATCTGAGCAAATAAATGTTCTATATCTACTTTAATAAAAGGTTATTTTTTTGTCAGTGGTAGTAAATGCATATTATTCTCAGGTCTGTCATGTTTTGTTTTTAAATGAATCAAGTCCTTTAGATCCAAAAATCAATGCCTCCTTCCAGTTCTGCCCTCGGGTTCCTAAATAGTACTTTCTACTACAGCAGAATAGCTTGCTAAACAGAAAGAAATTAGTGTGTCCAGCTGGGTCCTTTTAGAAGCAAATGCAGAAGAATTAGTTCAAGGCCATCCTTGATTGCATAGTGACTTGAGGCCAGCCAGCCTGAGTCACATAAGACCCTGCTTAAAAAAAGAGAGGGACAGCCGGGCGTGGTGGAGCACACCTTTAATCCTAGCACTTGGGAGGCAGAAACAGGCAGATCTTTGTGAGTTCAAGGCCAGCCTGGTCAACAGAGTAAGTTCTAGGATAGCTGGAGCTACAGGGAGACGCTGTCTCAGACAAAAAAAAAAAAAAATTTTTTTTTCTAGAAGAAATAGAAATATTTACAAAGAAATGTTCACTTCACTAATATTCTGAGAAATCTAAAGACAACTTTTTCAAGTTCATAAGTTTTTATAACGAAAATGTTGGGTCTGAGACAGCGGTCTCCCTGTAGCTCCAGCTATCCTAGAACTTACTCTGTTGACCAGGTTGGCTGAACGCACAAAGGATCTGCCTGTTTCTGCCTCCCAAGTGCTAGGATTAAAGGTGTGCTCCACCACCCGGCTGTCCCTCTCTTTTTGCAGCGGGTCTTATGTGACTCAGGCGGCTGGCCCAAGTCACTTAGCAACAAGGATGGCCGAACCATCTGTCATGTTGTGCTAAAAGGACCCAGCTGGACACACTAATTTCTTCTTGTTTAGCAAGCATTCTGCTGGAGTAGAAAGTACTATTTGGAACCCGAGGGCAGAACTTGAAGGAGGCCTTGATTTTTGGACTAAAGGACTTGATTCATTTAAAAACAAAACATGACAGACCGCCGAGATATATAATGCATTACTACCACGACAAAAAAATAACCTTTTATTAAAGTGATATAGAACATTTATTTGCTCAGATTTTATACTGCTTATATACTTTGTGTATGACACACTCCTATTGTTTTATTAACCAAAAATGTCAATTGGTAACAGATTCATTTAATGTTCATTTGTCAAGCATAGTTTCTGAGGGAAAAAAACCCACCAAAGGTTTATGTACACTTGTGGAGGTTCTTCTATACACGTAGCATGGAAAGTACACTTATCATTTTTTTTTTTTTACATATTTCTAGAAGACTTCAAGTGAAGACAGATGACCGACAAGTTGATAGACTTCTGGTGGTTGAGGTCCTTAGTTTTATCTGTTGTGATATAGAAAATTCAAAATATAATTTTGACTTTCTCATCATACATCATTAAAACTACAGTAACAAAAAGTCTGAGCCAGCGTCCCCTGTAGGTCCAGCTATCCTAGAACTACTCTGTTGACCAGGCTGGCCTTGAACGCACAAAGATCCTGTTTCTGCCTCCCAAGTGCTAGGATTAAAGGTGTGCTCCACCAACACCCGGCTGTCCCTCTCTTTTTTAAGCAGGGTCTTATGTGACTCAGGCTGGCTGGCCTCAAGTCACTATGCACTCAAGGATGGCCTTGAACTAATTCTTCTGCATTTGCTTCTAAAAGGACCCAGCTGGACACACTAATTTCTTTCTGTTTAGCAAGCTATTCTGCTGTAGTAGAAAGTACTATTTAGGAACCCGAGGGCAGAACTGGAAGGAGGCATTGATTTTTGGATCTAAAGGACTTGATTCATTTAAAAACAAAACATGCAGAACCTGAGAATAAATGCATTACTACCACTGACAAAAAAAATAACCTTTTATTAAGTAGATATAGAACATTTATTGCTCAGATTTTAATACTGCTTATATACTTTGTGTATGACACACTCCTATTGTTTTATTAACCAAAAATGTCAATTGGTAACAGATTCATTTAATGTTCATTTGTCAAGCATAGTTTCTGAGGGAAAAAAACCCACCAAAGGTTTATGTACACTTGTGGAGGTTCTTACTATACACGTAGCATGGAAAGTACACTTTATCATTTTTTTTTTTTACATATTTCTAGAAGACTTCAAGTGAAGACAGATGACGACAAGTTGATAGACTTCTGGTGGTTGAGGTCCTTAGTTTTATCTGTTTGTGATAAGAAAATTCAAAATACTAATTTTGAATTTCTCATCATACATTCATTAAAAATACAGTAAAAAAACAAATTTATAAAGGAGGATAACAGATTGGTTCCTTTCCATGTTTTATAGTCACTTAATTCACTGTTGGGGATATCTGCTAGAGAGGAAAGAAAGAACTGGAAAAATTCTGGCTACTTAAAGAGTGGGTGTGAGAAATGAAATAGGAACAAAGCAGAGAGCCATGACACTGCGGGCTGTTTCTGGCCTAGTCTGTCATATCCGGTGATCCTCTTAGGTGTTTTCTTTTTCATAAAGGTAAAAATCTGAAAAGAAGATACACTGTATATGTTTTTTCCCAAAATATAGATTTCTTAAATATATTCAATACAATATATAGAGGCAGAAATTATGTAAAACCAATAAAGAAAACACCCCAGTCAAGTATGTGGTGCAGCATATAGATTATAAAATGTTCCCACAGCCATCTGAGGCTTCCCTTCCTTTGACCTGTTTTATGTTTGCAACCTCACTTATGTATTGTCAAGCCTAAAGAGACACTACTGGCAGGCAGCGCCAAGAGCTTGTGTATTCAAGAAGAAAATACTCAACTGAGCATAGGAAAATGCAAAGTGGTACATTGTTTGCAACTCATTCCAGTGTCAAAGCTAAACCAAAAATCTAAATATACAAATGTAGCCGAGAAAAATTTTAGTGCAAATATGAAAAATAATGGCATAATTTAAAGTTTCTTAAATAAGATCGTGTCAGGGTTGAGCTTATTCCATGAGGTTTCTCCAGGGACAACAAAAGTAACGGCACCTGGTGCAATGTCCTAAAACAAAAGCTCACCTACCAAATATTTATTATTCTAACTTATAAGGGGAAATGAAAGGGAGAGAAGGAAGATTAAAATTTTTTCTTAGATTTGGTGATGGGGTAAAAAATAACGCGTTCTCCTGAAGTGGCGTGCATAATGCTGGTGGTAGCTACTTAGAGGCCAGCGCCTGGGAGAGTGCAGCTCTGCCTTGGATCAGAAGGTCTCGTCATCATTGCAGTTGGTTGCCCAGTGCCCAAACATCTCACAGATTTCACAGTATGGCCGCTCCTCGCTTCGGCTGCCGTGGTGAGTGGAATGCGGGGGGTCTTCGGACATCTGTGCCTGGGTGGGGCAGTCCTCTGTGTCATGGAGATCAAAGCAGTCACAAATGTCACAGAAGAGGCGGGGCTTCTTCTTGGACTGTTTCTCCTGGTCATCACTACAAATGTTAGCATAAGAAATTTTATCAGTCATCTAAACATATGTGTCTATACAAAGTAGTAACCACCATAACTATTAATGCTGCTTAATGCTACCATAACTATTAATGCTATATATCTAATTGCTTGTGCTTCATTGGTAGGATCGAAAGTTTCCTGGACAGACTGTCAGCCCATGAAAGGAAACAGCAGAATTGACCAGAATCCAAGACAGCAGCTCCAGAGAGAGTGGACTGTTCTCTCTATCATCCACCTGGCCCCTTTTCTAAGCCAGGGAATAATCTGCGGAAGAGGGGGCGTGGGTAGAATGTAAGGGCTGCGAATGTGGTGAGGGTGAAGATGAGTGAAACTCAGCAATTGTAGTCTGGACCCTCATTTGATTAACCTGATTGAACATGCAACCCCTCACCCCCTGCTGGAAGTGGGGTGGTGGGTGTTTGGGCACAACAGCCTGCAAATTGGTTTTACATGAAGGTGCTTGTACTCATGGATTATCACTTATAGCTAAAAATGGAAAAAAGAAAGACTGAGAGAGTATGCAGGACAGTCATGGCGACGAATGCATGATCTCGGTTGGGGTGGGGGTGGGGGGGAAGGGAAGGGAGAGTATGCCTGAACGAATTGGAAAGTGATGTATGAAATGCACAAAAGCATCAATAAAAAAAAAATGTTATTAAATAAAAAAAAAAAAAAGAAATTTTATCAGCCGGGCGTGTGTGGCACACGCCTTTAATCTAGCACAATCGGGACGGCCACCAGAGCCAAGCAGATCTCTGTGAGTTCACAGGCCAGCCTGGTCCTACAGAGTGAGCTCCAGGCCAGCTGGACTAAAAGGAGACCCTGTCTCAAACCACAACACACAACAACACACACACACACACACACCACACCACACACACCAATTTATCAGAGCCAGGTGTGGTGGCAGGGCCTTTAATACTAGCACTTGGGAGGCAGGACAGGGAGCAGATTCTTTGTGAGTTCAAGGCACAGGTCTGGTCTATAGAGTGAGTTCCAGGATAGCAAGAGGCTACAGGGAAGACCTGTCTCAAAAAGACCAAAAAAAAAAAAAAGTTAAAAAAAGATCAGAAGAGTGAGAGATAAGAAGCACGTCGAAATATTTTTTTTTAGTAATTGTATTTATTCTGGTATGGTGTAATGGAGTACAGCTGCATGCCAAGTCTGTTTGCAGCACCCGCGGTCGTGAAATGCGCGGGGTCAGGAAAGGTGTTGGATTCCCTGGAACTTGGGCGACAGACGGGTCGTCGGCCGCCATGTGGGTTTGCGGGGATCAACACGCCGGGTCCTCTGTAGAGAGCAGGTCGGTGCTCTTAACCGCTAGGCCATCTCTCTAGCCCAATATTTTATTATTTTCTATTTGTGCTAGTTGTGTACACCGCACATGTATAGTTAGCTGATGCCAGAGGTCCAGAAGATAGATTGGTACGATCCTCTGGAACTAGTACAGGTGGGTCTTAGCTGCCATGTGGAATGAACTGGTCCCCCTGCAAGGTGTCAGTGCTCTTAAACCATTAAGCCACCTCTGCAGCCCCAAGAATTTTTTAAATATGCAAGAAAATCATGATAGTCCTCAGGAAAGCCAAGACAACTCTATACAATGTGCAGGCAAGACCACTGAGATCTCTCACTCTTGCCAGGTTAAGTAATCACAGAGCAACCATCTCATTTGCTTGACAGCCCACTAGAGAACCTGACCCTGAATACCTCTCCTCTGATGCTGAGGTGCCAGTCACCCATGGCTCTTGCCATACCTGTCGTAACTGTTCAGATCGTCCCCATTGCCATTGAGAGCAGCTTCAGACATCATCTCCAACTATGCCCATCTTGAGGTCTTGATTCTTTTTTTGAAGGTCCACTCCTATTACTGAATTGGGGGAGGAAAAGGAAATCAATCTGATTTTAAAAAATACGAATTAAATGTACTGTAATGCGACGGACACCTCATCCCCACAACAGCTGGAGTATCAAGAGAGGGAAAACTCGCTCAACTGAGGCAACGTAGTGCTACAGAGGGGCCAGTGGTGCCTGTTACTGAACCCATCCATGTTTTTCAGTCTCCTGACGAACAGGAGCACTAAGCCTGACAGATGAACTGCAAGTGAACTTAAATGAGGCCATAGCTAGATGAAGAGCCAAGGAGATTTCTTTCTCCCCTTTCCTACCTCTCAACATTCTTCTGATAGCTGCTACTGAGGAACTATTATATTAAAAACGTTTACATTACATGTAACAGAATCTTGCCCCTGTAAATGGACAGACTTCACTTGTCATTCAGACAAGAGAAATCTGGGTTGGAGAAGTGCTATTGAACACTCCTTGTAAATAAAAAACCAAGAGGTTTTTCATCTTCAAAAATAGTGAAAAGTTCATTCTCTAAACCTGAATGATCTCACCTACATATACCTCACCCACATCTGAGCATATTAATAAAAAAATTTTTTTTGTTTGGTCTTTTTGAAGCAGGTCCCTGTGCCCATCCTGACTCGACGTTCTGGCACCTTGGAACTGCTCTTGAGACCTCACAGCTCATCCACAGAGTTGCCTGCCCTCTGCCTCCCAAGTGCTAGGCTTAAAGGCGTGTGCCATCACGCCCGGCTTGAGAATAGACTCTTGCTATATAGCCCTAGGCTAGTCTTTGAATTCACTATTAGCTCCAGGATGATCTAGAATTTTCGATCCTTCTGCATCACTTTCCCCAAGTGCTGAGATTATAGACAGGCCACCATTCCTGGTCTCTGTTGTGCTAGGAATCCAACCAAGGCTTCATATATGTTAGGAAAGCATAACCTCAACCGTCTGAACAATATTCTCAGTTCTGTACTTTACTTTCCAAAGAACTGTTTTTGTTTTTTTCCCCCACTGATGGGGCAAAGGCGGCTGCCCCAAATGCCATTCTCCATATTTGCTAAGCAACCTTTGAAGGCAGATACACGGAGGGTATTTTTACTTTTCAAGTTACATTTTCTATCTATCTCCTTCCATTTTGTCTTTTTTTTTTTTTTTTTACACAGGGCCTCATACATAGTCAGTCTCAAAATTAAACGAGACTGTCCTGCTCGCTCGAGTGCTGGGATTACACAAATATGTGCACACAATTATCTTTCAATTTGTTTATACTAGTATATTATTATTATTATTATTGTCTATTTTTAGACAGGGTCTCCTATAGCCCCAGGTTGCCGGGAACTCACTATGTAGACGCGGCTGGCTGCCAGTGAGCTACTTGAGGATCTGTTCTCTGCCCTCTGCCCTCTGCCTCTGTGTCTTCAGTGCTGGGATAAAGGTGGTGCCACCACACCTGACTCAAGTTGTATTTTCTAAATCATTCTATTAGGAGCTCCATTTCAGGAACAAAATGAAACACATACTACACAATACACATACATGCGCACAACAAATAGGAAACATACAACAAACCATTGCTGATGGTGAAGGAAAGTGTTGTAGCGCAGCAGCCAGCACCCCAACAAATGGAAGCAGAGAAAGGAAAATGGGGAGAGAAAACATTGTTAATTCTGTAGAATACCTGTGAGATACACTAAGCAGACAGAGCTAATTCTGGGTCACTATGAGTTTGCTAGCTGCTTGAGATAACCTTTGTAAGAACTGTTTATAATATACACCCAAAGGTTCAGAAGCATTCTAATGTCCTATCAACCAAAACGGAAATGCCTAAATCATGGTTATATTTATATACTGGAATTTTTTTTTGTGAGGTTCTTATCCCCCACCTTTAATGTATATACTGGAATATTATACAGCTATAGAAAGGATAAGCACAGAGTGGTTTAGTAGTCCTACTATTTACCAGGGAAAAAAAAAAGTAGGGAAGGTGGGCTGTGGTGGTGGTACATGCCGTAATGCTGGCCTCAGAGGGCAGAAGGTGAGGATCAACAAGTTCCAGGCAAGCTGCACCTACACTGGGTGAGTTCCGGCCAGCTGGGCTACATGAGCCCCCCCCCCAAGATACGTAGATTGTATAATATTGGTGTGTGGCTGGAGGGCTGGAGAGATGGCTCTCAGTGGTTAAGAGGACTGACTGCTGCTCTTGCAGAGGGACCTGGGTTCTAATTCCCAGCCCAACTGGCGGCTAAGACGATCTTTTACTCCAGTTCCAGCGGAATCCGACACCCTTCTTCTGCCTCCGCCGGCATTGCATGGACATGGTGGTCACCAACCTACATGCAGGACAGTTACAGTTATCTAGTGCAATAAAAATAATAATAAAAAAAATTTAAAAAAAAGATTGGTGTGTGGGTGTCTAGTTGGAGATGGGGCTCTATATGTCACACAGACTGATCTCAAACTCTAGTGATCCTCCGTCCTCAGCCTTCCAGGATGCTAGACTATAGTAAGCTTATTTTTTTTTTTTTTTTTTTCATTTTGTTTTGTTTTGTGTTGAGATAGGGTCTTACACTATTAGCCTTGGCTGCTCTGCAACTGACTATGTATACCAGGCTGGCCTCTAATTTACTTCCTGCCGTCTGTCTCCCTGTATATATATTTTTTAATCGTTGCATAGGGTGTAAGACATGAATAACAGCATTTGAGAGTTGGGAAACTAACAGAATATATATAATATCTTATTATAGATATGAGAAATATATATATATATTATTCTGTATATGTTAAGCTATTGGATATTTAGAGCATAGGACTATTATGACATATTCAAAAATCTCTAATGACTTTGAATACAGCAAAAACAATAAGGAACATTACCTGACTCTCCTGGGCTCTTTCATCCTCTTCTGCTTGAGTATCAGCAGACCTTACATTTTAAAACACAGAACAAAAATAAAAGATCAAAAAGGGGAGGAAAAACACACAAAAAAAAAAAAAAAAACACAAACAAACAAACCCACCACACACAAACAATCCCTGTTCTTACTGCTCTAGTGAAGGGCTGGTACAAGAAGCTCACGTCTCTGAGAGTAGGGCCAAGTTCCTATCTGCTCTCTAGCCCCTAATAGGTCTCAGACTGGCCCTGCCCTTTCAGGAACTCTAAGCTGGCCACCTCAAGGTGTACAAATGCCTGTAATTTCCTGTCTTTAAAGTGCACTTAAGCTGGGGGGCTCGGCGCACGCCTTCTAATACCTGAGCACTTGGGCAGGCAGAGGAGGCGGATCTTGGTGGAGTTCAAGGCCAGCCTGGTATACCAAGAGCGCAGTTCCGAGGACAGCTGGGGACTACAAGGGACCTGTGCTCGAAAAGACTAAATAATAAATCAATAATAATAATAATAATAATAAAGATGCAACCTGCTATCTTCCACCAGTGTGATCTCTGTTCTCTTTCGCTGCCATAGATTTGCATATCCCAGAGTTAATTGTATGATGGCATCTGATACGTACTGTGTTATGTGCCAATACTCACACAGTGTGAGAAGCCCCCAAAACCAAACATGCTTGTGACTAGCCCTTGTCTAAGTGGTGGAAGATCCTGGGCTAGGATACCCAAGAGCGGACAGCCAGGGGCAGCACATCAGAAGGGCATCTCTACCAGGAGTGGCTCCTTGAAGGGGGTGCAGGTAGGAGAAGGAGAGAGGAAGAGAGGAGAAGAGGGGGCAGNAAAAAAAAAAAAAAAAAAAAAAAAAAAGAGGGACAGAGCTGTAGCTCTAGATCAGGGGTTAAAGCATTTGTTGTTCTAGGGCTGGAGAGATGGCTCAGTGGTTAAGAGTATTAGCTGCTCTTGTAGAGGATCTGGGTTTGATTCCTAGCACTCAGATGGCAGCTCACAACCATCTATAACTCCAGTTGCAGGGGAATTCTACACCCTCTTCTGACCCCCAAAGGCATTGCATGACAGGGGTTACATACACCCATGCAGGCAATACACTCAAAATGTTAAAACCAAAAAACCAAGAATGTAAGGAGGAGCTATGTATGTAGCTTAGGAGTACAGTACTTGCCTAACATGCACAGGGCCCTGGGTTTAATCCCAGCCTTATACAAATAGACACACAGGAATGCCATCAGGACCTTCTTGATATTCATGTATGTGAACATTGTTTCTTTTTTTTTTTTTTTTTTTTTGAGACAGGGTCTCCCTTTAGTCCCAGCTGGCCTGGAGCTCGCTCTGTAGACCAGGCTAGCCTTGAACCCACAGAGATCTGCCTGCCTCTGCCTCCCAAGTGCTAGGATTAAAGGCATGCGCCACCAGGCCTGGCCCCTGGACATTGTTTCTTTAGTGTTTGCTTGTGAATGATGCTAATTCAATTACTGACGATTGTATAAAATGGAAAAAAATATGAGCTGAGCATCTAGCTCAGTTGGCAAAGTGCTTGTTTGACATGTATGAAGGCCTGCTTTTAATCCCCAGCATTGCATAATGTGGTGGGGAACAGATATGATTCCTGAATTTGGGCAGTAGAGGCAGGAGGATTGGAAATTTGAGGTCTTCTCCAGCAGGTTTGAAACCAGTTTGGGATACATGAGACCCTGTTTGAAAAAGAAAACTGGCTAGGAAGAGAACCAAGACAGGAGGCCTGAGTGTGAGCCCCAGAAGCCACGAATTTGGGTGTGGTGGCATGCCCTTGTAACTGCAGTACTGAGGAGGCCAAGACAGGTGAATCCTGTGGCTTGCTGGCCAGCTAGCCTAACCTACTTGAAATTCCAGGACATGGAGGCATTTTTTTTAAATGTGTATGAGTATATTGCCTGCATGTATGTGATTGCACCATGTCATACAATGCTTGAGGAGGTCAGAGGAGGGCAACGGATGCCCTGGAACTGAAATTACTAAGCATTGTTAGTCTCCATGTAGGTGCTAGGGACCAAACCCCGGTCCTCTGCAAGAGCAGCCAGTGGAAACTGATGTTCTCTGGCCTGAGCACATACCTGCAAACATACAGACAGAAGGTTCTAGTAAGATACCGCTGTCTGGTGTTGCTGAGAAGTTGGGGATGCTATCCATCGAAGTGATGGAGTGGATTTTGAGAACTGGAGAGAGACAGCAGGAAACCTGTTCTCCTAACACAGGACGCTGAGGCAGAAAGAATGCCACAAGTTCACAGCCAGCCTGGACTATGGAGTTGAGTCCTAGCTCAAGAGAAGGGTGGGAGAGGAAAAGAATACAAAGATTGGAAGCGATTCCAATCCCACAAAGGGAAAGTGTCCTGGAAGATTCTAGAACATCCTGAACAGATCCTTGGGGCTTCTGAAACAGTTATGCCACTATGCTGGATAGTTTTTGTGTAAACTTGATACATCTGGGATGAGGGAGCCTCAATCGGGGAATTGCTTCCATTGGACTGGCCTTGTGGGGTATTTTCTTGGTTTTTTTTTAATTTTTAAAATTTATTTTCTTTTTTTTTTTCTTCTTTTTTTTTTTTCTTTTTTTTTTGACTTTTCAAGACAGGGTCTCCCTGTAGTCCCAGCTGTCCTGGAACTTACTCTGTAGACCATGCTGGCCTTGAACTCACAAAGATCCGCCTGCCTCTGCCTCCCGAGTGCTAGGATTAAAGGCGTGCGCCACCACGCCCGGCAAATTTATTTTCTATGTGTATGAATGTACTGTCTGCATGTAGGTTTGTGCACCCGTGTCGTGCAATGCCACGGAGGTCAGAAGAGGGTGTCGGATTCCCCTGGAACTGGAGTTCTCCTGGAATTGGAGTTATAGACAGCTCTCAGCTGCCATGTAGGTGCTGGGGATCAAACCCGGGTCCTCTGCAAGAGCAGTCGGCGCTCTTAAACCGCTAGGCCATCTCTCCAGCCCCTATTTTCTTGATTGTTAAGATGTGGAAGGACCCAGCCCACTGTGGGTAGTAGTGCCACCTCCCCCTCTCCCCTGGGCAGGTTATTCTATACCATATAAGCAAGCAAGCTGAGCATGGGCCAGAGGAGCAAGCCAGTAAGCAGCATTCCTCCATGGCTCCTGCTTCCACATTCCTGCCTTCAGTTCCTACCTTAGGCTCCCTAAGTGATGAACTGTGACCTGGGAGATGTAAACTAAATAAACCCTTTCCTCCCAAAGTTGGTATTGGTAGGGTGTTTTGTCACAGCAATTGAAAGCAAACAAGAAAAATCACCAACTGAATCTGTTTCTTTCATAACTCAAAAGACAATTTTTTTAATCAAAGGAAGCCATGTGTAGACCACCAGACCCAAATCAAATGTTAATCATCCAAATTTATTGATACAGCAGCTGCTGGGGATAAAGCTTTGTTCCAAACCGATTCAAAGCTGAGGCAACCTGAATGAGCCAAGAGAAGCCCTTTTAAATGGGGAGGCCAACAGGCAAAGGTGCCTTGCTCTTTTGACCCACTTAGAAAATATCAGGGTGGAGCTGGAGAGATAGCCTAGTAGGTTAAGAGAACCGACTGCTCTTGCAGAGGACCTGGGTTCAATCCCCAGCACCCACATGGCTGGCGGCTGAAAACTGTAACTCCAATTCCAGGAGAACTCCAGTTCCAGGGGAATCTGAGACCCTCTTCTGACCTCGGCACTGCACGACATGGGTGCACAAACCTATATGCAGACAGTACATTCATCCACATACAAAAATAAATAAAATTAAAAAAAAAGAAATTGAAAATATCAGGGTGCCTTTAAGCAGGATAAACAAGTTACAGAAGCCAAAGACCAGCAGTTAATTATGTCTCTGTTTTATCAAAGTTGGATGTGCAACTGATCAGTAGTAAGGAAAGGGGAAGGGGTCTGGGCTGCATGGAATCTGCTTTGCTGCCCTAAGCTAAAAGTGAAGGCTTCTCTTTAAAATTAAGTTGCCGGGGGCTGGAGAGATGGCCTAGCGGTTAAGAGTGCCGACCGCTCTTGCAGAGACCCGGGTTCGATCCCAGCACCCACATGGGTGGCCGAGAGCCGTCTGAAACTCCATTCCAGGAGTACTCCCAGTTTCCAGGGGATCCGAGACCCTCTTCTGACTCCGCGGCATTGCACGACACGGGTGCAACAACCTGCATGCAGACAGGTACATTGATATACATACCGAAATTAAAAAAAAAAAAATTAAAAAAAAAATAAAAATAAAATTGAGTTGCCAGGTGTGGTGGCACACACCTTTAATCCCAGCACTCAGGAGGCAGAGGCAGGTGGATCTCTGAATTCAAGACCAGCCTGGTCTACATGGTGAGTTCCAAAAACATAAAAAATAGTCGGGTGTGGTGGCGCACACCTTTAATCCTAGCACTTATGTAGACCAGGCTGGCCTTGAACTCACAGAGATCCACCTACCTCTGCCTTCCCAGTGCTGGGATTAAAGGGATGCACCAGGGCTGGAGAGATGACCTAGCAGTTAAGAGCGCCGACCTCTCTTGCAGAGGACTCGGGTTCGATCCCCAGTGCCCACATGGTGGCTGAGAGCCATCTGAAACTCCAATTCCAGGAGAACTCCAGTTCCAGGGGTATGCTGGATAGCTTGGTGTCAACTTGACACACCTGGGTTGAGGGAGCTCGATTGGGCAATTGGCTCCATTGGATTGGCCTGTGGGGCCACATCTTTGGTGTATTGTCTTGATTGTTGAGCAGGACAGTATAAGAAGGCAGGCTGGGCCATGAGCCAGAAAGCCAAGAGCAGTAGAGAGCAAGCCAGTGAACATCACTCCTCCATGGCCTGTGCTTCAGCTCCTGCTCCAGGTTCCTGCCTGAGTTCCCCATGCCTTGAGCTCCCTAAGTGAGTGACTGTGACCTGGGAGATGTAAGCTGAATAAACCCTTTCCCCGCCAAGTTGGTGTTGGTCAGAGTGTTTTTCACAGCAATGGAAGACAACTGAGGACAGAAATTGGTACCAGGAGGGAGGGTATTGCTGTGACAGATCCTGACCTTGGTGTTTGGGGGAAGAATTGTGGAAATGTTTGGAAGTTTGGGTCTGGGAAGATCACGGAATGCCTAAAGATTGGTTGCTTTGGAGCTGGAGCAGTTTTGCTGAAGGAGTTGTAGAAGATGGAGGCCTGGCTTGTGAAGTTTCTAGTTTCAAAGGGGAGACAGAGATCATCAGGACTGTGTAACTGTGGGTTCTGGTCAGCTGGGGCTGAAGAATCAGCTGTAAGTAACAAGAGACCAGAACCTGAAGTGAAATCTTTGTTGTAATGGGACAATTGATGCTGTTAGCTGGGGCTGAAAAATCAGCTGTAAGTAACAAGAGACCAGCATCACTGAGGTGAAATCTGGGGAGAATATCTCAAGGTCAGAACACAGAACTGTGATCCAGAAAGGGCCTGAGCCCCATCTTGAGCCAGAAGCCTGCACTTGGTATGTTTAGAGTCTCCTATATGGTTCCGGTGTTTGAAATTTGAGGGGTCACAGAGAGCAGCCGAGGCTGGCACTGTGAGAGGTCAGGAAAGACCATTGGTGGAAGTGCACCTTGGTTGCTGTGAAGACCCCAGGATTGCAGGGGTCATGGAGAGAAGCGGAGGCTTTGCAACCAGGAGAGGTCAGAAGAGACCATTGGTGAAAGGTGCTGCCTCATTTTCAGTAGTGGCCCCAGCTTTTTGGAGATGCCGCTACCCGGGGACGACCACCAAGAGCAGCGGTAAGTGTAGAATGGAGTCGCCTGGGCCTCCGAGATGAGTGTGCCACGGACAGCAGAGGCGGAGAGGGGGAGCTGCCGAGACCCTTTGGAGCCCAGAAGATCGTGAGTGAATCCCAGCTGTCCAGCCTTGAGCTACTTTGCTGGACTTAGTTTTGTTTGAGGTGCCTGATTTTCCCTTTGAAAGAAGACTGACTTGTTTTGGATTTTACAGCAGCCCAAGTTAAGAGACTTTAACGGACTGTGAATTTTAAGTGTTTGGACATTTTTAAGGACTGTGAGGCTTTGAGGTGTGACTGTCTTAGGTTGTGATTCATGTTAACTCATATTTGGGGATAAGAACTGGAAAGTTGTTGGTTTAATAGTTGATGTGTTTTGTGTGTCAAGTTGACAAGGGGTCAAAGTGCTGGATAGCTTGGTGTCAACTTGACACACCTGGGTTGAGGGAGCCTCGATTGGGGCAATTGGCTCCATGGATTGGCCGTGGCCACATCTGTGGATGTCTTGATTGTTAGCAGTGACAGTATAAGAGGCAGCGGGGCATGAGCCAGAGAGCAAGCCAGTAGAGAGCAACCCAGTGAACATCACTCCTCCATGGCCTGTGCTTCAGCTCCGGCCTCCAGGTTCCTGCCTGGGTTCCTGCCTTGAGCTCCCTAAGTGATGATCTGTGACCTGGGAGATGTAAGCTGAATAAACCCTTTCCTCCCCCAAGTTGGTGTTGGTCAGAGTGTTTTGTCACGCAATGGAAAGACAACTACGACAAGGGGATCCAACACCCCCTTCTGACTTCCGCGGCATTGCACGACACGGGTGCACACACTGCATGCAGACGTATAGTAGCATACACATACAGAAATAAAATAAAAAATTAAAAAATATATTTAAAAAAAAGGCATGCACCACCACACCTGGCTGATGGTGTAAGCTATTAATCTTAGCACTCAGGATGCAGAGACAAGTGGACTTCTGGGAATCTAAGCAAGTGGTGGGTTAGAGATAGTTCTTGAAGTGAACCCAGTTTCAGTTTCCCAGCAGCTAACAACTATCTGTACCTCCAGCCCCAGAAAAACTCCATTTTATTTTATTTTTTAGCAATTGTATGACACAAATAACATGCAGGCAATACTCATTCACGTAAAATAAAGATAATAAAAATATATTTTATATAATGGGCGGCTTTATCCTAGCACTCGGGAGGTAAGGGCAGGCAGATCTCTGTGAGCTCAAGGCCAGCCTGGTCTACAGAGGTGAGCTCCAGGCCAGCTGGACTTAAAAAAAAAAAAAAAAATACATATATATATATATAAAAATACATATATATTAAAATATATATATATTTTTTTTTTTTAAAGTTCAATGTCATTCGAAGCTACATTGGTTCAACACCAGCCTACATGAGACTGTCAGAAAAAAAAAAAAAGGTGGAAGAGGAGGAAGAAAAGAAATAATTGGCACTGGAGAGATGGCTCAGCGGTTAAGAATGCCGACTGCTCTTGCAGAGGACCTGGGTTCAATTCCCAGCACCCACATGGCAGCTAAGAACCATCTTTAAGCCTGGTGGTGCATGCCTTTAATCCTAGCACTCATGAGGCAGAGGCAGGCGGATCTTTGTGGTCAAGCCTGGGCCACAGGGTGAGTTCCAGGCCACTGGGGCTAAGGAAGAGGTCTCAAAATATAAAATAAAAATAAAGCTGGGCGTGGTGTGGCACGCCTTTAATCACACTTGGGAGGCAGAGGCGGGTGGATCTTTGTGAGTTCAAGGCCAGCCTGTCCTACGATGGAGTTCCAGGACAGCGGGGGCTACAGGGAGACCCGTCTCAAAGACAAAAATAAAATAAAATAAATTCTTGGCATAATCTCTCAAAGCACTTTGTGAACTAGTTAAAAAAAAAAAAAAAGCCAGGTGTGGTGGCACATGCCTTTGATCCCAGCAATCTAGAGGCAGATCTCTGTGAAATCAAGGCCAGCCTGCTCTACAATGTAAGTTCCAGGCCAGCTGGGGCTATGGTGAAACACTGTCTCAAAAAAAAATGTAAAACTAGCCAGGGGTGGTGACGCACACCTTTAATCCTAGCACTGGGGAGGCAGAGGCAGGCGGATCTTTGTGCGTTCAAGGACAGCCTGGTCAATAGGGTGAGCTCCAGGACAGCTGGGACTACAGGAGACCCTGTCTCGAAAAGACCAAAAAAAGAAATACATTGGGCTATCCATGGCTTATTACAGCATATTTTCCAACAAAAGTGTAAGTAGCACTGTCAGATACGGAGTATGGGTAGGGATACATCTATCCCATAGCAAAAAGGAGTCTGTCCATACAAGTCACTACTAGCTTAGTACATATACACTATCAGTGGCTCACTTGTTTAAACTCTCCAGCTTAAATAGTCCTGGAAAAGTATAATCAGACAAACACTAACCAGAATCAGCGGGTCAAGAAGTGCTTCACCTCCACCTTCCAGATAATGAGAGGCATAGATAGCACAAGTCTTAGAAATGTAGTTGATCTGCCACGTTCCACCCAAGTTGAGTGTCAGCCCTGTGTCGAAATTAAATTAAATCCTCCTTTAAAACTCCATGTGGTTGAGTGGTCTCTCTGCTGTGACTTTACAATACTTGGAGGTCCTACCAAGATTCATACCTGCTGGAGGTTGGAACTGCTAGGGGACAGCTGCTGAGAGACATTCCTCAGCCCCAGCCTTCCTCCCTCATTCTCAGTCACCACTGACTTGGGAGATGAAGGATACTTGAACCCTAAATGCAGCCTCACCATTATTGGAAAAGGAAGGAGAACTGCTCCTTTGCCATGAGCTCATGCAGAAAGGGACCTCCCCCCCTTTTTCCAGATTTAAAGGATGTAACTATGTCTTGTGTTTATGGTAATTGTTTTCACATGTGTCTATCATATGTCTAAGATTTCTGGTGTGTTTCCTCATGTTGTTTCTGTCAAAGTGTCCACTTCCAGTTTCTTTCCATTCTTTTTTTTTTTTTTTTTGTCTTTTCGAGACAGGGTCTCCCTGTAACCCCAGCTGGCCTGGAACTCGCACTGTAGACCGGGCTGGCCTTGAACTCACAAAGATCCGCCTGCCTCTGCCTCTGCCTCCTGAGTGCTAGGATTAAAGGCATGCACCACCACGCCCGACTCTTTCCATTCTTTATGTGCACAGAATTATTGGTTTTGTTTTAGCATACCAGACTAAATGCGCACATGCAAACTTTAAATATGGATATTAGAAAATGAATTTAAGGCCAGGCATGGTGGTGCACGCCTTTAATCCTAGCACTTGGGAGGCAGAGGCAGGTGGATCTTTGTGAGTTCAAGGCCAGCCTGGTCTACATATGGGAGGCAGAGGCAGGTGGATCTTTGTGAGTTCAAGGCCAGCCTGGTCTACATATGAGTTCCAGGACAGCCAGAGCTACAGGGAGACCCTGTCTCAAAAAGACCAAAAAAAAAAAAAAAAA
>VZQC01015026.1:2812484-2841901 GCA_009823505.1 Rhizomys pruinosus | reverse complement strand
CTTTGTGAGTTCAAGGCCAGCCTGGTCTACAGAGTGGTTCCAGGACAGGCTGGGGCCTAAGGAGACCTGTCTCAAAAAACACCAAAAAAAAAAAAAAAAAAAGATAAAATTGGTGGCTTATACTCAAATGGAGTCAGTGTGGGCCCCTCTTACAGTATCAGTAGGAGCAGACAGAGCAGACTGAGAGAGTCTGAGTCCTGGTTCTGGTCTTAGGTGAGGCATGATTGCAGGATGTTGCAGCAACATTTCTTGGGTTGCAGGAACACATTCCAGATAATTGTTTCTTGGAACTTCTTCCTCAGTTGGCCTTCTGAAGTCCCTGACTTAGGTGGGCTACAACCTTACAATTATTATTATTATTTACTTATTAATTTTTTTCTTGGTCTTTTCAAGACAGGGTCTCCCTGTAGCCCCAGCTGTCCTGGAACTCACTCTGTAGACCAGGCTGGCCTTGAACTCACAAAGATCCGCCTGCCTCTGCCTCCCAAATGCTGGGATTAAAGGCATGCTCACGCCCGTCCTGAAGATTTCTATAGTATCCAAATTTCAGGCCTTTAAATTCATTTTCTGTCTCCCTGTAGCCCCAGCTGTCCTGGAACTCACTCTGTAGACCAGGCTGGCCTTGAACTCACAAAGATCCGCCTGCCTCTGCCTCCCGAATGCTAGGATTAAAGGCGTGCGCCACCACGCCCGGCCATTTTATCTTTTTTTAAAAATTTATTTATTTATTTATTTGTATGAATGTACTGTCTGCATGTAGGTCTGTGCACCCGTGTCGTGCAATGCCGCGGAGATCAGAAGAGGGTGTTGGATTCCCCTGGAACTGGAGTCAAAGACAGTTCTCAGCCACCATGTGGGTGCTGGGGATCGAACCCGGGTCCTCTGCAAGAGCAGTCGGCGCTCTTAACCGCTAGGCCATCTCTCCAGCCCTATAGCCACCATTTTAAGGGGTTACTGGAACCTGCCCAATTCGGGGGGGAAAAGGTCATTGCTCAAGCTTTATTGGAAACTGGGGTTTTCGGGGACAAGGTCAGTTGCTTGAGGCCTCAAGAACAGCTAATAAAATTTAAACTTTTTTTTTTTTAAAACTTAAACTTGTTAAAGATAACTGTTGGTATGTGAGGACAGGTGGACTGACCCAATACTTCCTCATTCCAGTTGCAGGATTGTGTCTAAAGATAACTGTTCATATATGGGGGCAGGTGGGCTGACCTAACCATGAGTTGTAACCCTGCTATTTTCCAATAAGGCTAGAAGTTACCCAAACCCCACTAAAATTACCCTAGACCCTGTATAAATGGCCTGCAAGCCAAGTTATCAGAGTTGGAGCCTTTTTTCCTCCCACCCCAGCATGCTGGTTTACTTTTTCCTGAAATAAAGTCTTGGTTTTCCATACTTCAGTATCTCTGGTATGGATTCTCAGACCCTAACAATAAGTCACAGGTCCCAGTTTCCCTCAAGATGCTTCTACTGATACCAGCCGCAGACCCACCTACACCCGTTCCCCAGTCTCCTTGCCCCTACTTCCTTGAAAACTCACTTCCTTGTGTGCATGAGTATAAAACTGCCATTTGGGGTACGTTCTTTTTTTTCTTTTTCTGGGGGTTCTTTTTGAGACAGGGTCTCCCTCTATTCCCAGCTGACCTGGAACTCACTCTGTAGACCAGGCTGAAATTGAAGTCACAGAGATCATTTGGGGTACATCCTAACGCTGGTTGTGGTGGTTTGAATGAGTGTCCCCCATAGGCTTTAAGTTTTCAGACATTTTGTCTCCAGTTGGTGGCACTGTTCTTGGAGGTCTTAGAAGGTGTGGCTGTGCTAGAGGAAGTGTGTCACTGGGGGCAGGCTTAGTGAGTTTAACAAGCCTCGTGGTCTCCAGTTGCTCTCTCTGCTTCCTGTGCTCGTGCCAGATGTGACCCTTGGCTTGCTGCTCCAGCTCCAGCCGCCATGCCTCCCGCCACAATGGACTCTTAATTCCCTGGAACCGTCAATTGTAAGCTCAAATAAACTCTTCCTTTTATAAATTCCTTGGTCATGGTGTTTTATCACAGCAACAGAAAAGTGACTAATACACTGGTCATCCTAATCCTGACACAGGCAGGCCAGCTGCCATGCCTAAATAAATTCAACTTCCTTCTCATCAGAGTCCTGACATTTTCTCCTCTCTGTGCCGAGTCTCCCCTCAAAATGAACCTAACAACAATCTCATGTGTGAATGTGTGTGTATGTGCGCATGCACACGCATGTGTGTGTGTGTGTGTGTATGAAGTACTCTTGGCTTTTAAAAATTATGTAATGTAGTTATAAAATATTAAGGATCAGCCGGGCGTGGTGGCGCATGCCTTTAATCCTAGCACTTGGGAGGCAGAGGCGGGTGGATCTTTGTGAGTTCAAGGCCAGCCTGGTCTACAGAGTGAGCTCCAGGACAGCTGGGACTACAGGGAGACCCTGTCTTGAAAAGACAAAAAAAAAATATTAAGGATCTATCAGACTATTGATAAGAGACTTAGTATGACTTTATAAAGTACCATCATTATAGGGGTTGTTTGGTCACTCTCCTTTGTAAAATGCTAGGTTTTTAGATGCAAGGGGACAAAGAGGACACTAAGATTAGTGGGAAATAAGTTTATTAGAGAAGTTATTAATACTATAAGCAGAAAGACAACAGCATGTGGGGGGGGGGGGTCCCGAGATGAGCTCAGGTCCCAGCACCAGAGAGAGACAACATGGTAGTATCTGAATCCTCCTCTCAGTTTACTCCCCACGCTGTGGCAGAGGAAGGAGACTCTTACTCTTTTGAGAGTAGGGGAGGCTCTGGTTCCCAGGCAGGCAGAAGAAGAGGTGGGGACTAGGATCTGTGTGGTTTTTGCCTCTATGTCTAGTAGCTGGGGACTCACAGGTAATGACCGAGTAGGGGGCTGTCAGTAGCTGTGAGAGCTAGGCTGCTTCATGAGCAGCAGCTGGATTAGAACATATTCTTACAAAAATCTACCCAGAGGGTTTAAAAACGTACAGATTTTTACTACTGTAGAATTTCTGAATCAGAAACAAATAATTGACTCAAGAATCCAATTAATCTTATGTAGGAAGCTTCCTTTACCACAAGCAGGTACAGCATGGTCCTGCTAAGGGGAAGGGGAGCACAGTACCCGCCTGCGGCCACTGTAGGAAACTGACCCCTCGGCGCAGAGGTCATTTTTGTAACCCAACCTGAGAGGTACTTCCAATTCAGGTCCTTAGTCTGGGACAACAAAACATTTCCCACCCTTGGCCGTGTCTTTTCCACCTGCCCAAAGACTGCTGACCCTTAGACAGGAATTTCAGGCTGATAGCTGATGGCCTATCTTCAGCCTATGTCCACTCACAATTCACTTCACCACACCAGCTACCCAGATTGATGGTCTAAAGGACCGCTGTCCAATCCCTGGTCACTCGAACGAAATTCAGACCTGCTTCGGCCTGTATGCAGGCAAAAAATGATGGCAGGGAATTCTGTAGTGATGGTGTTGGAGAATTGGATTTATTGCCTGCTACACCCTGCTTTTCTTTTCTTTCTTTTTTTCTTTCTTTTTTTTTTTTTTTTTTTTTTTGGAACTGGAGTTCTCCTGGAATTGGAGTTTCGGACTTTCTCGGTCCGCCATGTGGGTGCTGGGATCGAACCCGGGTCCTCTGTAAGGCGGGTTGGCGCTCTTAACCGCAGGACCATCTCTCCAGCCCCCTTTGGGTCTCTTACTTAACTGACCGTAGGAAATTAAGCTTATTCATATATGTCTACCTTTTCCATTCCATAACAAACCCCCTCAGACTTTTATCATTTGCATAACTTTCTCATTATCTTTGTATAAATCCTTACTAAAAATATCTCCACCTCTTTATAAATCCTTACTAAAAATATCTCTCAAGCCAGGCGTGGTGGTGCACGCCTTTAATCCTAGCACTTGGGAGGCAGAGGCAGGCGGATCTTTGTGGTTCAAGGCCAGCCTGGTCTACAGAGTGAGTTCCAGGACAGCTGGGGCTACAGGGAGACCCTGTCTTGAAAAGACCAAAAAAAAAAAAAAATCTCTCAAACATTTTTTTCACCTTCTCATTTCCTTTCTTAATACCATGAGACATAGCAACATTCATAAACAGATTGACCCTTAGATGTGCAGATTTACTAAGTAATATTTATTTCTCATTTAATGAGATGGGACAGTTATCTCAAATATACTAGTAGAAACTGTGAAATGTCTTGCAAGCCTGGGAGCAGGTTTTGATTGGCCAATTCTTTTTGAATGCTTAGAGGCATTTTACCTAGGCTTGTCAAAGATATGAACCTTGACAATACTAGCAAAATATTCACTCCAAAGAAGCCCCCTATCTAGTGGTCAAATATTTCCATATAGAGAACATTTTGAAATACAGAAATAAATTGTACCCTAGAACAGAAGTAATCATTCCTTAAAATGAGCTAATATTCTTAAGGACCAAGGACCATAGAGTAAACATGAGCCTATAGAACTCTAATATTTATTTATTTATTTATTTATTTATTGTATTTATTATATATGGTCTTTTGAGACAGTTCCCGTGTAGCCCCAGCTGTCCTGGAACTCACTCTGTAGACCAGGCTGGCTAAACTCACAAATATTCACTTGCCCTTGCCTCCCAAGTGTAGGATTAAAGGCGTGCACACCATGCCTGGCTTATTTTTTTTTTTTAATTTTTATGTGTATGTGTGTAACTGTCTGCATGTAGGTTGGTGCACCCAATGTTGTGCAATGCCATGGAGATCACAAAGGGATCTTGTTCCCTGGAACTGAGAAAGACAGGTTCTGGGCTGGGAGAGATGGCTAGTGGTTAAGAGCGCCGACCCTCTTACAGGGGACTCGGTTCGATCCCCAGCACCCACATGGTGGCTGAGAACCGTCTGAAACTCCAATTCCAGGAGAACCTTAGTTCCAGGGAATCCGATGCCCTCTTCTGACCTCCGCAGCATTGCACAACACGGGTGCACAACAGAAGCATGCAGACACGTACATTCATAACACACACAGAAATAAAAAAAAAAAAAGACGGTTCTTAGCCGCCATGTGGGTATTGGCAATCCAACCCAGGTCCTCTGCAAGAGCAGTTGGCGCTCTTAACCGCTGAGCCATTATACATTTAAACAGTCCCATAAAATAAATACTGGAGCCGGGCGTGGTGCCGCACGGCTTTAATCCTAGCATTTGGGAAGGCAGAGGCAGGCGGATCTTTGTGAGTCAAGGCCAGCCTGGTCTAACAATCTGATTCCAGGACAGGCTGGGGCTAAAGGGAGACCCTGCCTCGAAATAAAAAATTAAAAAAAATTAAAAAATAAATAAATACTGTGGTTAGACACTGTAAGGAGCTGCAGGCCCTAAATTGTCAGCAACAAAGTTGGCCTGCAATAAAGTTGGCTATGTGAGCTGACACCCTGAGCCTTTCCCAAGGACGTGCAGAAAGATCACAGGATGCTCCAGCCAGATGTTCCTGCTCAGCTATCTTGCAAAGCTGCCTCCCCCTGGCACCGGATGGCTCCTGACGCCAGATGGCCAGACTGACTGATTACCCTGCTTTACACTCCCCCTATATGCTTCCCGCCTTTTACTAGATATATACAGCTGTCTTTGTTCAATAAAGTAGACCTTGACAATTCTGCTTGCAAGGTCTCCTCTTCTCTCTCGCCTATCTTACAGGTCTGGGGTCTCCTTCGGGTACCTGCAGATTACTGCCCCCGCAGACAGGGGACAATTGGCGCCCAATGTGGGGCTCGAAGTCAGAGATCCCCCACCAGACAAAGAAACAAGAAGGATCGGCCGGTCAAACACATAAAGAAGAGGACGTCCTCCGCCCATGGAGCCAGGACCTCATCGGATGGAATAGTGATTTCTTTGTTCTCAAAAGAGATGGCATTAGCTGTCTAAGGAAGAATGATTTACTCAATACCTTAAGACAGCCTTCAGGGAGAAAGGAGTTAGGATAAAGAAAAAAGAAAAAAAAAAAAAAAGGTTTGGTAAAGTTTTTTATATTCATTGGAGATCTCAGTCCATGGGTTATATTGGATGCCCATCCATTCATCCCAAAATATGGGACAAGGTGGGTAGGGAACTTAATGCCCACCTTAAGAAAAAGGAAATCCTCATTATTTAAGTCATATGTCTCATGCAAGCTCTCTGTGTGTTAACTGTTCTCTCATGTGTCTGAGATTTGTGTCATGTGTTTTCTTCTGTGTTGGTTTCTGTAAAAGTGGCCACTTCAAAGTTTTTTCATTCTTTTTATTTTTTTTTTTACTTTTCTGCTTTAAACTTTTTCAAAGGCCTAATATTGAACCCGGGTTCCTAAGTTCCTACAAAAAATTCTAAAAATTCTAAAGGTTTTATTTGTTTATCTGTTAAGACTGGATAAAGCCAGGCATGGTGAGCGCACGCCTTTAATCCTAGCACTTGGGAGGCACAGGCAGGCCGATCTTTGTGAGTTCAAGGCCAGCCTGGTCTACAAGAGCAAATTCCAGGACAGCTGGGGCTACAGGAGACCTGTCTCGAGAAGAAAAAAAAAAAAAAAAGAGGGAGACCTGTGGGTCTTGGATCCAGTTTGGTAAGCTAGAATCTCTGCAAGATAGGAAATAAACTTTCAGGGAGCTATGTTCCAGGAGGAATTGTGGTGATGTATGGCATGTGTTTGTTTGACTTTGTGCTGTGGTTTGCCATGGCTGTTGCTTTCAAGTTGTGGCATGGAGAAAGTTTAACACTCCAATCAGTGAAGGCATGGGCTAAGGATACACAGAGGGAATTCTCCTATTACTGGTGGTGAGCCTGTGGATGGCGCTGATGGAGATTTGGCCTGTGTGCCAGAGACCCTTTTCTGATAGGCTTGAGGAAGTCGGCATTCTCTTGTGGGTTTCACCAACTCGAGGGACACGATTATGCAGCCCTGGGTGCTGTCTTGGCCTCCTGGATTGGGGCATCTGTTGCTTCCCCGCCTTCCCAGGTGGCGGGTATTCAGAGAAATGTGTTTGAATTTGCCCTGCAGCCTGGGGTCCTGGCTCCGCTTCTGGCCACAGTTCAGGTGGAAAGGTCACAGAGCTGGAAGGACAGGCATGCCCCGGAGCATTTTGCAGCAAGCATTCCATAGAGGGCTGCTTAGTCTACATTTTTCAGTAAGCTGTTTGTAGATACTTGGTTAATCTAGTCCAATGTTTGTTCTGTGCCCTCTCCTGCTCTGGAAACAGTGGATGGCTGGTGGGGGAAGGGCTGGCTTTACAGTATTCTGTGTTTCACTGGAAAACATAAAGTCTAGGGGCGGAAGATAGCCTAGCGGTTAAGAGCACCGACGCTCTTGCAGAGGACCCGGGTTTTGATCCCAGCACCCACATGGCGGCTAGAACCGTCTGTAACTCCAATTCCAGAGAAACTCCAGTTTCCAGGGGAATCCGAGACCTCTCATCTGACCTCCGCGGCATTGCACGACACGGGTGCACAGACCTGCATGCAGACAATACATTCATACACATACAAAAAACAAAAACAAAAACAAAAAAAACATAAAGTCTAGGACAAGAACCCAGCCCTGGGCAGTGTCATTGTGTTTTAAAATGCAGCTTTGATTCCAATCCTCCGGAGACAGCTGTGGACCTCACCCTACAAGTTGTATCAATTAAACAATTCAAATCCATCTCAGCTGTTTAACTTAAAGTCTAGGAAATTTACAGGCCTTAATTTCTAACAAAACAAACTTGGTCTGATAAATTGTTTTTTTAAGGAACATTGGTAAAAGTCTCTTTAATAAGGTAAATTGATATTTTGGTTTAATTTAAATAAGAAATTCTTTAATAAAACGGTTTTATGTTTCTTTAAGCCCATCCTCAAGCTGTTGTATATGTGTGAGTGAGTGAGTTCCTGCTTTAATTCATTATAGTCCTACAGGTTTAAATCTATTTAGCTAACTATAAACAAAAACAGATTCATTCATAGAAAATGTTTGCTTTATAATACACATTTTTAATTGGGTTTATAGTAGCATATTATTCAGCTATGATAGATTGTTGTTAATTATTATGTAATTGTTATTATAGTTAAGTTATTGTTATTGAATAAATTATTGATATAACTTGATAAAAATCAGTCTAATGGAAATTGTTCACTGTGGCTGCATTTTGAACATTTTCATAATTATGTTGTGACTAATAATGGTTAATGGTAATTATTGATAATAATAAAAATTAATAGGGTTATAATTGTTGTGATTATTTATATTATATAATTATTACTCCAAAGTCCTTAAAGCAAGACAAGATGGATCATTCCAAGACTACAAAACTTTGGCCTGTCTACTTTTGGGAATCCTCAATCTTTAGATTTGTAAATAATATAGGTCAGTTAGGCTTAGCAGAGGACAGCTTAGGAGTAATTGACCAAAAGAGGGACAAGATAGGGAAAAATAGTAAACTTAGGTATAGTTCATTAAAGGCAAGTGGTTGCAAATGGGCCTAAAGAGGTGGCATATGGATCTCAGCTGTTTTATGAGCTACTAGGACATTTATTCAATTATGTAAAATAACCCTATAACAGATATAAAAATTTCTGTTTTTCATTGGACTCAAACGATATGGCTTTCTTCTCTTACAGTTCAACCTAACAAATCTTTCTATGTATGTATGTGTGTATGTACGTAGTGCACGCACATGTGTGTATGGATGAGTGTACTTTTGTGTTCTAAGTATATTATGTTAACAGACATGATATATAAGAAACATTGCCTCTAAGTTGGAACTGGCCCTTCCATCTTAAGAACGCAAATTTATATTAAACAGCCAAAACATATTCAATTTCAACAAAGTTATGGTTATTATCAAAAGTTTTAATAATAAATCTACACTGGTTACACTCTTCAACATCTAAAACAAAATGCAACCAAGGTTTTCAGTGTATTAAAGTGTAATAAGTTTTTGGTGTTTTAAAATAAAAAAAATAAAAAGGTATATACAAAAATTAATCAAGATGGTATAATGATAATATAAAAAAAATTAATCAAGATGGTAAGGATGGTAACAACTCTCATGGGACATATCTAGCCATATCTTTAAGTGACTGACGGATATAAGAACTGTAAAAAAATATTTTTTTATTAGAGAGCTAGATATAAAAAATCTTTAAATTAGGTTTTCATGCCAGGCCTAGAAAAGGCCAAGAACTTAAAAAAAGACAGCTATTATAATCACCTTGTAAGGTTTACAGTTTAAAATGGTAATACATTTAAACTAATTAAAAATATAAGATGTTAATTGCTTCATTTGTAATCTGTATTAAATTTCCAACAATTGCTTTGGGGTTAAGGCACACAGATGGTTTCTGTATTTTTCTGTGTTTATAGAGTATCACTTGTAAAATTTTTCCTTTACTTGTAGGATAATTTAAAGAAATTAAGTCGGANCATTAGCTGTCTAAGGAAGAATGATTTACTCAATACCTTAAGACAGCCTTCAGGGAGAAAGGAGTTAGGAAAGAAAAAAGAAAAAAAAAAAAAAAAGGTTTGGTAAAGTTTTTTATATTCATTGGAGATCTCAGTCCATGGGTTATATTGGATGCCCTCCATTCATCCCAAAATATGGGACAAGGTGGTAGGGAACTTAATGCCCACCTTAAGAAAAAGGAAATCTCTCATTATATTAAGGCATATGTCATGCAAGCTCTCTGTGTGTTAATTGTTCTCTCATGTGTCTGAGATTTGTGTCATGTTTGTTCCTCTGTGTTGGTTTCTGTAAAAGTGGCCACTTCAAAGTTTTTTCATTCCATATTTGCCATAAATTAAGTTTACTTTTGGCATGCTTCTAAACTTTTTCAAAGGCCTAATATTGAACCCGGGTCCTAAGTTCCTACAAAAAATTCTAAACTGGTTTTCTAAAGGTTTTATTTGTTATCTGTTAAGACTGGATAAAGCCAGGCATGGTGGCGCACGCCTTTAATCCTAGCACTTGGGAGGCACAGGCAGGCCGATCTTTGTGAGTTCAAGGCCAGCCTGGTCTACAGAGCAAATTCCAGGACAGCTGGGGCTAAAAAACAAGACCTGCAAGAAAAAAAAAAAAAAAAAAAAGAGGGACCTGTGGGTCTTGGATACCAGTTTGGTAAGCTAGAATCCCTGCAAGATGGAAATACAATTTAAGGGAGCTATGTTTCCAGGAGGAATTTTGTGTGATGGCATGTGTATGGCTGTGTTTGTTGACTGTGTCTGTGGTTTGCCATGGCTGTTGCGTTTCAAGTTGTGGCATGGAGAAAGTTTAACATCTCCAAATCAGTGAAGGCATGGGCTAAGGATGAACAAGAGGGAATTCTCCTATTGACTGGTGGTGAGCCTTGGATGGCGCTGATGGGATTTGCCTGTGTGCCAGAGACCCTTTCTCTGATAGGCTTTGAGAAGTTTGCATTCTCTTGTGGGTTTCACCCACTCGGAGGAACACGATTATGCAGCCCTGGGTGCTGTTTGGCTCCCTGGATTGGGGCATCTGTTGCTTCCCCGCCCTTCCCAGGTGGCGGGTATTCAGAGAAATGTGGTTAGAATTTGCCCTGCAGCCTGGGGTCCTGGCTCCGCCTTCTGGCCACAGTTCAGGTGGGAAGGTCACAGAGGCTGGAAGGACAGGCATGCCCGCGGAGCATTTTGCAGCAAGCATTCCATAGAGGGCTGCCTAGTCTACATTTTTCATGTAGCTGTTTGTAGTACTCTGGTTAATCTAGTCCAATGTGTTGTTCTGTGCCCCTCTCCTTGCTCTGGAAACAGCTGATGGCTGTGGGGGAAGGGCTGGCTTTACAGTATTCTGTGTTTCACTGGAAAACATAAAGTCTAGGGGCTGGAGAGATAGCCTAGCGGTTAAGAGCACCGACGCTCTTGCAAGAGACCCGGGTTTGATCCCAGCACCCACATGGCGGCTAAGAACCGTCTGTAACTCCAATTCCAGGAGAACTCCAGTTTCCAGGGGAATCCGAGACCCCTCTGACCTCCCCGCATTGCACGACACGGGTGCACAGACCTGCATGCAGACAATACATTCATACACATACAAAAAACAAAAACAAAACAAAAAAAAAAAACATAAAGTCTAGGACAAGAAAACCCAGCCCTGGGCTGTTCATTGTGTTTTAAAGTGCAGCTTTGATTCCAATCCTCGGAGACAGACTGTGGACCTACCCTACAATTGTATCATTAAACAATTCAAATCCATCTCAGCATTTTAACTTAAAGTCTAGGAAAATTTACAGGCCTAAAGTTCTAACAAAACAAACTTGGTCTATAAATTTCTTTTTTTAAGGAACATTGGTAAAAGTCTCTTTAATAATGTAAATGATATTTTGTTTAATTTAAAAAGAAATTCTTTAAATAAAACTGTTTTATGTTTCTTTAGCCCATCCTCAAGCTGTTATATGTGTGAGTGAGTGTGAGTTCCTGCTTCAATTCATTATAGTCTACAGGTTTAAATCTAATTTAGCTAACTATAAACAAAAACAGATTCATTCATAGAAAATGTTGCTTTATACAACAATTTTTAATTGGGTTTTATAGTATGCATATTATTATTTAATGATAGATTGTTGTTAATTATTAGTAGTAATTGTTATTAATAGTTATAGTTATTGTTATTGAATATAATTATTGATAATAATTGATAAAAATTCAGTCTAATGGTAAATTGTTCACTGTTGGCTGCTATTTTGAACATTATTATTCATAATTATTGTTGTGACTAATAATGGTTAATGGTAATTATTGATAATTAATAATTAATAATGGTTATAATTGTTGTGATTATTAATAATTATTATTCTTCCAAAGTCCTTAACAGCAAGACAAGATGGATCATTTCAAGACAAAAAAAACTTTGGCCTGTCTACTTTTGGGAATCCTCAATCTTTAGATTTGTAAATAATATAGGGTCAGTTAGGCTTAGCAGAGGGACAGCTTAGGAATAATTGACCAAGGGACAAGATAGGGAAAAAATAGTAAACTTTAGGTATAGTCATTATAAGGCAAGTGGTTGCAAATGGGCCTAAAGGTGGCATATGGATCTCAGCTGTTTTATGAGCTACTAGGACATTTATTCTAATTATGTAAAATAACCCTAAACAGATTATAAAAATTTCATGTTTTTCATTGGACATCAAACGATATGGCTTTCTTCTCTTACAGTTCAACCTAACAAATCTTTCTATGTATGTATGTGTGTATGTACGTATGTGCACGCACATGTGTGTATGGATGAGTGTACTTTTGTGTTCTAAGTATATTATGTTAACAGACATGATCATATAAGAAACATTGCCTCTAAGTTGAACTGGCCCTTCCATCTTAAGAACGCAAATTTATATTAAACAGCCAAACATAATTCAATTTCAACACAGTTATGGGTTATTTCAAAAAAGTTTTAAAATAATAAATCTACACTGGTTACACTCTTCAACATCTAAAACAAAAATGCAACCAGGTTTTCAGTGTATTAAAGTGTTAATAAGTTTTTGGATGTTTAAAAATAAAAAAAATAAAAAGGTATATAAAAAATTAATCAAGATGGTATAATCTGATAACTATAAAAAAAATTAATCAAGATGTAATGATGGTAACAACTTCTCCATGGGACATATCTAGCCAATCCTTAAGTGACTGACGGATATAAGAACTGTAAAAAAATTTTTTTATTAGAGAGCTTATTAAAAAATCTTAAGTAGGTTTTCATGCCAGGCCTAGAAAAGGCCAAGAACTTAAAAAAAGACAGCTATTATAATCCACCTTGTAAGGTTTACAGTTTAAAATGGTAATACTTATAAACTAATTAAAAATATAAGATGTTAATTGCTTCATTTTGTAATCTGTATTAAATTTCCAACAATGCTTTGGGGGTTAAGGCACACAGATGGTTTCTGTATTTTTCTGTGTTATACAGTATCACCTTGTAACATTTTTCCTTTACTTGTAGGATAATTTAAAGAAATTAAGTCTAAGTTCACTTCCCAAATAAACATAAAGTCAAGGATAAAAGTTTGGGTAAATTTGATCGAAACTTACACCTTGGTTCTGTTTTTGGGTATTTGTAATACATTATGCTTCTATTGATCAAAAAGAGGGGGTGGTATAATATTCCCTTCTATAGTCCAAACTTTTTTGATAAATTTTTAATTAAATAAAATTTTAAAACTAACTATGGGAGGAGATTTGTATGTTCCCACAGGTAAAAACACCAACCTAAATGCCCTAAAAATACACAATCTTTGACTGTAAGATGGACTGAGAAATGCCAACAAGAGAGGCTGACCCATCTGGACATTGAAGAAAAAGAACCTCAGATTGCCCCGAGTCACAGACATGAACATCTCTCTGAATTCTTTTGGGTAACTGTTTATAATGTGGTCTAAAGACAGTTTTCCTTCCAGATGTTGAGAAACTCTTCTACCTCTCACCTTATAAAAAAAGAAAAATGATTTTTTAAAAATTAAAAACTTTGATAATGAACTAAATGTTGTGAATGGTAAATGCTTGTGAACAGGTTACTGCCTTTTTGGTTGATTGATAGACATAAACTGTACAGAGATGGTTCTCTATCTAAAGCCAATATAAATGTAATTATAAGTGGTACAATTGAGCACAATTGTTAATACAGGAAAGTCCTGATGTCAACAATGGATTGTTCTGCCAAGGTGATGTTGGCTGGGATCCAAGCCCCCCAAATTATAAAGGCCTTTTGCCTGTAAAAAAAATAGAAATCTGCAAGAGTAAGGCGTAAGTCCTGTTGTCGAAGACCTGGGTGTAAATGAAAAATATTTTGAAACATCACTTGCTAATGTACAGTTGACTCTAAAATGCCAGAGAGCATTACAAAGGCCACTACATGCGATAAAGCAAAATATTGGTTCTCTTGAGTCAAGCAAGACTCCTCTCGTCACAGCTACACCTGCAAGCCTGAGAACTGGAAGTGGCTATTAGCTCTCTCCTTTGGAGAATAATTCATGGCTGATGCCACAAGCTTACGTCCTCTAGTGGTTAGGAGATGATATAAGCCACAGTAAGAACTTGTCATCTTTTATAAAAAACCACAGCTTGTGGATTAACATACCAGTCCAAACATCTGTGTCTATCTCACAGCTTAGTTGCCATAATAATATTGTTTAAATGCCTGTAACATCTAATGCTGTGCTTTGTTAGTAGGATTAAAGGTACCCTGACAAGCTGTCAACCCATGAAGGAAAACAACCTAACTAGGAGTAAAAATAACTCTCCAGAGAAAAGACTGCTTTGCTTCACACCACCTGTGCCCCTCTCCCAAAGCCAGGAAACCAACTTGCGGAAGAGGAGGCGTGGTACAATGTAAAGGCTACGGAAAAACTGGGGTGAATATGTAAAACTACAACTATGTGGACTGGACTCTTGATTGATCGCATGCTTGTGCATACAAGCTTCTCCAATTGGACTATGGAACCTTGGGTTGTTCAAAATTGAACATAGATACTTGAAAACCCACCTTTACAAGTGGGGCTCCCCTCTTTTTGTAAAGAAGGGAGGAGATGCTGGAGCCAAAAGCTGTCAGACATACATGCTCACAAAAATCTAACTTGCTTATATCTCAGAAATTTCATGAGTACCAGCCTACGAGCCAGTGCTGACGATCCAGCTCCCAGTGCCGGTTTAAATTTTTAAAAAATATTAAAAATCACAAATTGGAGACGTTGATGATGGGATTAGTGAAAAATAGCTTACAAAAAGTTAAAAAAAAAAAGCTTAATCCTGGTATAAAAATTGTTTTTCCACTTCTTCTTGGTTATCCACCCTATTACCCAGTATCTTGGGACCTCTTATGGGACTACTCCTATTACTTTCATTTGGGCCTTGGGCATTCCAACGACTAACAAGTTTTATTAAGTCTCAAATAGATTCTTCCCTTGCTGCTTCATCAGTCTCGGTCCATTATCATCAACTGGCAACCAATGACGAAGACAACACCAAGGCCGCTCCTGCGGCTCAATTTTCGCTTGCTCTAAACATCGTCCTCAGGTTTTATAGAGTGAATCAGCCTAAACCATCCCAGGTGGCCGCCCCAAGGAGGGCAACTTCCTCTCCCCTTCTTACCAACCTAAGACAGGATCCCTGAGGACGACAGGGTCTCAAAGACGGGTAAGGAAGAGGGCTTTTAGAGGTCGAACCTAAGACAGGACGGTCACATAATCAGCTGCAGACTTCACTCTGCCTGATACCTGCCCATACCTTCTTAATGTAAAGAAGGGGATATGTAAGGAGCCGCAGGCCCTAAATTACCTGCAACAAAGTTGGCCTGCAATAAAGTTGGCTATGTGAGCTGACACCCTGAGCCTTTCCCAAGGATGTGCAGAAAGATCACAGGATGCTCCAGCCACATGTTCCTGCTCAGCTATCTTGCAAAGCTGCCTCCCCCCTGGCACCGGACGGCTCCTGACGCCAGATGGCCGGACTGACTGATTACCCTGCTTTACACTCCCCCTATATGCTTCCCGCCTTTTATTAGATATATATAGCTGTCTTTGTTCAATAAAGTAGACCTTGACAATTCTGCTTGCAAGGTCTCCTCCTCTCTCTCATCTTACAGGTCTGGGGTCTCCTTTGGGTACCTGCAGATTACTGCCCCCGCAGACAGGGGACAAGACACAATGTCAAGACAAACTAGTTTCAAACCCAAAACCTTAACAACTTGATAAAAACACTAATCAGGAGCCGGGCGTGGTGGCGCATACCTGTAATCCCAGCACTGAATCTTTCTATAAGCTAACCCTGCTGAGGGGGGCTAGTTCTCAGCTAGCCCCCCTCAGGGCACTATGTGGGTGGGAATCAGGGGACTTCTCTGACTCTGCCCTGAGAAGGAGCAGTGTGGCCCAGGTGCATGATGCTGGGTGGGACAGCAGTGTACAGTGGTGCGGAATTAGGGGTCTGTGATTGGCTCTGGGAGCTGATGTCATTTTGCTTATAAAAGCAGGCTAGCCAGGCGTGGTGGCGCATGCCTTTAATCCTAGCACTCGGGAGGCAGAGGCAAGAGGATCTTTGTGAATTCAAGGCCAGCTTGGTCTACAGAGTGAGTTCCAGGACAGCTAGGGCTACAGGGAGACCCTGTCTCAAAAAGACCAAAAAGCAGGGGAATCCGACACCCTCTTCTGACCTCCGCGGCATTGCACGACACAGGTGCACAAACTTGCATGCAGACTGTACATTCATACACATACGAAAATAAATAAAATTAATAAAAAAAAATTTAAGAAGCAAAATGTACATCTAGTCAATGTTTATTTAAGAGTGTCCAGGTTTTTTGGGGGGGGACTGGAAAGATGGCTCAGTGGTTAAGAGTGCCGACTGCTCTTGCAGAGGACCTGGGTTCGATTCCCAGCACCCACATGGCAGCTAAGAACTGTCTTTAACTCCAGTTCCAGGGGAATCCGTCGCCTTCTTCTGACCTCCTGACCTCCACAGCATTGCACAACATGGGCACACCAACCGACATGCA
This sequence comes from Rhizomys pruinosus, assembly GCA_009823505.1. Lineage (NCBI taxonomy): Eukaryota > Metazoa > Chordata > Mammalia > Rodentia > Spalacidae > Rhizomys > Rhizomys pruinosus. The sequence goes on along the minus strand of VZQC01015026.1, from coordinate 2,825,397 downwards.
GAAAGTACACTCATACACATAAAAAATAAATCTTAAAAATTTTTAAAAATGTTAAAAAAATAAAAATAGTGTTCAGTTTTTGCCCAAGCTTTATCTACAGACATGGCACTTCAGGGTGTTGTTAATTTTCATTCCACTCCTGGCTTGCACTGGACTCCCTGTTAACAGATTTGGATTACATGGACATAGACAAATAGTGGGATACCTCTGCCTACTGAAAGATGTACTTTATGTTTCTCACAAGTGTTACTTTTAACATTTCCTTTGACCTAACAAGATAATTTGGCTCGAAAAGCTAGGTTCTATCTTCCTGAACCAGCTTCATGTAGTCCAGAAGGAGATAGTTTGGATGGGCTTGGTAATCCTTATCTGCTTATTTCCTGTCTTCTGATATGTGATACAACTCCTATCTTTCTGGGAGAAGTATCAATCAGGATAGGGGGTGTTCTAGTTTCCTTTCAATTGCTGTGACAAAACACTCTGACTACTACCAACTTGGGGAGGAAAGGGTTTATTCCACTCACATCTCCTGGGTCACAGTTCATCACTCAGGGAGCCCAAGGTAGGAGCTCAGGGCAGGAACCTGGAGGTAGGAGCTGAAGCACAGGCCATGGAAGAATGCTGCTTACTGGCTTGCGCCCCTGGCCCATGCCCAGCCTGCTTTCTTATACTGTACATAACATCCTGTCTGGGGTGGCACCACCCACAGTGGGCTGGGCCCTCCCTCACTGCTCAACAATCAAGACGATTCTCCACAGATGTGGCCACGGGCCAGTCCAATGGAGCCAATTCCCCAATTGAGGCTCCCTCAACCCAGGTGTATCAAGTTGACTCTAAAGCTATCCAGCACAAAGGGGGTCTGGGAAAGAAAGAGACCGTTCCTGTTTGTAGTAAATTAGTAAACAGTTTACATTTAAGATAGGCCTGAAATTGTTTCTCGTGGGCTATGCCTGCTTAACCTATGGTGTTAAGTCCCTCTTCCAGTCAGTATTATACAAGACTCCTTGGGTTTTTGTCCAAGCCTTATCTAAAATATTATACAGTAATTAAAAGTATCAGATGCCGGGCATGGTGGCGCACGCCTTTAATCCTAGCACTTGGGAGGCAGAGGCAGGCGGATCTTTGTGAGTTCAAGGCCAGCCTGGTCTACAGAGTGAGTTCCAGGACAGCTGGGGCTACAGGGAGACCCTGTCTCAAAAAGACCAAAATAAATAAATAAATAAATAAATAAATAAATAAATAAATAAATAAATAAAAAAGGGAAGTCTGGTCCTGCAAGACCTGACTTTGTCCTCCTGTGGATGGAATTGGTAAATGAAAAGCCAAAAGGAGCCAGAGCCCCCCCCCCCAAAAAAAATCTGAGTGGTCCCTGGGGAGCAGATCCTCAACTGACCTTGAGAAAACAAAGCTTGGTTCATCTGGGCTAACTGTGTGGACTTAAACACACCCAAAGGAAAGTATAACCAAAAGATAAGTAATCATTATATTTCCTTTAAAGTCTGAGAGATTGTGCTTCCAAACATTAGACTTAAAGTCATATGAGATCTATTGTCAAATAATAAAATTTCCTCTTTCTATTTAGCAACTACCTAAGGGGAAACTCATACTGTGACTATCAAAATGCCTAGAAAACAGATCCTGAGTACAGACACCATGGCCAAATGAACAAAAGGAGAAATCCAATAAATGGATGCTTCAGAACCCCTCGTTGAGAAATTCTAATGGACTTCTAAGTTGGACATTCAGTTCACCCTGTTCATCTCCTGGTTCCCCGCCTAGAAAATGCACCTAGCTACTCTCATCTTCACTTCTCCTTCACAGCCGCCAGTCAAGGACTTTGTTCTCTCTATAGCTATACTTTTGGGGGTCTTTTAGATAGACCCACTGAGCAGGGGGTACCCCAGTTGCTACTCCCTTCACCCCTTTTCAGCATGGAAGAAGTCAGAGTGGTTGGTGCCTGGATTCCCTGTGACTTGGCATTTGGGGTGACCTCCCTAGTGGGTAATGTGATAAAAATAGGAGCTAAAAATTGGCTAGGCAGCTTAGGGCTAAGACTTCCCAAAGAGCCAGTTTCTTTCTCAGCTGAGAGCCTAAGACTTCCTGGATCTGCCAGTAAACTTATCCTTCTGGTTGCTCTGACTTGTTCACTTGTCAGATCTATTAACCAGTGGGTAAATTCTATCAAACTCATGGTGCTAAGGACCCGATACACCCCCTTCCTAGCAGAGATCATTCCATCTCAGAAACACCTACTGAGGTCAGCTTTTTTTCTTTTTTCTTTTTTTTTTTTTCTTTTGGTCTTTTCAAGACAGGGTCTCCCTGTAGCCCCACCTGTCCTGGAACTCACTCTGTAGACCAGGCTGGCCTTGAACTCACAAAGATCCACCTGCCTCTGCCTCCCGAGTGCTAGGATTAAAGGCATGCGCCACCACCCCCGACCTGAGGCTAGCTCTTATGCAAGGATTTGAAGATCTCACAACAACAAGGGGGAATGAAATAATGGATTACAAAAGCTCAGGGATAGTGCTCACAGATGCCATTAAGTTCTTTTTTCCCCCCTGAGTCATTCTAGGAATGATTGCTTGCTCGCTTCTCCCTTTTCCCTTTGATGGGTAAGGCTAACTGTTGTGTTAAACTCTGATTGGCCGTTGTACTTCTAAAAGGCTCATGGCCACATTCCTCCTGAGTTGAGTGTTAATTAAATTAAACTAAACCCTGTGGGAGGATCCAGTTTGAATGAGGGGCTAATTCTCAGCATCCCTCAGGGCACAGTGTGGGAGTCATAGGATTCCTCTGACCCTGCCCCAAGAGGGAGCAAGCAACGTGGCCAAGGCACATGATGCTAGGCTGAGCAGCAGTATACAATGTCGCAAAACTGGGGGGGGCTGTGATTGGCTCTGGGAGCTGATGTTATTTTGCTTATAAAAGTGACTTGCAGCAGGCAATAAATTGAATTCTCCATTTCCATAATTACACAGAATTCCCAGATCCATAATTTTTGCATGCATACAGGCTGAAGCAGGCCTGGATTTTGAGTGTCGGCGGCTATCCTAAGGTTGGAAGGTACCATGGGTCTGGATGGAGTTCTATCAGGTCACCAGCCTGTGGTTAGTGGGTTGGGTGGTTTATCAGATCACCAGCCTGATAAGCTAGCCTAGGGTTGGAGAGAGACCTATCAGGTCACCACCCTGTGACTTGAATTGCGAATGGGTGTAGACTGAAGATAGGCCATAAGCCATCAGCCTGAAATTCCTGTCCAGAGACTGGCAGTCTTTGGGCAGGTGGGACAGCAAGGCCAGACAGGAAATGTTCTGTTTCTCAGGCTAAGGACCTGAGTAGGAAGTACCTCTCAGGTTGGGTTACAAATGTAACCAACTGACCTCTGTGCTGAGGGGTCAGTTCCCCACAGTGACTGCAGGCGGCCACTGTGCTCCCCTTCCCTTAGCAGGATTGTGTTGTACCTGCTGGTAGCAAGAGAAGCTCCTATAAAACCCTCCTTTAAAACTCAAAGAAAAAAAGAAGAAAGAGAGAGAGAGAGAGAGAGAGAGAGAGAGAGAGAGAGGAAGGAAGGAAGGAAGGAAGGAAGGAAGGAAGGAAGGAAGGAAGGAAGGAAGGAAGGAAGGAAGGAAGGAAGGAAGGATGGTAGCTGATCACCTGATCTGACAGACAATACCATCTCTGGAAGAATTGACTGCCTTTATGCACTCTTGACCCCTGACCCCAACCTGTTGCCTTCTCAGGTCACTGGCTCTCTGAATAAAGCAAACTTAAATTTAGCTCCTGTCTCTACCTACTGGTTTTTGTAGTGACAGGAAACATAAACTCAGGTATTCCACTGCTACAGATATACCACATAATCATTTTTCTAGTACTAGCTATTAAACCCAAGGCTTTTCACAACCTAGGCAAGCACTCTATCATGGTGCTGTATTCCCAGCCTTTGACTTTAAGACAAGGCCTCACTATGTAGTTCAGGTGGGCCTTGGACTTGCTACATAGACTATGTTGGCCCAGAACTTGCTGGCCCCCTGCCTCTACCTCCCACATGCTGGGATTATAGGCATGTGCCACTCTGCCCAGCTTTAGAAAGAAACTCTAAAAATTGTTAGACTATTTATAGAAATAATGCCTGAAACAACTGAATGCAGACATCTGAACATCCGTTTTATCACCACACCTCCCAAAGGAGTTCAAACACATCACCTTAATGTAAAGAATACCCTACAACAGTAATTCTCAACTTTGGTAATGAGGTAATTGAGCCACTCTTTGAGACAGGGTCTCCCTGTAGTCCCAGATCTCCTGAACTCACTATATAGACCAGGCTGGTCTTGAACTCAAGAGATCTGCCTGCCTCTGCCTCCTGAGTGCTGGGATTACAGGTGAGTACCACCATGTCCAGCAATTGAGCCCCCCCCCCTTTTTTTTGGTATTTTTGAAACAAGGTCTCCCTTTAAGTCCCAGATGGCCTGGAGCTCACTCTGTAGACCAGGCTAGTCTTGAACTCACAGAGATCCGCCTGCCTCTGCCTCCCAAGTGCTAGAATTAAAGGCATGCGCCACCACATCAGGCTGAGCCACTTTTACCAACAGATTGGGTCGGGTAATGTACACTTGTACTCTGGACTTAATTACCATTTTATTGTAGCATTCTTGATACAGAGACAAACAATTTTAGCAGTTTTTTATTTATATTTTATCTGTATGAGTGTTTTGCCTGCATTTAAGTGCAATGTAGTAGTGCAATGTCCACAGAGGTCAGAAGAGGGCCTCGGATCCCTGGAACTGGAGTTACCGAAGAAGTTTTTTTTGTTTTGTTTTGTTTTGTTAATCCCCAAAGTAGGTGCTGGGAATCAAACCGCCATCCTCTGCTAGAGCATTACTGCTCTTAACTGCTGAGCCATCGCTCTAGTCCTAGAATTGTGATTTTTTTTTTGTTTGTTTTGTCTTTTTGAGACAAGGTTTCCCTGTAGTCCCAGCTGCCCTGGAACTCACAGAGATCCGCCTGCCCAAGTGCTAAGATTAACTGTTTTAATTTTTTTATTTATTTCTGTATGTGTATGAATGTACTGTGTGCATGCAGGTTTGTGCACCCATGTCGTGCAATGCCGCGGAGATCAGAAGAGGGTGTCGGATTCCCCTGGAACTGGAGTTCTCCTGGAATTGGAGTTTCAGACGGTTCTCGGCCGCCATGTGGGTGCTGGGGATTGAACCCGGGTCCTCTGCAAGAGCGGTCGGCGCTCCTAACCGCTAGGCCATCTCTCCAGCCCCTGAACTGTGATTTTTTACACAGGACATTAAGATCCAGTTTCCACCCTAAAAATTTCCTTTTAGTGCCCATAACTCCTAAGACAGAGGAAAGCTTTGAAAATTCTTCTGAAGCAGATGTAGAAGGGAGACGCTAGGACCCGTCGGAGCCCAAGGAGAACATTCCATCTTCCGGGTTGGGCGTGCCTTAGCGAGCAGATCACGTGAACTCAGGGTCACGTGACCGTGGCTGTGCTGCCAGAGAAAACTGGGCGGTGGGTCATGATGGCGGCGCACTTGTCCTACGGGCGAGTGAACCTGAACGTGCTGCGCGAAGCGGTGCGTCGTGAGCTGCGCGAGTTCTTGGACAAGTGCGCGGGAAGCAAGGTGAGGGGCGCGGGCGCGACGCCCTGTCCTTCCCCGGCCTGGCTTCCGCCTGGGGCCGCACTTCCCGCCAGCGAGGCCCAGGGGCCAGCAGCGCTCTTCCGGGCAGCCGGAGGCGGGAGGCCCTGCACAGTCTGCGTGGTGCCTGCAGAGGAAGCGGGGCTGTTCACCCTGTAGGGTGGCGATGGCCCGGGTCTGGGTCTGCAGTCTAGTGTCCCCCTCGGAGACCCGCAGCCCGGGTGGCATGCCCAGCCCCGCCACCTCTCTGCCCGCTGCCCCGAGGAAGTCTGAATAACCCACGCGTACACAGTCTACACACATTGCGAGCGAGGATGGAGTTATTTGGAATTTTAACTTGACCTTTAATTAGTAGGATTTCGCCTTCTAAAGGACCCAGTTTACAAAGAAGGCAGACTAAATTCGGGGGCTTTATAGAATTTCTTTTTCTCTCTCCATTTTTATTTATTTATTTATTTTTATTAATTTTATTTATTTTTGTATGTGTATGAATGTACTGTCTGCATGCAAGTCTGTGCACCCGTGTCGTGCAATGCCGCGGAGTTCAGAAGAGGGTCTCAGATTCCCCTGGAACTGGAGTTCTCCTGGAATTGGAGCTTCAGACGGTTCTCAGCCGCCATGTGGGTGCTGGGGATCGAACCCGGGTCCTCCGTAAGAGCGGTCGGCGCTCTTAACCGCTAGGCCATATCTCCAGCCCTCCATTTTTATTTTTAAGACAGTGCCTGGTTATGTATTCAGTTCATGAGCTGTGTAACACAGACTGGCCTAGAATTCCCCATTCTCTTGTCTCAGCACCCCCAACCCCCCGCCCCCGCCAGGATTACAGACATAAGCCATCCTGCCTACCTAGCTTGCCCTTCTGAGATAATACCAGTTCCCCTAAGTAACTAGCAGTACTGCTCTTAAGGGAAAGAATGGAGGAGCTTTGAGTCCATTTTCAGGGGGCTGCAGAGACAATTCAGTGGTTAAGAGCACTGCCTGCGCTTGCAGAGAGCCAGAGTTCGATTTCCAGCACCCACATGGTAGCTAACAACAGTCTATAACTCCAGTTTCAGGGGAATTCGCTATCTTCTTCTGACTCTCTGAACAGGTGCACTTTCACCCATGCAGGCAATGAATGGGTTTATCCACATAAAATATTTTTTATTTATTTTTTATGTGTATGAATATACTGTCTGCATGTAGGTTTGTGCACCAGTGTGGTGCAATGCTGCGGAGGTCAGAAGAGGGCGTCGGATTCCCCAGGAACTGGAGTCAAAGACTGTACTCAGCTGCCATGTGGGTGCTGGGGATTGAACCCCGGTCCTGTGCAAGAGCAGTCGGCGCTCTTAACCACTAGGCCATCTCTCCAGCCCATAAAATATTTTTTAAAAGTCAGTTTTCAGCCGGGCGTGGTGGCGCACGCCTTTAATCCTAGCACTTGGGAAGCAGAGGCAGGCGGATCTTTGTGAGTTCAAGGCCAGCCTGGTCTATAGAGTGAGTTCCGGGACAGCTGGGACTACAGGGAGACCCTGTCTCAAAAAGACCAAAAAAAATAAAATAAAATAAAATAAAAAAATCAGTTTTCAAAATAAAACAATAAGGTGGTTGCTTGCTGTTATTAAACAAGAAGCTCACGGGGCTGGAGAGATAGCCTAGCAGTTAAGAGCACTGACTGCTCTTGCAGAGGACCCGGGTTCGATCCCCAGTACCCACATGGTGGCTAATAACCGTCTGTAACTCCAATTCCAGGAGGACTCCAGTTCCAGGGGAATCCGAGACCCTCTTCTGACCTCCGCGGCATTGCACGACACGGGTGCACAAACCTACATGCAGACAGTACATTCATACACATACAAAAATAAAATTTAAAACAAAAAAAAAAACATGGAGCTCAGATAAAATGGTGCTGAAGTCTGAAAAAGCATAGTTATATAAATCCAGTGTTCTGGATGTAATAACTGTATTACAGTTTTGCAAAATGTTACTACTGGATAAAACAGGGATCCCTGTATTCTTGCAACTGAAGGTTTATATCTGATTATTTAAATCTAAATAAAAATTTCAGTTAAAAAGAGGAAAAGAAATGCATCTGATGTTTGTTTTGTTTTGTTTTGGTCTTTTTGAGACAGGGTCTCCCTGTAGGCCCAGCTGTCCTGGATGGAACTCACTATGTAGACCAGGCTGGCCTTGAACTCACAGATATCCACCTCTCTGCCTTGGAGCTGTTTTGTTTGTTTTTGTTTTTGTTTTGTCTTTTTGAGACAGGGTCTCCCTTCAGTCCTAGCTGGCCTCTGTAGACCAGGCTGCCCTTGAACTCACAGAGATCCATCTGCCTCTGCCTCCTGAGTGCTAGGATTAAAGGCATGCACCACCATGCCTGGTGGAGATTTTTTTTTTCTTTTTCTTTTTTTTTCTTTTTTTCCGTGGAGACTGTAAAAAATTACCAATGCCGACTATATTTCAAGTTGTCAGGACGGGATATTGGGAAAAGTTTTCAATTATCAATAATCGCTCCTCGGATAAACCTCATTGGCTATGATACTGCCACTGCCCAAAGCTGAGGTTTTTTTTGTTTTTTGTTTTTTGATTTTTTGTGTGTGTGTCTTTTGGAGACAGGGTCTTCCTGTAGCTCCAGCTGTCCTGGAACTCACTCTGTAGACCAGGCTGGCCTTGAACTCACAGAGATCCACCTGCCTCCGCCTCCCAAGTGCTAAGATTAAAAAGAAAAAGAAAATATTCTTACTGTATATAACTGCTATTTTGTGATGCTGTTGTTGAAATTTCTGAGAATATCTGAAATAAAATTTCTCCCCCTTCCAGGCGATAGTGTGGGATGAGTACTTAACAGGACCATTTGGCCTGATTGCACAGTATTCACTACTAAAGGTAATGAAATTCATGGGTTTTGTTCAGATATTAGTAATTCTGAACTTTAGCAACGATAATAGGAATTTAAAATATACATCTGAATAATTCTTTGCAAAGTTACTTGACTTGTATAAACACTGATATTAATGCATGATTAAGATTTTGCATAGAGGGACTGGAGAGATGGCTCAGCATTTAAGAGCACTGACTGCTCTTGCAGTTCAATTCCTAGCACCCACATGGCAGCTAACAATAGTCTGTAACTCCAGTTCCAGGGGATCCAGCATCCTCTTCGGACTTGTACAGGCATTGCATGACATGGGTACACTTGCACACATGCAGGCAATATAGTCACACACATAAAAATATTTTTCATAGAGGCTGCAGCTCAGTGGCATACTTCCATAGCATCCATAAGATTCTGGGTTTGATTTCCAGTACACACAGAAGAAAGAAGGAAAAACAAACCATTTTGCATGTAAGCTTTGTATTATGTGACCTTTACCTGGTGCCTTTGACCGCTCATTGCCAGAATCATCTGCCTGCTGATGAAGTAGCTGGCTTTATCTTGAAACTTTATCCTTTATGTATTTGATTGGGAGTATGAGTGATTTCCAAATCTGGAGATGATATTTCAAGGTTTTTGCTAACCTTTTGTGTATGTTTTCCCAGGAACATGAAGTGGAAAAAATGTTCACACTTAAAGGAAGTCGTTTGCCAGCAGCTGATGTCAAGAATATTATTTTTTTTGTCAGACCCAGGCTAGAATTGATGGATATAATTGCTGAAAATGTGCTCAGGTATTTCAGAGGTCTGATAAAAAGTTTTTTGTTTTGTTTTGTTTTTTTGAGACAGGGTCTCCCTTTAGTCCCAGCTGGCCTGGAGCTCACTCTGTAGACCAGGCTGGCCTTGAACTCACAGAGATCCACTTGCCTCTGCCTCTGGAGTGCTGGGATTAAAGGCATGGGCTACCACCTGGCAAGGAGTTGGGTTTTAACTAATTGTTTAAACATTAATTTATTAATTTATTTATATGGGGCAGATAGTATATGTTACAGTAGACATGTGGAGGTCAGAGAACACCTTGTAAAGTTGGTTTTCTCCTTCTAACATGTGGACCTCAAGGATTGGACTCAGGTCGTCAGGTTTCATGGCAGGCACTGAGTCATCTTGCCCTGCCCAGGGATTTGGTTTTTTTTTGTTTTTTTTTAATAGTTTTAAGGTCCCAAGTTCCTTCTCCTGATCAACCCTGCCTTTTTTTTTAAAGACATTTTTAATTTTTAAAAAAATTTTTTATGTGTATAAGTGTATTGCCTACATGTATGTAAGTGAACCCATATTGTGTACTGACCACAGAGGTCAGAAGAAGGGATTGAGTCTCCTGGAACTGGAATTACAGACAGTTGTTAGCTGACATGTAGGTGCTGGGAATTGAACCCAGGTCCTTTACAAGAGCAGCCAGTGCTCTTAATCGCTGAGCCTTCTCTCCAGGCCCTTCAACCCCACTGTTACTAGTATACTGGAAAGCAGTCTTTGGAAAACTGGCATCAGGCTTGGAAGAAAATTAGGGGGGATAGAAACTTATGAGAATGTTCTGAATAATTTTAGGGGAGTTATCAATAATTTTATTTTCTCAGGATTGCTAAAGTTCAAACATATGAATAGAAAGGACCTTGATTTTTTTTTTTCTTTTTCTTTCTTTTTTTTTTGAGACAGGGTCTCCCCACAGTCCCAGCTGGCCTGGAACTCACCTAGCAGACCAGGCAGGCCCTGAACTCACAGAGATCCGCCTGCCTCTGCCTCCCAAGCTCTAGGATCAAAGGCATGCGCCTCCACGCCAGGCCCAAAGCGGCTCCCAGCTGCCATATGGGTGCTGGGAACCGAACCCAGGACCTCTGCAAGAGCAGTCGGCCCTCTCAACCACTGAGCCATCTCTCTAGCCCCAGGACCTTGTTTTTTTTTTTTCTTTTTTAGTCTTTTTGAGACAGGGTCTCCCTGTAGCCCCAGCTGTCCTGGAACTCGCTCTGTAGACCAGGCTGGCCTTGAACTCACAGAGATCCGCCTGCCTCTGCCTCCCAAGTGCTAGGATCAAAGGCATGCGCCTCCACGCCAGGCCCAAAGCGGCTCCCAGCTGCCATATGGGTGCTGGGAACCGAACCCAGGACCTCTGCAAGAGCAGTCGGCCCTCTCAACCACTGAGCCATCTCTCTAGCCCCAGGACCTTGTTTTTTTTTTTTTTTTTTAGTCTTTTTGAGACAGGGTCTCCCTGTAGCCCCGGCTGTCCTGGAACTCGCTCTGTAGACCAGGCTGGCCTTGAACTCACAGAGATCTGCCTGCCTCTGCCTCCCAAGTGCTAGGATCAAAGGCATGCGCCTCCACGCCAGGCCCAAAGCGGCTCCCAGCTGCCATATGGGTGCTGGGAACCGAACCCAGGACCTCTGCAAGAGCAGTCGGCCCTCTCAACCACTGAGCCATCTCTCTAGCCCCAGGACCTTGTTTTTTTTTTTTTCTTTTTTGGTCTTTTTGAGACAGGGTCTCCCTGTAGCTCCGACTGTCCTGGAACTTGCTGTGTAGACCAGGCTGGCCTTGAACTCACAAAGATCTGCCTGCCTCTGCCTCGAGTGCTGGGATTAAAGGCATGTGTCACCACGCCCAACACTTAAGATTTATTTTTATTTATGGATATGTTTGTGTTGCTGTCTGTTTCTTTTTTTTTTTAATTTTTTTATTTATTTCTGTATGTGTATGAATGTACTGTCTGCATGCAAACTTGTGCACCCGTGTCGTGCAATGCCGCGGAGGTCAGAAGAGGGTGTCGGATTCCCCTGGAACTGGAGTTCTCCTGGAATTGGAGTTTCAGACGGTTCTCGGCCGCCATGTGGGTGCTGGGGATCGAACCTGGGTCCTCTGCAAGAGCGGTCGGCGCTCTTAACCGCTAGGCCATCTCTCCAGCCCTTGCTGTCTGTTTCTATGCCATGTGTGTGAGTGCAGGACAAGGCCAGAGAAGGGTATGGGTTTCCTGGACCTGGAGTTACAGGTAATTGTGAGCCACTTATGTTGGGTGCTGGGAATCAAACTCAGATCCTCTGGAAGAGCAAGTGCTCTTGACTGCTGAGCCAACTCCTCCGCCTAGGTCCTGTTTTAATAAATCTGAGCATGTTACTATCCCTTAAGTGGTTAAGAGAGTGCTAGAAGAGAAAGCACACAACACCAGCAAATAACTCAGTGTTCCTGTTTGGGATAGTGCAAGAGCAGAGCTCAGATTTGGGTGTGAGAATCTGTCTTTATATGCCTACTTCAGCAGCTTTTGTTTAGTGCCTGGGGTGTGAGTATCTGTCTTTATATGCCTACTTCAGCACCTTTGCTTAGTGCCTGCCTGGAAGTAGGGATAAAGTAAATAAAATAACCCCTGAACTTAGGGAGTTCATAACCTAACAACTGTTACTTCCTTTGCAGTGAAGACAGACGTGGCCCAACCAGAGATTTCCACATTTTGTTTGTGCCTCGCCGTAGCTTGCTGTGTGAACAGCGGCTGAAAGACCTCGGTGTTTTGGGATCCTTTATCCATCGGGAAGAATACAGTTTAGATCTTATTCCCTTTGATGGAGATCTCTTATCCATGGAATCAGAAGGGGCATTCAAAGTAAGTTTGACATTTCCTGGGTGTCAGACTTTAATTTTCATCAGATTTATTAGTAGAGTGTCTTGATACTGTTTCCCTTTGCTGTCCGTGGTCTCTGTGGAGCTGAGGTCCATTTCACATGCTCACTGGTGTTCAAAGGTGTTCTTATTTAGGCAAATCACTTATTTTTCTTTGTCCATTTTTCTTCCTTCTCTTCCTCCTCTTTGTGTGTATGTGTGTATGGTGTATGTCTGTAATGTATGCACATGTATGTGCACTGTAGACACAGATACCAGAGGAGGATATCTGATGTCCTGTCATCCTCAACCTTATTCCCTTGAGACAGGGTCTCCAACTGAACCTAAAGCTAGTTTGGCAGCCAGGTGACCCCAGAGATCTTAATGTTTCTGCTTCCACAACTCTGGGATTATAGTGGCCTTGCTGAACCATGCCTGGCTCTTTACATAGGTGCTAGAGACTTGAATTCAGGTCCTCATACTTGGGTAGCAAGCGCTTTTAACCACTGAGCCACCTCTACGGTCCCTTCACCTTTTTTTTTTTGGCATGGTCTGTTCTGGCCTCAGCCTTGCTCCCCTCTTCCTCAGTCTCCCAAGTGCTCATATTTGGGGGGGGGGGTAATTGTTATTTTGAGACAAGGTCTCATGTAGCCTAGGCTAGCCGTGAACTCCTCATCCTCCTGCTCATCCTCTTGCCAGCTCCTCCTGAGTGCGGGATTGCAGACATGCACCACCATGGCTGCTTAGCCCACCCCCCCACCTTTTTTTTTTTTTTT
>VZQC01015026.1:2720237-2796791 GCA_009823505.1 Rhizomys pruinosus | reverse complement strand
AATTTTATTTATTTTTGTATGTGTATGAGTGTACTGTCTGCATGCAGGTCTGAGCACCCGTGTCGTGCAATGCCGCGGAGTTCAGAAGAGGGTCTCGGATTCCCCTGGAACTGGAGTTCTCCTGGAATTGGAGTTGCAGACGGTTCTTAGCCGCCATGTGGGCGCTGGGGATCGAACCCGGGTCCTCTGCAAGAGCAGTTGGTGCTCTTAACCGCTAGGCTATCTCTCCAGCCCCGGAACTGGAGTTTAAGACAGTTCTTAGCCGCCATGTAGGTTCTGGAAATTGAACCCAGGTCCTCTGCAAGAGCAGTCGGCACTCTTAACTGCTGAGCCATCTCTCCAGCCCCTTATTTTGGACTTTTTTTAAATTTGTATTTTTTTTTTTAATTTTATTTTTGTATGTGTATGAATGTACTGTCTGCATGTAGGTTGGTGCACCCGTGTCGTGCAATGCTGCAGAGGTCAGAAGAGGGTGTTGGATTCCCCTGGAACTGGAGTTCTTCTGGAATTGGAGTTATAGACGGTTCTTAGCCGCCATGTGGGTGCTGGGGATCGAGCCCGGGTCCTCTGCAAGAGCAGTCGGTGCTCTTAACCTCTAGGCTATCTCTCCAGCCCCTATTTTGGACTTTTTGAGACAGGGTCTTTCTGTAGTCCCACTGGCCTAGAACTTACTATGTAGACCAAGCTGGCCTCCCGAGTGCTGGGATTAAAGGTGTGTACCACCACATCCTGCTAAACACGTTCTTAAGCTCTACTTCATTGATAGAAAAACTCATTTCAGCCATGGTGATGCACACCTCTAATCCCAGCACTTGGGAAGTAGAGATAGGCAGTCTCTGTGAGTTCAAGGCCAGCCTGATCTACAGAGTGAGTTCCAGGCCAGCTGGGGCTATAGGGAGACCCTGTCTCAAAAAGACAAAAAAAAAATATTAATAGCAAGAGAATCCAATATTAGGTGCTAAATGGAAACAGAAAGGAGCGGTCTCCCACAGTACGTCCCTTGCCCCAGGAGATTGGTAAAGAAGAACCTAGAATTTGGGATGAGGAAGGGTCTAAAGAGAAGTAGCCTACAGCTAGCTCATCTGTAGAGGAACTGGAGAACATGTGAAAGAATTGGAGAACTATTCTGGAATAGAGTCTAGACCTAGGGCATAAATATTTTAGGTTTGGAGAGATTGCTCAGCAGTCAAGAGCACTGGCTGCTCATGCAGAGTACCTGGGTTCAACTTCAGAATCCACATGTTGGCTAACAACAGTTCACAACTCCAGTTTCAAAGGATCCAAAGCCCTCTTCTGACCTCTGTGGGTATTGCATGGCACAGGTGCACTTATATACATACAGGCAATATGCTCATACACATAAAGCAAAAATAATAAATAAAATATTTTTAAGAAATATTTTAATTTTTTTCAGTTTTTACAGTAACTAGGATGTCCATGCCTCTGCCATCAAAAGCTGAAAAGTCATCCACAATATGTAAACAGACACCACTGTGTGCCAATAAAACTTTATAAAAATCATTAAGTGGGGCTGAAGAGATGGCTTAGTGATTAAGAGCACATACTGCTCTTGTAGAGTTTGTTTTCCAGCAGTCAGGTGAGGTGGCTAACAGCTACCTGTAACTCCAGCTCCAGGTTATCCAATACCCTTTTCTGGCCTCCTAGGCCACCCAAACTCACATGCACAGACACACATAATTAAAAATGAAAGAAAATCTTTTTTTATATTTTCTTATTTTATGTGTGAGTGTATTGCCTGCATGTATGCAAGTGTACCCATGTCATGCTGTGCATGTGGAGGTCAGAACTAGAACTGTAATTATAGACAGTTGTCAGCTGCCGTCTGGGTACTGGGAATTGAACCTAGGTCCTATGTAAGACCAACCAGTGCTCTTAAACCCTGAGCCATCTCTCCACCCCAATGAAAGAAAATCTTTTTCTTTTTCTCCTTCTTTTTTTTTTTTTTCCCCCTTGTCTTTTTGAGACAGGGTCTCCCTTTAGTCCCAGCTGGCCTGGAACTTACTCTGTAGACCAGGCTGGCCTTGAACTCACAGAGGTCCATCTGCCTCTGCCTCCTGAATGCTGGGATCAAAGGCATGCACCACCACTCCTGGCTTAAAAGCGGTTCTTAGCTGCCATGTGGGTGCTGGGAATTGAACCTGGGTCCTCTGCAAGAGCAGTTTGCGCTCTTAACCTCTGAGCCATCTCTCCAGCCTGAGGGCATAGTTTCTGATCCTTCTTCTAATGTCATTTTTAAACTATTTTGTATTATAACCCACAATAAGAACTATATCATGACTTTGTGTGCTTGTGTGTAAAACTGAAACAAAACTTCAGATTTTTTGTTTTTATTTTATCTGTATGAGTGTACTGCTTGCATGTATGTAAGTGCATCCGTGTTATGCAAGGCCACAGAGATCAAAAGAAGGCATCATGTCCCCTGGAACTAGAGCTGCAGATGGTTGTTAGCCGCCATGTGAGTGCTGGGAATTGAACCCGGGCCCTCTGCATGAGAAGCCACTTCTCTTAACCACCAACCCATCTCTCCAGCCTAGAAGTTTCATTTCTTTTTTCAATTCTTTTTTTTTGCAGATAACATTGATGTTACTCAGTTTGTCATACAATTAGATAATTGGTGCATTTCGCAAGTATCTATGTCCAAATTTTGAACAACCCAAGGTTCCCATAGTCCAGTTGGAGAAGCTTGTATGCACAGGCATGTTGATCAATTAGGAGTCCAGACTATATTCCTGTAGTCTCATGATTCACCCCTATCTCTCTGCAGCCCTTACATTCTACCACGCCTCCTCTTCCGCAGTTTGTTCCCTGGGCTTTGGGAAAGGGGCACAAGTGGATGAGAAGAAAACAGTCTAATTTCTTTGGAGTTGTCATTTTGGACTCTAGTCTGTTCAGGTTGTTTCCCTTCATGGGTTGACAGCTTTTCCAGTGATACCCTTTTTAGTCATACTAACAAAGCACAAGCTATTGGATGTACAGGCATTTAAGCAGTACCAATTATTATGTCAAGCTAAGCTGTGAGCATAGACACAGATGCTTGGATGGTATGCTAATCCGCAAACTGTGGTTTCTCTATAAAGGGTGACAAGTTCTTATTGTGGCTTATAACATCTCCTAACCACTAGAGGACATAAGCTTGTGGCATCCGCTGTGAGTTATTCCTCCAAGGAGAGAGCTAATAGCCAAATAGATTTGGGATATATATAGACACTTGGCTGCCACTGTTGCACAGTATCTCCAGGCTGTTGAGGTGTAGCTGATATTGACGGAGGAGTCTTGCTTGTCTCAGGGAGACCAATATTTTGCTGTATTGCTTTAGTGGCCTTTGGTAAAACGCTCTCTACCCTAGCATTTCAGTGGCCAGTTGTACACTAGCAGTTGACGTCTCATAACATTTTTCCACTCACAGACCAGGTATTCAACAACAGAGACTTACTCTTTCTCCTTGCATATATCCCCACTTATAGCAAAAGGCCTTTAAGTTTGGGGGGGGGCGGGTGTTGAATTCCCTAGCCAACATCTCCTAGGCAGAATAATTCATTGCGGATGTCAGAGCTTTCCTGTAGTAAGATATTTTTTGCGTCTATTAAACACACAGCTTATAAAATAAACAAAACACTTTACTATTGAATTTGGGCTCTAGATAGAGAATATCCTTTCAAATCCTTTCATTTCACAGTTATCCTATGGCCTATCAAGTCAATTAAAAAAGGTAGTGATACCTGTTTTATAAGAAATTGGCCACTGGAACAGTTGGCTCTAGTTTACAGATAGGGAGTGGTTTCATTACCATCATGTTTTTCTTTTCCTATAAAAGGGAGAGGTAGAAAGGGTTCTCAGTATCTGGAAGGTAAACGTCATTAGGGCCCATTATAAACATAACCTAAATAGATTTCAGAGAGATGCTCAGTGTCCGTGTCTCATGCAGTCTGAGGTTCCTCGTTCGTCTTTTTTTTTTTTTTTTTTTTTTTTGGTCTCTTTGGAGACAGGGTCCCCCTCCTCCTGGTAGCCCCAGCTGTCTTGGAACGCGCTCTGTAGACCAGGCTGGCCTTGGAACTCACAAGATCCACCTGCTCTGCCCTCCCAAGTGCTGGATAAAGGCTTGCACCAACCCTCCCAGCAGTTCCTCTTTCTTTAATGTTCAGAGGGGTCAACCTCTCTGCTGGCATTTTCCAATCCATCCTACGAAAGCCATAAGTTGTATGTTTGCAGGCATTTATACATATTGGTGATGTTTTTAACCTGTGGGAACATAAAATTCTCCTCCCATTGTTAGTTTCAAGATCTCAAAAATTAAAATTTATCAATAGGATTGGAACACAGAGTTTTCCATTTTGTATCCCAGAAAGGATACTACCCCACCACCCACCTCCCTCTTTTTTTTTTTTTTTAATTTTTTATGTTTTTTATGTTTTGACCTATAGATGCGTAAATTGTATTACACATACCCAAAAACAAGGAGCCAAGCAGTTGGTTTCATTAATTTACCCAACGTTTCTGCAGTGACTGTAATGGCCTACGTATTTTGGGAAGGAATTAAAAGCTGAGTCCGTTAAAACTGTGCCCTATGAGTTAAAAGAAAATGTTAGAAGGTTATGTTTTTTTTTGTTGATACATTCAGAAAAATATAGAGGCCATTTGTGTACCTTAATCCCAAAGTTGTTGTTAAACAAATTATAAGTAAAACAATTAACATTTTTTAAAATATGTCTTGTATTTATCTTATGTGTAGGAATGTACTGCTGCATGAGGTCTGTGCACCCCGTGTTTGTGGCAAATGCCGTGGAGATCAGAAGAGGGCGTTGGATTCCCGCTGGAACTGAGTTCTCCTGGAATTGGAGTTACGACGGTTTCTCGAGCCGCCATGTGGGTGCTGGGCAATCAAACCCCGGCTCTGCAAGAGAACAGTAGTTGGTTTTTTTTTCGGTGGCTCTTAACCGCTAAGGGCCATAAAGTCTCTCCACCCAAAACAACTAACATGTATATTCCCAATTAGTTAATTTGTATTACCATTTTCACCAAACCCTACACCTAAATTTAACTAAGCTAAACATTTCACTAAGCCTTAAAATATCCTATACTTTGTGAGTAAAGCTTGGGCAGAGTTGAATACCTGCGAATAAATGTTTACCCAATAAACACTTTTTCTCTTAAAGCGATATATGACTGGACTAAGACTCTACTTATTTGGGAAGTAAAATTTAAGTTTAGAATAGTTTTCTTTAAAATTTGTCCCGACAAGTAAAAAAAGAAAGTGGTTACACTGTGGATGTTGTATAATTAAAAAATATAGAGAAGACAAACCCAATACAAACTATAAATAAAAACAACTAGCATTTTAGATTCCCAGTTAGTTTCAGACTTCAGTACCTGCCTAGGCTCTTTTTTTTTTTTTTAAACAAACAGACCTTCATATAAAACCATTTGCAAGCAGTTGTGCCCAAGCACACACAGCCCAAGGCTCCCCCATCCAGCTGGAGGGGACTATATGTACAATCATGTTGAACAAATAAATGTCCAGACGAATATTGTCATTAGTTTATGTTCACACAGCCAATCGCAGCCGCCGAGCGCAGGGCCCCTACATTCTACCACCTCCCCCCCACCCTTTTCTGCAGATGGTTCCTTAGGCTTAGAGACGGGGCACAGTTTGACAAGAAGCACAACAGTCTACTTTTGTCTGGAGATGGGCGTTTTGGAACTACTGAATCAGTGTTCTGAGTTCTTGCTGTTTCTTTCATGGGTTGGCATTTTGTCCAGGAATAATCTTTTTGCAATCCTACTAATGAAGCACAAGCGATTGATATATAGTATTTAAACATTGATATTTACTATTGTAGGTTACTTTGTTATAGACACAAATGTTTGGATTGGTAGTGTATGATCCCTTGAATTACTTTTTTTTTTTCCCCCTGAGAAAGATGACAAGGCCTTACTGTGGGATATAAATCTTCTAATCACTAGAGGATATAAAGCTTGTGGCAACATCCAAGAGTTATTCCTCCAATTATAGACGAATGATCAAATAAATTTGGGATATACAGACTTGTCTGCCACTGCTGCACAGTTCTCCAAGCTGGTAGGAGGTAATAGTTTGACGGTTTTTGGAGGAGTCTTGCTTGACCAAGGAGACCACAAAGGTTCAGCAGGTCGTAAAAGACCGCGCTCAAGGGGGAGGCAGAGGCAGGAGGTGGATCTCGGGGAGGGCAAGGCCAGCCTAGTCTACAGAAGTGAGTTTTCCCGGGACAGCGGGGGCGAACAGGGAGACCCCGGGGCCCAAAAGACAAAAAAAAAAAAAAAAGCCCTCTCTGTCATTTACCGCCTATGATACACTATGAGATTTTCTGTTTGCTGCTGCTATTTTGATTGTTTTTATGATAAAGATTGGCCTCAATCTCTCCACAGTCCTGCCTCTGCCTTTCATTGTTGGGATTACAGGAGTATACTCATAGGCCAGGCTGTTTGTGTTTTGAAATAGGATCTCACTAGATAACTCAGACTGGCCTCAGATTCTCAGTCCTGCGCTGGGATTACAGGTATGCCCTAACTATGGCCAGCTTGTTTTTATTTTGTTTGTTTAACTCCCCTTACAACCCACTAGCTAGATTTCATGGTCCATGAGTAGAACATCACCTACAATTGAAAAGCACTTCACTGGGCTGGAGAGATGCCAGCGTTAGAGCGGCACGAACCCGCTTTACCGAGACCCTGTTGTCGATCCCCAGCAGCCCACATGGGCTTAGAACCGTCTGAAGCTCCAATTCCAGGAAGAGCGCCAGTTTCATGGGAATCCGAGACCCTCTTCTGACCTCCGCGGCATTGCACGACCGGGTGCACAAGACCTGCATGCAGACAGTACATCATACACCATAAAAAACAGAAATAAATAAAAGTAATAAAAAAAAAAATCTTTAAAAACAAAAAACAAAAAAAAAAAAGAACGATCACTTCACGTTATAAAATTGAAGAACTGGAAGGTGGAGATTTTTATTTTATTTCTTACTGTGTGTGAATGTAGAAATGAAGGGCTGGTGGCGGGCAGTGCACATGCCATGGACACGAACATGGAGGTCAAAGGCGAACTTTGTGGAGTCTGTTCTCTACTTCCATCTTTACGTGCATTCTGGGTCAGTGAAACTTAGGTCATTAGGCTTGCTCGACATGTGCTTTACTCACAGAGCCATCTCACCAGCTGCTGTTTTTTCTCTCAGTATCCTCAAAGACAGAGCCATGGGATCAGTAGTAAAGAGCCATTGTTCCTGTATGTTGGCCATGAATAATAAAAACATAGATGTGTGTCCATCATCTCTAAAGAGAATTTTAATTTTTTTTGTTTTTTTTTTTTTTTGGTCCTTTTTCGACAGGGGGTCCGCCCTGTAGCCCGATGCCCCCACTGCCCGGATTTTCCTCTGTGGACCCAGGCTGGGCCTTGAACCTACAAGAGTCCCCCTGCCTCTGCCCCGTCCCGAGTGCTAGGAATAAAGCGTGCGCCACCATGCCCAGCAGTCCATTATATTAAAAGGTTACATTTGTGTATGTGGATGATGAAAAGTAACACAGAGTTGGGTATCATTTGTGATTGGGGTGGAAATGGCATTTAGGGCCTGGGCACTTGGGTATTGGTTCTTTCAGTGACAGTACAGAGGTATGTCCCCTCCCTTGTGCAGGTTATGTGAAGTTACCTCCAGAGGGGAAATTTGCCTTCCAGGAAGGCATGTAGATGGGTGGTAGGACCTCCCCCGAGGCTTAAGAAGCTCATCGAAAGTTCTGCAGAGTACTCTATGCTGAGATCCGGGCCAAGAATTTCAATGCTGTGGGATCTGTCTCACAAGAAGGAAAGGCGAAAATAAAATCTCTTGAAGCATGTGAGGTAATAACAAAGGTTTGGGTCATCCCGCTACCTTCGGTGTGCCAGATGGGTACCTGCCTGAGGAGAGTAGAGCTCTCAGACCACACAGCAGCATGGCACAGGCCTTCTTAAATGTTGGCCACTTCTGACCTCTCTTTGCCCAAGATATTTTTACAGAACCTTTGTATGGAGATATGTAATATAGATATACAAATCAGACTTACTAATAATAAATCATTCATTAAAGACACATCAATTTTGTATGCTAACAACGGCACATGCTCGTGTTTAGTATATTTTGAATTTATTGTTTTTCTTTTCCTTCGTTTTTTTTTTTTTTTCTTTTTTTTTGGTTTTTTCGAGACAGGGTCTTTTTTTTTGAGACAAGGTTCCCCTGTAGTCACAGCTGTCCTGGAACTCTCTCTTGTAGACCAGGGCTGGCCTTGGACTCACAAGATCCACCTGCCTCTTCCTCCCAAGTGCTAAGGAGAAATGCGTGTGCAACCATGCCCGCCCGGCGCTCTGGTTTTATATTTATTTTTTAGTTTTTTAATTTTTAATTGTCTTTATGGTCTGAATGTACTGTCTGCAGCATGCAGGTTTGTGCACACACCCATGTTGTGCAATACACCCATGTTGTGCAATGCCGGCAGAAGTCAGAAGAGGGTATCAGACTCCTGCTGGAACTGGAGTTTTCTCCTGGAATTGGAGTTGAGTTATTCAGTCAGACGGTTTAGCCTCTCAGCCGCCATTTGGGTGCTGGGGAATCGAGCCCGCCGGGTCCCGCTGTAAGAGGCGGCGGGCGGGTCGGCGCTCTTAAAAAACGCTAGGGGCCAGACCTCGGCAAGCCCCTGCGCTCGGCTCTTGTTTATTTTTTATATAAAGAAATTAATTCTTGGGCTGGAAGGTGGCCTAGCGGTTGAGCGCCGACCGCACTCTTACAGAGAGACCCAGGTTCACACCCAGCACCCACATGGCGGTCTGAGACATCTAAAACTCCAATTCAGGAGAACTCCAGTTCCAGGGGAGTCTGACACCCTCTTTCTGACCTCTGCGCATGCACACATGGGTGCCACATATCTGCATGAAGACAGTACATTCTACACATACAAAATAAAAATAGAAAATTGTAAAAAAATTAAAAAAAAAGAATTAAGTCTTGACTGAATAGTTGATGTTCAGGATGTAGAGCATTTTCAGTGTGTTTCTCAGAGTCAGTGTTTGATTTTATAATTGTGAATGATGAGACTTCTTCTTCCTAATGATATGGTATAGTGTAAAACTGCAGGGTTATTGCCGGGTGTGGTGTCACACGCCTTTAAAAAAAATGGTTGTTTGTTAGATGAATTATTGTCTGCATGTAGGTTTTGTGCACACGTGTCCGCCAATGCCTTGGCGGTCAGAAGAGGGTGTCGGAGATTTCCCCTGGAACTGGAAGGTTCTCCTGGAATTGGAGTTACCAGGGGTTCTCCTCTCAGCCGCCAGAGGTGGGTTGCTGGGGATCTAAACACCAGGTCCCTCGTAAAGAAGCAGTCGGTGATCGTAAAACTGCTAGGGAAAAGGAAAAAGGGGGTGGCGCATGCCTTTAATAATAATCCTAGCTTTGAAGGGCAAAAGAGGCAGAGGCAGCGAGAATCTTTGTGAGTTGCACATGCAAGCCAGCTGGTCTCAGAGCGAATTCCCCATCCCAGGAAGGCTGGGGCGACAGGGAGACAAAAAAGAAAAAGACCAAAAAAAAAAAAAAAAAAAAGATGGTTCCTTCTTAGCTGTCATTGTGTGCTAGGAAGCCCTGGGGCCGTCTGTAAGAGCAGCCATGCTCTAACCACTGAGCCGTCTCCAAGCCCCGGTTTCTTATTCTATTTCTTTTCTTTTTTCTTTTCTTTTTTTATTAATAAACTTTTGTCCTCAGCCTGTGACAGACTGGGTCTACTATTAAACATTTCTCCGTTTTATTTATATAAATACGGGGCTTGAGTTGAGAGGCACAAGTGTTTTTTGTTTTTGTTTTTGTTTGTTTGTTTGTTTTTGGTTTTTCAAGACAAAAAGGGTCTCCTTGTAACCCAAGCTGGCCTGGGAAAACTGCCTCTGTAGACGCAGGCTGGCCTTGAACTCACAAAGATCCACCTCCCTCTCTCTGCCTCCCAAGTGCACAAGTTTTTTAATTAATTTAAATAACAGTTTTCTGGTCTTTTTCTGTTAAATAATCTTTCCTTCACTTTCATGCTGTAACTGTAAATAAGCCAACCACAAAAAACATAGGAAGCCCCCTCCAGCCTCCAGAGAACTTGGAATTTGTGATGTACACTTGAGGTCTGGGTGGCATGACGGTGGCAGAGGAGCCCCATGTGTGCTGAGTGATAATGAGATCAAATCCCAGAGCTTCCAGTCAGCCACTTCATTTTCACCCTCCACCCCTCTCAGCTTGAGCTGCTTTGTTGTTGTTGGAATGCTTTTCCTTGTGGGAATTCCGTAGACTTATAAAGTCTCAGTATTTAGACTTTGGAGATAAAAGTTAAAGAGTTTTTGGAAAACTAATTTGTTGATTTGTTTTTGTTGAAATGGATTTCCATTGAGTAGTTTTGTCCAGATATTTTTTTTAAATTAAGTTTTATAGTTTTTATTTTATGTTATGTTTATGTGTAAATGTTGTTTGCGATGTAGTCGTAGTTGCACCTGCACATGTTGATGCAATGCTGGCATAGGGTCAGAAGAGGGTCTAGAATTCCCCTGGAACTATGATTTCTCCTGGAATGAGTTACAGACGTTCTCAGCTCACAATTGTGGGTGCTGGGGATCAACCCCGGTCCTCCCCTCGCAGAGTGGGATCGGGCGGCCATTATTAGACCCGCTAGGCTGTGGCATCTCACTCCACAGCCCCACCGTTTGTTTGTCCAATTTTGTAATCTTTTGTATGAGAAGGGAAGTAATATAGTTTGTGCAATATGGATTTTCATATTTAAAGACACCCATTTTTGCCACGGCGTTGTAGCCCACAGGACATTTACTCCTAGCCTGGGAAGGGCAGAGGAGGCCGGGTATCGCTTGAGTTCAAGGCCCCCTGTTCTACAGAGCTGGGGCTAACAGGAAAGACCCCTGTCTCGAAAAGACCAAAAAAGACAAAAAAAAAAAAAAAAAAAAAGAAACCAGTATTTTGTAGGGTGAGTATTATTAAAATGTTCTTGTTAATGTTCACTTTGCAGTCAAGATTGAGGCTCAACAGCCAGATAGGATTTACTTCTGTTACATAGTAAATTGTTTACTGTTTGCTTTTGTTTTATGAGATGGGGTCTCTCATAGCCAAGGATGACCTTGAACTTCTGATCCCCCGTCTCCATTTCCAAGTGCTTGGATTATAAGTGTTTACCATCATGCCTGGTTTAGGCCTCCGCTGTACTTAATTATTTTTATTTTAGTAGAGAGAGAGAGAGAGAGAGAGAGTGTGTGTGTGTGCATGTGTGTGTGTGTAGACTTGTATGTGTCCCTGGAGATTGAACTCAAGGCCCACACATGCTGTGTCAGTGCTTTACCATTACACTGTGTCCTCAGCCCTTGTTTTTGCTTTTTGTTATTTTGTTTGGTTAGTTGGTTCATTTTTGTGGGGGAGAGAGGGGAACAGGGCCTTCTTGTAGTCCCACCTGGCCTAGAACTCACTATGTGGAACTGACTGTCCTCAGTCTCACAGAGATCCATCTGCCTCTGCCTCCCCAGTACTGGGATTAAAGGTTTGCATCACCAGGCCCAGTTAGCCCTTATTTTTGTATTTTTTTTTAAGAAATCATTTTTGTGTTTATATGTGTGTGTGTGTCTGTGTGTGTGTGTCTGTGTGTGTGTCTGTGTGTATGTTATGCACATGTATGCAGGTGTATTTACCCACGTATGCAGAAGCCAGCAGTTAGGTGTCCTATCACTCTCTGTCCTGTTCTCTTGATATAGGGTGTCCCACTGAAGCTGGAGGGAAGTTAGTCGCCGTCAGGCCTTGGCAATCCTGCCTCCATTTCCCACAACGGTGGAGTTACAGGCACCCAGCATTTCCCATCAGTGCTGGGTATTTGACCGCAGGTCCTCATAGTATATGATTTATATATATTCTCTTTTCTTACTCTGCCTGATGGTACTGCTGTCTTATCTATTCCAGGAGAGGCACAACGCTAAGACAGTGGGAGAGATTAAGCAGTTCGTGTCCCAGTTGCCCCACATGCAGGCAGCGAGGGGATCTCTTGCAAACCACACCTCAATTGCAGAGCTCATCAAAGATGTCACTAGTGAGTATCTTTTTCTGTGATCCTTCCATCTAGGACCACCCAAGTCACCAGTATCCTGATATTTTCTTGGAAAGGTTAACTCTATATTTATTAATTTTGGTTCTGAGGTTCTAACAAGGGCTTATGCATGCAAAGCAAGCACTCTACCACTGAGCTACCCTCTGCTCGAGGCAGCTTCAGTTTAACATTAGACATGCTTACTCTTAAGTGTGTAAATTTTTAGGTTTTGTTTTTTTTTTAGATACGGTCTCATGTAGCCCAGGTTGTCTTTGAACGTGATATATAGCTGGTTTTGAACTCCTGATCTCCTGCCAGCACCTCTTAGGAGCTGGGATTATAGGTGTGTGCCACCACGCCTGACTTACTGTGTGAATATTAACAGTTAAGGATGTTCCATTTACTTAACTCAATTGATTTATTAATCATACAACAAAATGCTTGGAGTATGAATAAAAGTATCCATCCAGAAGACTGTCCACAACATAACATGAAGTAGTTAATTTTTCAGTCTTTCTTTTTTTCCTACTTGGAGGTTTATTTAATTAAAACAGTATGATATTCTGGGGTTTTGTTGGAGCTGTAGTTTTGGTTTGTCCCTTGAAATTTTTCTGCAGAGCTGGGAGTAGTACTACATAAGTATAATCCTAGAACTGAGAGGTCGAGGCAGGAAGATCAGACAGCTTGTGCTACTAGGTGAGACTCAAACAAGAAAGAAAAGGGGGTGGGGATATAGCTCAGTTGGGAGAGTGCTTACCTAGCAGGTACAAACTGCTGGATTGTGGTAGCACACATCTGTCCACTGGGAAAGTTGGTGGCAGGAAGATTAGAGGTTCAAGGTCATCTCAGCTAATAATGAATTCAAGGCCAGCTTAGGCTACATTAGACTTTGTCTCAAAACCAAACATGGCCAGTGAGATGGTTCAGTGGGTGAACTTGCCATGCAAGCCTGATGACATAAATTCAATTCCCAGAACCAAAGTAAAGATGGGAGGAGAGAACCAACTTCACAAAGTTGTCCTCTGACCTCCACATGCAAGTTATGGCACATTGGCATACACATCTACACCCACGTACACATGTACACACGTGTACACACACACACTACTAAAAATTTGAAAAATTAAGAACC
The DNA here is from genome assembly GCA_009823505.1 of Rhizomys pruinosus. Taxonomy (NCBI): domain Eukaryota; kingdom Metazoa; phylum Chordata; class Mammalia; order Rodentia; family Spalacidae; genus Rhizomys; species Rhizomys pruinosus. Next base: position 2,783,533 of record VZQC01015026.1, on the reverse strand, counting down.
CAAATGCACAATAAAATGAAGATTGGAAAAAGATCCAAGGGTCAAGCTGAAGAACTGGCTCAGTGGTTAAGAGTGCTTGCTATAACCAGGCGTGCTGCTGTATGCCTTTAAATTTTTTTTTTTTTAATTTATTTCTGTATGTGTATCAATGTACTGTCTGCATGCAGGTTTGTGCACCCGTGTCGTGCAATGCCGCGGAGGTCAGAAGAGGGTCTCAGGTGCACAGACCTGCATGCAGACAGTACATTCATACACATACAAAAATAAAATAAATAAATAAATAAATAAATAAATAATAATAAAAAAAAATTAAAAATAAAAAAAAGAAGAGGGTTCTCAGATTCCCCTGGAATGGTAGTTCTCCTGGAATTGGACGTTTCAGACGGTTTTCGGCCGCCATGGGGGTGCTAGGAACCAAAACCAAACTCAAGTTCTCTGAAACAGCAGTCAGTGCTCTTAACCGCTAGGCCATTCTCTCCATCCCTGCTGTTCTTGCCTTTATCTAGCATTGGGAGGCAACTGGAACTCTATCAGTTCAAGGCCAGCCTGTGTCTACAGAGTGAGTTCCAGAAAGCCAGAACTATAGGCGGATCTGTCTCCAAAAAACCGAAAAAAAAAAAAAAACGTACTTGCTATTGTTACAGAGGATCATAAGTTTGGTTCCCTTGCTCCACATAGTACCTCACAACCACCTATAACTCTAGCTCCAGGGAATCTGAAGCCTTCTCCTGACCTCTTAGGACACACACACACACAAATACATATTATACATAAACAAGACCATAAATAAATTTACAGACATATATATTTATATATATAGCCAGATGCAGTGGCTTATGCCTGTGATCCCAGCACTTGGGAGGCCAAAAGAAGGTTGCCATGAGTTCAAGGAGAGCCTGGGCTATGCTATGAAAACTTCCTACAGAATTGCAGCCTCACAAGATATATATTAAACCCAAACACTGTGTGTTCAACTCAGCTATAAAAGCTGGGGAATGTTGTTCAGCACCATATTTTATTTTATGAAGTAGACTATGAATCTTAAGTAAATCACAGTGTTGGGAAATTAGCCCATTCCCTGCATATGGAGCAGTCTCTTGGGAAGTCAGCTCTTTCTGCAAAGTCCTGACCTTTGCATTTAAACACTAAGGCTAGCAGAGTAGTACAGAGGTTAACAGTCTCTAAGTGTAACACTTCAGAGTTCTAGAGTTTACTGTGGCCTTCAGAAGAGCCTTCAGGTGATGATTTAAACTCATACCTGCTTTTCTTTTTCTTTTCTTTTCTTTTCTTTTCTCTTTTTTCTTTTTTCTTTTCTTTTCTTTTCTTTCTTTTCTTTTCTTTTCTTTCTTTCTTCCTTCCTTCCTTCCTTCCTTCCTTCCTTCCTTTCTTTTCCTTCCTTTGTCATGTCCTTTTTTTTTTTTTGAGGACAGGGTTTCCCTATAGCCCAGCTTGCTTGGAACTCCACAGAGGTGTGCTTGCCCTCTGCCTCCTGAGTCGGGTTAAAGGTGTGCACCACCTGCCTGGCTTAAAGACTGCTCTTAGCCGCCATGTGGGTGCTGGAAATTGAACCCAGGTCCTCTGCAAGAGTAGTCGGTGCTCTTAACCGCTTAGCCATCTCTCCAGCCCCTGCTTTTCTTTTTCACATGTCTTCTTTCTTAATCCTCCTGCCTTATGTATAAAAATATACTATTCAACAGCGGGCCTGGGTTTCGCATGCCTTTAATCTAGCCCCCTTTGGAGGCAGAGGCAGGCGGATCTTTGTGAGTTCCAGTCCCAGCTGGCTTACATGACGTGAGTCAGGGACAACCTGGGGTACAGGGAGACCCTGACTCAAAACGACAAAACAGAATAAAAAATACCATGCAAGCTGGGTGTGGTGGCATTGTGCCTTGATTCCCTTCACTGGGTAGGCAGAGGCAGAGGCAGACATATCTCTGAGTTCAAGGCCAGCCTGCTCTACATTGAGAGTTCTGGGCCAGCTGGGGCTACAGTGAGACCCTGTCTCAAAAAGATAAACAAACAAAAACCACTAAAATAAACACCTAACGCTTATTGAATTTCTAAGTTGTAAATTTGCTAATTACATTTCAGCTTCTGAAGACTTCTTTGATAAATTAACAGTGGAACAGGAGTTTATGTCTGGAATAGACACTGATAAGGTATGTAGATAATATTTCTATTAAATAGTTGAAAGTTCATCAGTAGTTAGTCCATGGTTTGTTTTGATTTCCATGCTTTCCTGAGTGTGTGTGTATCTGATTGAATTGTAGCCTTGTGCATGCTAGGCCAGACTGAGCTATGTCCCTAGCCTCATAACTAAATTTTTTTTTTTTTTTTGTCTTTGGAGCAGGATCTCCCTATAGCCCTTAGCTGGCCTGGATTCAATCTGTTAGACCAGGCTTGCCCTTGAACTCACAGAGCTCGCCTACCTCTGCCTCCAAGTGCTGGGATTCAAGGCATTTGTTGACAGGGCTGGAGAGATTGGCCTAGCGGTTAAGACGCCGAACCCTCTTACAGAGGACCAGGTTCGATCCCAGCCACCCACATGGCGGCTGAAGAGAATCGTCTGAAACTCCAATTCCAGGACGAACTCAGCTCCAGGGGAATCCGAGACCTCTTCTTGACCTCCGTGGCTGCACGACACGGGTGCACAGACCTGCATGCAGACCAGTACATTGATACCCCATACAGAAATAAAAAAAAACAAAAATTAAAAAAATAAGGGCATGTTGCACCTTGCCCAGCTTAAAGATGGTTTCTTTTGCTCGCCATGTGGGTGCTGGTAATTGAACCGGGTCCTCTTGTAAGCGCAGTCGGCACTCATAACCACTGAGCCTCTCTCTAGCCCCTATTTTTTATTTTTTTTATAGTTTTTTCCTTTTTTGTTTTATTTTTATTATTTATTATTTATTTATTTATTTATTCTTTATTTATTTATTTATTTTATTTATTTATGTGTATGAATGTATGTCTGTGTGTTAGGTTTGTGTGCACCCGTGTCGTGCAATGCCGCGGAGGTCAGAAGAGGGTCTCGGATTCCCCTGGAACTGGAGTTCTCCTGGAATTGGAGTTTCAGACGGTTCTCGGCCGCCATGTGGGTGCTGGGGATTGAACCTGGGTCCTCTGCAGAGCAGTCGGCGCTCTTAACCGCTAGGCCATCTCTCCAGACCCCATAACTAAATATTTTTAAGAGCTAATATAAAATACAAAAATAAGAATCTTATGATGTAATAGATATATTTTGCTTTGTTTTGGGCTTTTTGAGATAGGGTCTCCCTTTAGTCCCACCCACCTGGCCTGGAGCTCCCTATGTAGACCAGGTTGACCTTCAACTCACAGAGATCTGCCTGTCTCTGCCTCCCAAGGGCTGGGATCAAAGGCATGCGCCACCACACCTGACACTTTTGGAGGTGCACAGCAAGGCAAGTCCCTGATATCTAAGATTTTTTTTAATTTTATTTATTTTTATGTGTATCATGTACTGTCTGCATGTAGGTCTGTGCACCTGTGTCATGCAACGCCTCGGAGGTCAGAAGAGGGTGTCAGATTCCCCTGGAACTGGAGTTAAAGACGGTTCTCAGCCGCCATGTGGGTGCTGGGGATCGAACCCGGGTCCTCTGTAAGAGCAGTGGCTAGGCCATCTCTCCAGCCCCGAGATCTAAGATTTTTAAGATGATCATAGATAAAATACTTGCTTTCTGGTTGCTCACTATAGTAGTATATATAGTCGTGTAATTCTGGTCTTGGAAAGCTGGGGCAGATGGATTGTGAGTTGCAGGCTAATGGATTACATAGTAAGTCTTTGTCTCAAGACCAAATAAAAAATATATTTGTTTGGGATGTTGGTGTTGGTCAGTGGTAGTAGAGTACCTGTTTAGCATGCATGAGACTTTGAGTTCAAACTCAGGACCACCAAACAAGCAAATAACAACAGAGCCAGGCATAGTGGGACACACTTGTAATCCTAACACTTGGGTGATGAAGTTTTGTTGTTGTTTTTTTTTTTGGTCTTTTTGAGACAGGGTCTCCCTGTAGCCCCAGCTGTCCTGGAACTGGCTCTGCCTCCCAAGTGCTAGGATTAAAGGCATGCGCCACCACGCCCGGCTTGGGTGATGAAGTATTTAAGGCCAGCTTTGTCTACATAGTAAGTTTGAGGCCAACCAGGGTTACCTAAGACCCTATCTCAAGCAAACAAACAAACAAACAAACAAACAAACAGCAAACAAAAACAAAAGAACCAGGTTATTTGTTTTTTGGAACTTAATTTCTTTAAGTATTTATCATTAAAATTTTTACTTACTCAGTTTGTGAAAGTTCTTTTAAATATTACTATAAACTTATCCTAGGTAAATTGCTGGAAGTTTCAAGATAAAGTCATATGAACCCCAAACATTTGGCATGTTCTGACCTGGCTGTCCACAGAAGTGGTTGGGTTCTGCTCCTGGGTTTCTAACTGGGTATTTGTGTGGTGGCTGTAGCTTGTGGAGAGTAGATTAGGGGAGATGCCTTGGGCAGGTGTTAGGGAATAAATAACAGTACTGAGCTGTTCTCCTACACATTTCCTTTCTTTGACTTAGGAAAATAATGGTAACAAATTATTTAAGTTCTCTGATTAGTTAGTTGGTATGTATTATTTCATTTCTAGGTCAACAATTATATCGAAGATTGTATTGCCCAAAAGCATCCACTGATCAAGGTATTAAGACTACTTTGCCTACAGTCTGTGTGCAATAGTGGGCTCAAGCAAAAGGTTTTGGATTATTACAAAAGAGAAATCCTCCAGGTAGTATATATTTAAAAATTTTTAATTTGTCAAGGGGGAAGGCATCTTTTATTTTTTTTTTAATTTTTTTTTATTTATAGTGTAACTTTTTTTTGTTGTTGTTCTTTTTGAGACAGGATCTCCCTGTAGCCCCAGCTGTCCTGGAACTCACTCTGTAGTCCAGGCTGGTCTTGAACTCACAAAGATCCACCTGCCTCTGCCTCCCAAGTGCTAGGATTAAAGGCGTGCGCCACCACTCCCGGCTATAGTGTAACTTTTATTAAGTTGCATAAAAATATTTCAAGTCATAGCATTAATCAAGACACTAAGTAGATCCATAACTGCTTGAGAAACAGGTTTTCTTAGTTGAAACATTGGCTTTTTTTTCTCACATAAATTTATTTTAATTTTTTTATCAAATCTAGACCCATGTCCCCCCCCATTCCCCCACCCCACCAGAGCTCATGCATTCTGCCAAACATGCTTTTCGTCTCTTTCTCAATTTTTTAAAATTTATTTATTTATTTAATTTAATTTATTTATTTTTTGGTCTTTTTGAGACAGGGTCTCCCTGTAGCTCCAGCCGTCCTGGAACTCACTCTGTAGACCAGGCTGGCCTTGAACTCACAAAGATCTGCCTGCCTCTGCCTCCCAAGTGCTAGGATTAAAGGCATGCGTCACAATGCCCGGCCTTAATTTATTTTTTTATGTGTACGAATGTACTGTCTGCATGCAGGTTTGTGCACCCATGTCATGCAAAACCTCGGAGGTCAGAAGAGGGTGTCAGATTCCCCTGGAACTGGAATTAAAGATGGTTCTCAGTTGCCATGTGGGTGCTGGGGATCGAACCCAGGTCCTCTGCAAGAGCAGTCAGCGCTCTTAACTGCTAGGCCATCTCTCCAGCCCAGAAGGCATCTTTTAAAAGTATAATCAGGGGCACCGAAGCATTACAAGACATGGGTGCACAGACCTACATGCAGACAGTACATGCATACATATAATAAATAAATTTTTATTTTTATTTATTTATTTTTTTTTAATTTTTTTATTAATCTTTATTTATTTCTGTATGTGTACCAATGCGCTGTCTGCATGCAAGTTTGTGCACCCATGTTGTGCAATGCCGCGGAGGTCAGAAGAGGGTGTCAGACTCCCCTGGAACTGGAGTTCTCCTGGAATCGGAGTTTCGGACGGTTCTTGGCCGCCATGTGGGTGCTGGGGATCGAACCCGGGTCCTCTGCAAGAGCGGTCGGCGCTCTCAACCGCTAGGCCATCTCTCCAGCCCCAATAAATAAATTTTTAAAAAGTATAATCCAAAAAGCTGCTGTTTTAATATATTATTGTCACTATTTTTTTAAGTTATTAAAAAATTTGTAATCATAGCACTTGGGAGGCAGAGGCAAGCGGATCTTTTTGAGTTCAAGGCCAGCCTGGTCTACATAGTGAGTTCCAGGACAGCTAGAGCTACAGGGAGACCCTGTCTCAAAAAAAGACAAAACAAAACAAAAAAAAACAAAGAATATGCACAGAGGTCATGCAGCTGGTGCTACAGGAACACTCTGTCTTAATTGTTATGCGCCCCCCCCCAAAAAAAAAAGACCAACCACCACCAACAAAAACAATAAAAAAAAAGAGTCTGTCGCCGGGCTTGGTGGTGTATGCCTTTAATCCTAGCACTTGGGAGGCAGAGGCAGATGGATCTCTGTGAGTTCAGGCCAGCCTGGTCTACAGAGTGAGTTCCAGGACAGCTGGAGGGAGCTACAGGGAGACTCTGTCTCAAAAAGACCAAAAAAAACAAAAGAGTCTGTTTAGAGATCTTATCAAGGTATGTATAAACCTCATCTTTTCTGAGAGTTAAGCATATACCGTATATAAATGTAAGTTCTTTAATGCTCACTTAGGTTGAGCCATCTTAAGTCACACTTTGAAACAAAGCCTGAATTATCAGCAGTGATCAGATCTTGTCATTGGTCTCATTTCTCTGCCCCATCTCCTATGTTCACTCATCCACACTTATTACTTAACCTTGGTAACTTGCCCTCAGGTACAGCAAAATTGATTTGTTTGAAGAGTTTTTTTTGAAATTTGCAGAAGCCCTTTTCCTGATCTAACATCAAGGCCGAATGACTCCTCTTGCAGACCTATGGCTATGAACACATACTAACCCTGAACAACCTAGAGAAGGCGGGGCTGCTAAAGGTGCAGACAGGGGGCAGAAACAATTACCCAACAATTCGGAAAACACTTCGCCTGTGGATGGATGATGTCAATGAACAAGTAAGATGCATCTTCCACAGTTCACTGTGACAGTAGTCACCTTGATGTACACATCTGCTTTGCTTTCTGAATCCTCTTATATAGATTTATCTGGAGTGTGTGCGTGCATGGGTGCATGCATGTTTACGGACAGTTTACAGGAATTGTTTCTCTCCTTCCACCTCATGAGTTCCCAGAGATTGAACTTGGGTCATCAGATCTTATCAAGGTATGTATAAACCTCATCTTTTCTGAGAGTTAAGCATATACCCTATATAAATGTAAGTTCTTTAATGCTCACTTAGGTTGAGCCATCTTAAGTCACACTTTGAAACAAAGCTCACAGTTCCAGGTTACAGTCCACCAGAATAAGGAAATCACAGCAGCAGGAGCTTGAAAGAGAGCTGGTCATATTGCCTCCATCATCAGGAACAGAGAGCAGTGAATGCATGCGTGCATAGTCAGGACCCCTTGCCTAGGGAATGGTGCCACCCACAATGGGCTGGTCTCCTCCTCAGTTAGTGTAAGCAAGGTAATCCTTACAGCCATGCCCAGAAGCCCATCTCCCAGGTGATTCTAGATTTCATAAAGTTGACAACACTACCATCACATCAGCTGAGGCATGAATGACAAAGAATAGTTGTTTTCTTTTTGTTTTGTTTTGTCTTTTCGAGACAGGGTCTCCCTGTAGCTCCAGCTGTCCTGGAACTCACTCTGTAGACCAGGCTGGCCTTGAACTCACAAAGATCTGCCTGCCTCTGCCTCCCAAGTGCTAGGATTAAAGGCATGCGCCACCATGCCCAGCACAAAGAATAGTTGTAAGAGAACTTGACATGGAAACGAGAGAGAACTATGTGGCTGAGGGTTCTGGTGGGGGGATCCATCCGGCCCTCCAGCGGTATCAACAGATAGGAGGGCAGTGCATGACAATAAAATCCAAGCTGCGGGGCTGGAGAGATGGCCTAGCGGTTAAGAGTGCCGACCGCTCTTACAGAGGACCCAGGTTCGATTCCCAGCACCCACATGGCGGCCGAGAACAGTCTGAAACTCCAATTCCAGGAGAACTCCAGTTCCAGGGGAATCCAATGCCGTCTTCTGACCTCCGCGGCATTGCACGACACGGATGCACAAACTTGCATGCAGACAGTACATTCATACACATACAGAATTAAATAGACTCCTACCCTACCCAACTCACTTTCAGTTAAATCCAGTCCTAAACCCTCATATCCCTTTCTCCCTCTTCCACTACCAACTCATCTAAGTGGCAACATTATCAAGCAACTATCTAATGTCCTCTCTGACTGAAACTTCCATCACCACACTCCAGCATTTGGGTTCTGTAGACTGAGCTCAGAACGTCAGGCTTGGTGGTAAACACCATTAACCACTGAGCTATCTTGCAGCCTTTCCCTGTCTTTCTATCTGCCTTAATCTGAAAACTTGATCTACTGTGGTCTGGAATGAAACTTGGATTTTCTGAGTACTGGCAGTATGTTAGCATCTCTTCAGGCTCAATTTGTTTTCCTGAACCCAGATCTTAGATTCTAAGGAGTAAGCAACATAGAAGAAGAGTTCAAAGTTTACACATGGTTATTTACTTGTTTACTTATTTTTGCTATCTTCTGAGTCTATTTCCTGGGTGTTTGGTTTCAGTTTGCTTTTGCGACAGAGACTGAAAAAAAAAAACAGAGAGAGAGAGAGAGAGAGAAACAGAAATAGAGATAATCTCTCCTGCCATTTTGTGCTGCTGTGGGGAAGNTTTTTTTTTTGTGTGTGTGTGTGTGTGTGTGTGTGTGTTTGAGACAGGATCTCTTTATAGCCCTAGTTGCCTTAGAACTCGCTAGTAGACCAGGCTGGCATCAGTCTCACAGAAATCTGCCTGACTCTACCTCCTGAGTGCTGGGATTAAAAGTCTGTACCACCACACCTGGCCTACACAGTGGTTTTAAGGTTGTATCTTAGTTTCTGATTTAACGTTTTTCTAATACAGGAATTCCGATTGTTTCTAGCCTTTTATTATCAGTCTGTCTGCAGTGTGGATGTTTCATTAATGAATACCTCTGTAGGATAGGTACCTAAAAAGCAGAATTTCTAGTTTCAGAGGTTATTACACATCATTTAGCTAGAAAGTGCCAAAATACCCTCTAACAAGACGAAGAAGTGAACTTTGTTGTATGTGGTGGAGCACACCCATAATCCGAGTGTTCAGGAGGCTGAGGTAGGAGGATCACAAGTTTGAGGCTCACCTGCACTACATAGTGACGTCCTGTCTCAAACAGATTTGAAAACAAAACATGAATCCTGAATGCTAAGCATAGAGCCAATCTGAGGTAGACTGGAGAGTTACCTGGGCAAGGGGTAATTTGAGTTTCTGTCTCCAAATTGAGAAATGTCAGTTACTAAAAGACCACAGGTAGCTAAATCTCCATATCTACAGGCTCTTTTTTCTTTAACTGTTAAACAGAATCCCACTGACATATCCTATGTGTACAGTGGCTACGCCCCACTCAGTGTGCGACTGGCTCAGCTTCTTTCCCGGCCTGGCTGGCGGAGTATTGAGGAGGTTCTCCGAATTCTCCCAGGGCCCCACTTTGAAGAACGGCAGCCGCTGCCCACAGGGCTGCAGAAGAAACGTAAGTCTCACTCCATTGTCCATTGACAGTTAGTATGCTGCTAATGTGTCCTCAGTGTACGAACTTGCTTTTTTTTTTTTTTTAATTTTATTTATTTTTATGTGTATCAATGTACTGTCTGCATGTAGGTTTGTGCACCCGTGTCGTGCAATGCCATGGAGGTCAGAAGAGGGTCTCGGATTCCCCTGGAACTGGAGTTCTCCTGGAATTGGAGTTACAGATGGTTCTCAGCCGCCATATGGGTGCTGGGGATCGAACCCGGGTCCTCTGCAAGAGCAGTTGGTGCTCTCAACCGCTAGGCTATCTCTCCAGCCCTTTTTTTTTTTAATTTTATTTATTTTTATGTGTATCAATTTTTTTTTTTAAAGACATTTGTAAAGTTCTTAAGAGTCAGAGTTCCAGCCATGCGTGGTGGGCACGCCTTTAATCCTAGCACTTAGGAGGCAGAGGCAGGGGGATCTTCGTGAGTTCAAGGCCAGCCTGGTCTACAGAGCGAATTCCAGGACAGCTGGGGCTACAGGGAAACCCTGTCTCGAAAAGACCAGAAAAAAAAAAGGGTCGGAGTTCCTTGGTTAGTTGCTAATGTACGTCATTGGTAATGTGAAGTCATTGGTAATGTGAAGTTCCGGGGCTAATGTAAATCATTGACAATGTGAAGCCCCGGGCTGTCTGGCAGCAGCAGATTTCAGCTCTGCAGTGAGACTTCCAGGAGTCAGCACTAAGATCAAAATCAGTGTTCAGGAGTTTCAGGTAAACTGCCTGTTTCGAGACACATTCAACCTTTTTATTCAAACTGTTTTTAAGGAGAAATGAGGCACTGATAGTAAATATTTTGAATTCTGAAATGTTTACATTTTAGGTCAACCTGGAGAAAACCGAGTCACTCTGGTATTTTTCCTTGGGGGCGTAACCTTTGCTGAAATTGCTGCCCTGCGCTTTCTCTCCCAGTTGGAAGATGGAGGTACAGAGTATGTAATTGCCACCACCAAGCTAATGAATGGAACCAGCTGGATAGAGGCCCTCATGGAAAGGCCTTTCTAGGCTGTTCAAAGGACACTTAACAAGTGCAGGAGGAATACAGATGACTTTGGGGATGGCTTCTTAGGCTATGGCTTTCTTCTTCCTGCTTCTCCTGCATTCCTAATTTCTTAAAAGAGCATCAACTTGGATAAAAAGATTCTGAACAGGCATGTTGGCTCATTCCTATAAATCCCAGCACTTGAGAGACAGAGACCGGAGGATTGCTGCAAGTTTGAGGCCAGCTCGGGCTACAGAATAAGACACTGTCTTAAAAGACCCCCAAAATAAAAGAGATGCTGATTTTGAATTATTATTATTATTATTATTATTACTATTATTATTATTATTGGTGTTTTTGAGACAGGGTCTCCCTGTAGCCCCAGCTGTCCTGGAGATCACTCTGTAGACCAGGCTAGCCTTAAACTCACAAAGATCAGCCTGCCTCTGCCTCCAGAGTGCTAGGATTAAAGGCGTGTAACACCATGCCCGGCTCAGCCCCTATTTTGAATTTTTTAAGCTCAAGCTCTTCATTAGCAGCCTCAGAAAGATAAAGCTAAGAATGTAGGGATGGAGGCTGGAGAGATGGCTCAACAGTTAAGAGCACCGACTGCTTTTGCAGAGGACCTGGGTTCAACTCCCAGCACCCACATGGCAGCTAAGAACCCTCTTTTTTTTTTAGGCAGGGTCTCCCTGTAGCCCCAGCTGTCCTGGAACTCACTCTGTAGACCAGGCTGGCCTTGAACTCACAGAGATCTGCCTGCCTCTGCCTCCAGAGTGCTAGGGTTAAAGGCGTATAACACCATGCCCTGCTCAAAGATGGTTCTTAGCTGCCATGTGGGTGCTGGAAATTGAACCCAGGTCCTCTGCAAGAGTAGTCAGCACTCTTAACCACTGAGCCATCTCTCCAGCCCCAAGAACTGTCTTTAAGCCAGGCATGGTGGTGCATGCCTTTAATCCTAGTACTTGGGGGCGGGGTGAGGTAGAGGGGGCAGAGCCAGGCAGATCTCTGTGAGTTCAAGGTCTATATAGCGAGCTCCAGGCCAGCAGGGACTAAAAGGAGACCCTGTCTCAAAAAAAAGAATAAAAATAACCGTCTTAGGCTGGGCGTGGTGGTGTGCACCTTTAATCCCAGGCAGAGGCAGGCGGATCTCTGTGAGTTCAGAGATCTGGTCTACAGGGAGACCCTGTCTCAAAAAAAATGAATGTGGGGATGGCTATCCCAACAGTCACATAAATGTGCCCAGTTACTAAGAAAGCAAACTGAGGAAGTAAAAATGAAAATAGAAGTGGCCGGGCGTGGTGGCCTTTAATCCTAGCACTTGGGAGGCAGAGGCAGGCAGATCTTTGTGAGTTCAAGGCCAGCCTGGTCTACAGAGTGAGTTCCAGGACAGCTGGGGCTACAGGGAGACCCTGTCTCGAAAAGACAAAAAAAAAAGAAAATAGAAGTGGAAACCATCCAACACCCTAATCCACAGTGGTATGTTCTAGAAAATACATCGTTCCTGGGGTGGTAGTTTTGTGTTGAGGGCTGGTCTCACTTACGTAGTCCAAATGCGTTCTTTTTCCTGCAGATGACAACACATTTGTGCCTCTAGTCTCTAATTGTTCCCTAAGGCAAGTTGTGTTTCCTTCCTAAAAAAAAAAAAAAAAAAAATGTGTGGTGTGGGGGCACACGCCTTTAATCGTAACACTCTGGAGGCAGAGGCTGGGGATCTCTTATGAGTTCCTGGCGAGGTGGAGCTACAGGGAGACCCTGTCTCAAAAATACCAAAAAAGAAAAAAAATCCCTAGTGCTGGGCATAGTGCCTGCACTCAGGCAGGCAGAGATCTCTGTGAGTTGGAGGATATAGCCTGGTCTACATAGCAAGTTCCAGGCCAGCTGGGACTACGGGGAGACCCTGTATCAAAAAGGGGGGGGGAGCAGAACGAGAGGTTTGAAGGAGCTTCTTGATGCAAAACAGTTTCTGCTCTCTGACTTAGCTACATCTCTCTGGTTTCTTTTCTGAAGGGCTACTGTTTTGAAGAATGTATTAATGAGGGAGCAGCTTCCAGAGAATTTAACCATTCAAAGGCTTTTGGTGCACCTGCTATTATTTTTTTTTAATTAATTTTTATTTATTTCTGTATGTGTACAGATGTACTGTCTGCATGCAAGTCTGTGCACCCATGCCGCGGAGGTCAGAAGTGGGTGTCGGATTCCCCTGGAGCTGGAGTTCTCCTGGAATTGGAGTTTCAGCGGTTCTCAGCCGCCATGTGGGTGCTGGGGATCGAACCCGGGTCCTCTGCAAGAGCGGTCAGTGCTCTTAACCCCTAGGCCATCTCTCCAGCCCCCGCACCTGCTATTATTAACACCAAGATGTTTCAGTGTAGATGCCTCTGCTGAGGCTTCAGTTTTCTTCCAGGTCCATCATGGGCCCAGCATGTTTCTTCAGCATGGTACAATTCCATCTCCATGGTAATTATCTCTTGCATTTCTTTAGCAGCCTGTGGCCAGTTGTACAAATTTGTGTAACCCTTACTACTCAGCTATTCAGCTCTGTTTCAGTCCCTGGTCTGGTGACCTCAGCCACCTCTGATCAGTCTCAATCATTAATCTGAGTCCAGCAAGCATAGCTGCCACTACTGCTACAGGGAGTTAACTATGGTAGAGAGCAGGTATTGCTGAAGCTGGAAGTTCATATATGCTTCTGCTTCCTGCTTATCCCAGCATCTGGAAGAGTTAAGGGTGCCAAGCAGACCGAAAAGATGGCTTTTCTGCCATCATCCAAGTCTCCAGAAAAATTAGCTGGTCTTCATATTTGCCAGGTCCCATCTCAGGCGTGGCTTCTATGGTTATTTACTAACCACATGTTTTATTCTCACTTTTTTCATATAGAATTAAGAATGATAGAAGCTAGGCGTGGTGTGTATGCCTTTAATCCTAGCACTTGGGAGGCAGAGGCAGGCAGATCTCTGTTAGTTCAAGGCCAGCCTGGTCTACATAGAGTTCCAGGACAGCTGGGGCTGCAAAGAGACCCTGTCTCAGAGAAGGCCAAAAAAACAAAAAAGGAATGATAAAGTGCATATTATGAGTGAAAGAAATTAAAGATTGAAGGGTAATAAGAGATAATGTTTGTTTCTCATGGAATTAATTTGGCTGTGACCTTCAGTATTTGGGGAGATGGCACTCTAAAATGGAAAACTAGCCTTGTTACCCAGGGAGATTAGCTTTTTGTTTTGTTTTTTTCTTTTTTTAATTAATTAATTTATTAATTTATTTATTTATTTATATGAATGTACTGTCTGCATGTAGGTTTGTGCACCCATGTCGTGCAATGCCTCGGAGGTCAGAAGAGGTTCTTGGATTCCCCTGGAACTGGAGTTCTTCTGGAATTGGAGTTACAGATGGTTTTCAGCCGCCATGTGGGTGCTGGGGATCGAACCCGGGTCCTCTGCAAGAGCAGTTGGCACTCTTAACCGCTAGGCCATCTCTCCAGCCCATTTTTTTATTTTTTAAAAATATAATATATGCGTTTTGTTTGTTTGTTTGGAGACAGGATCTATAGCCCCAGATGGAACTCACTCTGTAGACCAGGCTGGCCTTAAACTCACAGAGATCTGCCTGCCTCTGCCTCCNGTATTTTTTCATTGGCATTTTCATATTAATAAAAATTTTTGCTGTATGACCTTTTTTCCCCCAGTATGTTTGGGAAGATGCGAGATTTTGGGCCAACTCTTGGGTTTTAACAATATTGTATAAAACTAAAAACTATCATTTTTTTGGTTACCCAGGAAGATTAGCGTTTGGTTTTGTTGTTTTGTCTTTTTTTTTTTTTTAAATGAATTACTTAATTTTATTAATTTTCTTTTTATTATTTATTATTTAATTTTTGTTATGCTTGCAATTGTTTCTTAGGTGTTTTTTTTAGGTTTTTTGTTTTTGACCCACCCTGTCGTGCAATTGCCTCGGAGGTCAGAAGAGGCTTTCTTGGGGGATTCACCTGGAAAATTGGAGCTTTTTTTTCTGGGGGGAAAATTTGGAGTGCTTCTATAGGGATTTGGGTTTGTCAGCAGCCCCATGTGCGGTCTGCTGGGGAATCGGAACCCCGGGGTTCCTCTTTTTGCAAGAGCCCAGTTGGCCCACCCTTAACCGGCAGGCCAACCTCTCCCCAGCCCATTTTTTTATTTTTTTTTTTAAAAAATTTTATAAATTATGCAGTTTTTTTGTCTTTGTTTTTTTGGAACGGGACAGGCATTTCTTTCTTATCTTAGGCCCCAGGATGGGAACAACTCCCCACACTCTGCTAGACCCCAGGCTGTGGCCTTTCACACTACACCCCCCCAGAATCCAGAGAATCTTGCCCTGCCTCTCGCCTCCCAGGACGGTGCTTAGGCATTAAAGTTTTTTGTGTGCCCCCCCAAAACACCCCAAGGGCTTTTAAAAGGACAGGTTTCTTAAAGATTGCCATGTGGGTTTTTTGGCCTGGGAAATCCAAAACCTGGTTTTCCTTCTCGCCAAGGAAGCAGGTTCGGACCACCCCACACTTTTTTAAAAAACCTGCTTCTTGGCCCAGAGGGAACCCTGGGTTCTGATGTCCCAAAAACTTCCCCACCATATGGCGGCTTTTGATGTACAACCGTTCTTAACTCCAGTTTTTTTTCCCCCAATGGGTAAGTTCCGACCCCCGCCTCCTCTTTCTTCTGAACTTTTTTCCGAGGGCCATTTGCATGACATTGGGGCCCCCCTCCACCCACCTTGCATGTGCCCCAGACAGTCCACTTCATGACATAGAAAAAAATAAGGCATAGACAGCTTGGAGAAGATTTCGCTTGCGGTGTTTATTTTAAGTTTAGAGCCACAGGACTGTGCTCTTTTGGCCCAAGAGGGACCCGGGTTTTCGAATATCCCCCAGGACCCCCACATTTTGGCTAGTCCTTAAGAATCGTCTGTAACTCAATTCCAGAAGAACTCTTAGTTCCAGGGGAATCCGGCCCTCTTCTGGGGGAACCTCCCGCCCACAGGCCCTTGGAGGACCAGGGGTTGCCCACCAAACATACCATTTGCAAGGGGACACAGTAATGGCTTTTTCTTACCCACCATTTTTTAAAAAAAAATAAGTCTAACAACAGGTGGGGCTGGAGAGATTTGGGGCCTTAGCGGTTTAAGAGCCGCCGACCCGCTCTTTTTTTTTACCCAGAGGACCCCCGGGGTTCGAGCCCCAGCACCCATACCATTTGGCGGCCAGAGATGCTTTCTGAAAAAAAAAAAAAAACTTCCATTTCCCGGAGAACTCCAGTTTCAGGGAATCCGAAACCCTTTCTTGGACCTCCGCGGGGCATTTTTAGCCCTACGGAAAAAACTACCGGGTTTGTGCACCAGAACCTTGCATTTTGCCAGGGGGACAGTACGGTGATTTTTTTTACACCATTTTACCGAAAAATTTTAAATTCGAAAAAAATTTAAAAAAAAAAATAAAAAAACATTTAAAAAAAAAAATTTTTAAAACAAAAAATAAACTTTTTTTTTAATTTTAAAAAAAAGGAAAAAAAGGGGCTTAGAGAGGCTCCCCCTTTTTTAGTGGTTTAAGAATTTTGGCCTCCGATTTTGCCTTCTTTTTTGTCAGAGGGACCTGGGCTTTTCGATCCCCAGCCACCCACCCCATGGTGGCTGTAGGAACCCGTCTTTTTTCTTTTTACAACAAACTGTCCGTTTTCCAGGGAATTTTTTACTATTGGCCATCTTTGCACCTCCATGGGCCCCATTTGCCCAAGGACACAGGTTTGCCCACAAGCCCTACATTTGCCAGGACCCCAGTACCCCATTCTATACACCCTAAAAAATAAAATAAAAAAAAACAGTTGCCTCATTTTTGTACCAATAGTTTGTAGTAGATATTTTTGTGTCTTTTTAAGTTCACTTAATATTCAAAGGAGTATGCCATTACTGAGAAAGGGTGCGTGAGTGGAACATTATTCTTGGAGAGGATGGATTATTTACATGATGTCTTGACTTTTCTTTTGTTGGTTAGACAGACCATTCTGCTTCACCAGCAGTCCCCTTATTAAAGAAGTCCACATATACACTATTTTCTGTCTTTATTACACAGTTTTGAATTTTGATTTTAAGCCAGAAGGAAAATTTTTTGAGACCGGGCTTCCCTGTAGCCCCGGCTGTCATGGAAATCCACTCTGTAGACCAGGCTGGCAATTTGAACTCACAAGATCCGGCTGCTCTCACTCCCAAGTGCTAGGATTAAAGGCGTGCGCCACAACGACAAGCAAAATAATTATTTTTAATTGCGTTTGATGTGTTATAGCAAAAAAAGTAATTGTCAAGGTTGGAAAGGTTCAACTAGGCCATTTAATTCTCAGGACAGAAGGAGGAAAGGCCTCCAGGTGAACTCTATTCCATTCTAGCTCTGCTCACACTACAAATGGGTTATAATTAATCATTCTGGTCTGCCTTGTTCTCAGTTGTACATAAAAGGGTATATCTTGGTGGGACGGAAGGTAGAGAGGTGGCCCTAGGCCGTTAAGGAGTGCCGACTGCTCTTGCAGAGGACCTGGGTTCAATCCCAGCACCCCTATGGGGCTGCGAACCGTCTGTAACTCCCAGTTCCCAGGGGAATTCTGACACCCTTTTCTAACCTACACATGTATGTGGTACACTAATACATATAAAAAAAAAAAAAAAAAAAACTTCAGGGGGCTGGAGAGATGGCGCGCCTTAGCGGTTAGGAGCTGCCACCGCTCTACTAGAGGACCCGGGGTTCAATCCCCCAGCACCCACCATGGCGGCGGAGCTGAGAACGTCTGAAGCTCCAATTTCCAGGAGAACTCCAGTTCCAGGGGCATCCGAGCCCCTCTTCTGAACCCCGAGGGGGCACGCCACGGGTGTGCACAGGACTTGCATGGCAGACCGGACACGTCATACACAGAAGAAAGAAAAAAAAAAAAAAAAAAAAAAAAACCAGTACATTCATACACATACAAAATAAATAAAAGTTAAAAAAATAATAAATTAAAAAAATAAAATGTATTTTTTTAAAAAAGGTATCTGGAAGCTGAACTTTCACTCCACACCTTTAATGCCAGCATTCAGAGGGCTAAGGCAGGTAAGACTTAAAAGAGTGAAAGGCCAGTGTGGGCTGTACAGTGAGACCCTGTCTCAAAGACAATGGGAGGAGGGTTACCTTAGCAAGTGGTAGAGAATCTTCAGAACCAAAATGGAGGAGAAAAAATTTTAAAGATCCCCATAGCTTGACATTAGGAGGTAATGGGTATGTTTAGCGGAGTTGAATTCAAGCAAAAATACTTTTGGTTGTTGTTGATGTCTCTATATAGCTCAGGCTGGCCTTAAATTTACAATCTCTTTCCTCAGGTTACAGAGTTGCTAGGATTCACAGGTATTGTACCACCATGTCCAGAAAAAAACTTTTTTCAATTTTTATTTGTTTTGTTTTGGTCTTTTTGAGACAGGGTCTCTCTGTAGCTCTAGCTGTACTGGAACTTACTACATAGATTAGGCTGGTCTTGAACTCAGAAAGATCCGGCTGCTTCTGCCTTCCCCAGTACTGGGATTAAAGGGTTGGGCCATCATGACCCAGCTTTTTCTATATTTTTTTTTTTCCTTGTAGGGCTCCAGTTGTCCTGGAACTGGCTCTGTAGACCAGGCTGGACTTGAATTCACAAAGATCTGACTGCTAGGATTAAAGGCGTGTGCCACCACTCCCAGCTGGCTTTTTCAATTTTTTTTTTTTTTTGCTTTTTCAATTTTTAAAGTTTATTAGTAATGCACGCCTTTAATCCTAGCACTTGGGAGGCAGAGGCAGGTGGATCTTTGTGAGTTCAAGGCCAGCCTGGTCTACAGAGTGAGTTCCAGGACAGCTGGAGCTACAGGGAGACCCTGTCTCGAAAAGACTAAAAAAATAAAAAATAAAAAATAAAAGTTTATTAGTACTTATCAAAAAACTAAAAAAAATGCTGGGCATGGTGGTGCATGCCTTTAATCCCAGCACTAGGGAGGCTGAGGCAGGCGGATCTTTGTGAGTTCAAGGCCAGCCTGGTCTATAGAGTGAGTTCCAGGACAGCTGGGGCTATAGGGAGACCCTGTCTCAAAAAGACCAAAAAACTAAAACAAAACTGCACTACAACATACAAAAGTAGTCAAGAATGAAAAACTAATTTAAAATTCATATTTCTGGGGCTGGAGAGATGGCCTAGTGGTTAAGAGCGCCGACGCTCTTGCAGAGGACCGGGGTTCGATCCCCAGCACCCACATGGCAGCTGAGAACCGTCTGTAACTCTAATTCCAGGAGAATTCCAGTTCCAGGGGAATCCGAGACCCTCTTCTGACTCCCGAGGCATTGCACGACACGGGTGCACAAACCTACATGCAGACAGTACATTCATACACTTAAATAAATAAAAAAAAATTCATATTTCCCTGTCAGGTAATAGCCTCTTATGAAATCACATGCAGATCACATACAGACACTGCCCACATAAGGACTTATTTTGCATTAAAAATGTGTTATATTCTGACATAGAATTCAAAGGACTTATATGAAGTATACTATATATGTTAACTCATTAATATACCTTTTTAAAATTATCCTTTCTTTAGGCGGGGCATAGTGGTACACACTACAGCAGATCTCTGTGAGTTCAAGGCCAGCCTAGTCTACATAGTGAGTTCCAGGACACCTGGGGCTACAGGGAGACTCTGTCTCAAAAAGACCAAGAAAAATTTTTTTTTAATTTTAAAAATTACCCTTTTTGGGGCTACAGAGATAGCCTAGCAGTTAAGAGCACCGACTGCTCTTGCAGAGGACCCGGGTTCTATCCCCAGCACCCACATGGTGGCTGAGAACTGTCTGTAACTCCAATTCCAGGAGAACTCCAGTTCCAGGGGAATCTGACACCCTCTTCTGACCTCCTCGGCATTGCACAACAGGGGTGCACAAACCTGCGTGCAGATAGTACATTCATACACATAAAAATAAACAATTACCCTTTCTTCATCTCACTCTGGTCTATATGGTAAATTCTAGGCTAGCTACAGCTACATATTGAGACTCAAAAAACCAACTCCCCCCCCAAAAAAAAGCCCCCACTAAATTTGTAAGAAAATGATGGACTTAGAATGTATATTAAGGTCACCCAACCTCAAAAGGAAACATTTAAAACAAAAAAGCAAGCGTAGCAGCCGGGTGAGGTGATGCACTCCTTTAATCCCAGCACTATGGAGGCAGAGGTAGGTGGATCTCTGTGAGTTCAAGGCCTGGTCTACAGAGCGACCTCCAGGCCAGCTGGGACCAAAGGGGGACCCTGTCTCAAAAACACCAAAAAAACCTACCACCACCACCCCCAAAAAAGTGTAGCAAAATGAACTAGGCATCTGAAGCAAACAGGAAGAGGGGCTGAGATAAAAGACATCAAGGCTGGGCATGATCATGCACACCTTTAATTCCAGTGTTTGGGAGGCAGAGGCAGATGGATCTCTGTGAGTTCAAGGGCAGCCTGGTTTATGTAGTGAGTTCCAGGCCAGCTGGGGCTGCAGGGAAACCTTGTCTCCAAAAGATCCCCCCCCCCTAAAAAAAAATCCCAGCAAGCATTGTACTCTAGGGGCTGATGATATTGTTTAACAATCATGCTAGAGGATGTCTTTTTGTCAGATGACTAAAGGGCAGTGATGTCAAGTTTCTGATTTGTTTTTTTTTGTTTTGTTTGTTTTTGTCTTTTGGTCTTCTCAGGACAGGGTCTCCCTGTAGCCCCAGCTGTCCTGGAACTCACTCTGTAGACCAGGCTGGCCTTGAACTCACAAAGATCCGCCTGCCTCTGCCTCCCAAGTGCTAGGATTAAAGGCGTGTGCCACCACGCCTGGCTAAAGCAGTTATTCTATTACTATAAAATACCCAACTTAGGCCGGGTGTGGTGGTGCATGCCTTTAATCCCAGCACTTGGGAGGCAGAGGCATGCAGATCTCTGGGAATTCAAGGCCACCCTGGTCTACAGAGCAAGTTCCGGGCCAGCTGGGGCTACAAGGGAGACTGTCTCAAAAATACAAAAAACAAAAGCAAAACCCAATTTAGCATTTGAAGTATGTGAAAATTTGGAGGGGCTTGCTCTGAACAACCTGGCCTTTTCATTTGCCATCACATTTCCCTCCTCTGACTAGGCAGGACATGAGAGCCCTTCAGATGACCAGTCCTCTGGGGGAGCAATTACTACTCACCAGCTTCCTGAGAAGCTTCATAATGTCCTGCTCCTGTTTTCAGCCAGGCTGCACAGAGGCAATGATTTGATAATAAGAGATCCTGATTAAATTAAGGAACCATTTGCTTCTGGATGATGATGTTTATAAAAGGGTTGATACCCACACTGCCGGCTTTTCCAAAGGTCAAAAAGTAGTCTTTACAATCTAACACACAGAAAATAATCAGAAGCTGTATATTTGTGTGTTCTTTTCCTTCATTGTTAATCTGGGAAAGTTCTTTGATTTCCCACCTACCTCCATTGGCCTCACTTTTGAAGAATGTGGAAATGGATGCTAAACTCTGTAAATTAGAGTCAGGTACTCTGGAGCTGTCATCCATTTTCACATACACACATGCATGCTCACACTTGCCTTTTGCTTTAGTAGAATGGCCACAGTGAACATGCAGTGGTCCTGCTGGTTGTCGGGCCTGATGGGGCTTCTCACAGTGTGTTAGACCCTTTGGCACCAGAGTTCAGAGTTTAGACAGGACAAGAAGGGGCTTGAAATATCCCCTAGTGTACCACTTGTTCAGCCCATCTAAGTCAGGTGCTTTGCAAATCGCTGAAGCCTGGTCTTGTAGACTGTTGAAGTGACACAGGAAGAAAGTGGGTAAGGCTGCCAGTGCCCTGCCTGCCTAGGGATTGCTTGTGCGCAGCTCCTTGAGAGCTCAGAAACCGCACGGAGGTTGTAATTGGTCGCTGACCACACCTAGTTGTTGAGAGCTGCAGCTGCCAGAAGACCTCTCAGCTCTGCGAGATCGCTGGATCTTGCGTGCACAAGTCTAACCTTCACCAGACCAAGGAGAAGTTTCGGGAGCTGTGGTGGTGGAAGAGTCATCAAAACTTTGCCAAGTGAGTGAAATGGGGAGACAGGGAAGCTAGTAGCTGGCATTGAGGGGGAAGTGCTGGGCAAGACAGCAAGAAAGATCAAGAGCTGGCTTGTGCTTATTTGAGGTGAAATTAACAAGGCTGGAATGCGAGGAGCATATTGGGAAGGACATGAGAACAAGATCAAACTGGTACTTGGTAAGTTGGCAGCCTTGCGGATCTAATCCTGACTGGCCTGAAAAGCATAAGGGCACAAAGAAAGCAAAGTTCCTCAGGCCTACTGTTGAGAACCTTGGCCCTGAGAATGATAGAGGGGGATGCAGCAATGGCCTGCTCCTGTTCTACCAGTTAGCGGCCCTCAGTTCATTAAAAATGCAGGAGATGGGGAAGAGAGGGCTGAGTTGAAGTGTAATGCAGAGCCAGGACTGGTTAGGTTAGGCTTCTCCCTTGGAGCCCAGATCCCAGTGGAAGAGTGTGTGCAACTAATGCTTTAGAAGGCATTTTCTGATGTGTACAGAACGCACCAGAGGGGTTGAGGAACCTGCCCTTTGCGCTTCCTTAGTCTAGGCAGTGTGTCTGGTGTTAGGTCCTGCAGCATCCACCCTGCTCAGGGCCCGCCGAACGTCCAGGGACCCAGGAGTCGCCCTCCGCGTGCTGAGAGTCTCCTGGGCTTTCCTCAGGACGATGCCGGCTTCGTCCACCATCCACGTGCTGCAGTTGCTGAGGGAGTTGCTCGCCTTCGTGCTCCTCAGCTACACAGTGCTCATCGGGGCGCTGCTGCTGGCGGGCTGGACCACCTACTTCCTGGTGCTGAAGTGACAGCGCCGCGGCCCGCGCTCGCCCCGCCCCGCGCTCGCCCCGCCCCGCCCCGCCCCCTTCTGCGCGCAGCCAAGCACTGCCCGCCCAGCTAACCAAGTAATCCACCCCACCCCCCCCACCCGGCTCGGCATCCTCGGCCCGGGGCCTGCGGGTTCCGCTCAGGCGGTTGGGCGCCTGGTGCAGCCGTTAAAATCGTTACGTGGATCCTCGGCCCTTCCTCCCGTCCCTTCCTCCTGTCCAATCGCAATTGCGTCCTCGAGTAGGGGCGTGGCCATGAGGCCCTGTCCTCTCGGGCAGGTGCTCCTGCTACTCTCTATGCTGCGTCATTTCCGGCCCGTGCGACCGGAGTCCGTCCGCCGCGGGATGGCGGCCCTGAGGAGCTGGATGTCCCGGAGCGTAGCCTCACTATTCAGGTACCGCTGCGGGGCGGCCGTCAGGGCAAGGCGGAGTGAGGCGAGGCAAGGCGAGAGAGTGCGGGGCCTGCGGGGCCTGCTGCACCCGCCTGGGCCTTTTCCCCGCGGCGTCCCCCCCCCCCCCAGAAGTTTGCACCGCCCGCGGTCGGACCAGAGTCCCTAAAGGCCAGAGCCGCCCCCTGGGCCGCGGAGCCCCGAAGCCAGCGAGCGACAGATGCCTGCGGTGGTGCTTCAGGCCGGGCAGGCAGAGGTGCTAAAGGGCACAGTGGCCCTGGAGAGTCTGGCCACCCGGACGCCTTCGCTCCCCCTTTGTAGCACCTAGAACCTAGGCCGCTGGGCCAAAGCTAGCCTGCGGGTAGGGATGGGGCTCTGTGGGCGGGAGGTTGCGGAGCAGCCCCGGGGCAGCTTTTTTTTTTTTTTTTTTTTCAAGACAGGGTCTCCCTGTAGTCCCAGCTGTCCTGGAACTCATTCTGTAGACCAGGCTTGGACTCACAAAGATCTGCCTGCCTCTGCCTCCCAAGTGCAGGAACTCTTTATTTTTTATTTATTTTTATTTTTTGGCATTTTTGAGACAGGGTCTCCCTTTAGTCCCAGCTGGCCTGGAGCTCACTCAGTAGACCAGGCTGGCCTTGAAGTCGCAGAGATCCGCCTGCCTCTGCCTCCCAAGTGCTAGGATTAAAGGCGTGCGCCACCATGCCCAGCTTCAGCCAAGTGCAGGAACTCTTTTTTTTTTTTTTTTCCTCAACATTTTTTTTTATTGATGCTTTGTGCATTTCATACATCATTTTCCAATTCAGTTCAGGCATATCTCCCCTTCCCTTCACCCCGACCCCCACCCCAACCGAGATCATGCATTCTGCCATGACTGTCCAAGTGCAGGAACTCTTAACTGGCCCTCCCAGCCCCACAGTGTTGTCATTCTGGAAGGCCGCTCCCACATCGTCCTTTAGTGTCCAGTTCTAGCTCTTGCAAATCCTGGAGCCTTTTACCAACTGATACTCGTTTTAAATGTGGCTTATATTTCTAGGTACAAACAGTGTGTCCCTGTCTTGGCTAACTCTAAGAAACGCTGTTTCTCGGAATTGATAAGACCATGGCACAAAACTATGTTGGCTGGATTCGGTGTGACCCTGTGTGCAGTTCCTATTGCTCAGGTAAGGTACAGTCACGTTGCTCAGTGTTTCTGGTGTGCTGTATCCTGTTGAACTCGGAAGTATCAGACAAGCTGCCATAGTTTGATGAATGCCACCTTCCATGATACTGTGCTCTGGACTATCCCAGCCAGCATCTTCAGAGTTGAGCAGATACACTGATGTTCCCATTTTCATTGTCCCATTTTTGTAGAAACAGGATAGTTACCAGTTTTTGCACCCATACTGTTCCTACACACACACACACACACACACACACACAGAACCCATCCCCAAATTGCAGAGCAGGTAAAACTGAGAACCAGTGGAATAGGAAAGGAGACCTTTCTATTCTTGAGCCAAAAAGAGAAGTGGGAGATAAACTTGGAAATGGAGGGGGCGGATATGTAGGCTAAAAAAGGGGAAGGATATTCATGTCTTTTCTGAGACTAGGTGGAGAGTTCCTGGGCATTGAGGTGTCAATTCTTTTTGTTCCTTTTATGGTTCTTTTTAGTCTTCATTGAGGCAATTATCAACTGTCCATGTGTGTCAGTTGACCTGCAGATGGGATTATAATGGAGTCGGAGGTTGCATCTTAGATCCTACCAACCCCATTGGTACCTCTATATTTTATGGATGCCAGTTCTCAAAGATAAGATTAGGATAGGTAAATATTTAGGTTACCTGAAGAGACATTACATCGGGTAACTGTACTTCAAGTTGAATGAAGTTAAATAAGAGAATATTAGCCGGGCACGGTGGCACACGCCTAGCACTTGGGAGGCAGAGGCAGGCGGATCTTTGTGAGTTCAAGGCCAGCCTGGTCTACAGAGCGAGTTCCAGGCCCCCTGGGGCTATAGGGAGACCCTGTCTCAAAAAGACCAAAAAAAAAAGAGAATATTAGAGACTGTTGGTGAGAAAGACTTTGCTTAAGCAAAACATAATTTAACAATTTTTATGTGCCATACACTGGGAATGTGAGAATTAAAGAAAACAAAGCTCTCCTTTTTGGTCTCATCAAGACAAGCTCTGTGTCCCTAGCTAGCCCAGAAGTAACTATATAGACCAGGCTGACCTTGAACTCACAGACACCAGCCTGCCTCCAGAGTGCTAGGACTAAAGTTATGTGCCACCATGCCCAGCTAGAAACACAAAATTCTTACTGTCATAAAACATAAAACAAGGGAATAGTTGAGTGTGATGGTAAATTCCTGTACTCCCAGGACTGGGAAGGCTATCTTAGGTTACATCTTGAGACTATCTCAAAAACCACGCCAAAAAAATGTCAGCTGGTGATATGATACGAAGAAAATACTGTAGGATGGGATTGTTTTATCAATGAGTTTGCAGGAGGGGGAAGGTGCCAAAGGGAGGAGAGTTGGGGTGGGAGGCAGGAGGGCCTGGCCTGGTTCCTGAAAGGCAAGATCCTCAAACAGATTCTAAACCACCTGGAGGATTACTGGAATCTCACGCAGACTAGCTAACATTAAATGTGGGAGGGCAGTACTTTACAACAACAAAGAACCTGACACATGCTGGCCCACAGGTTCAAGGACAGAGGTGTCTGGGGAACTAAGCAGGACCATAGAGGAGCGTTCTTAATTGACTGAAGTCCTGAGTACTGTGGACCCATTTTGAACTACTTGCACCATTGGACAGCTCATTGTAAATGATGGCATTAATTTATTAGGTATATTAGAAGAAGCCACATTTTTTGGTATTGATTCACTGATTGAACACCTAGAAGTGGCTATAAAGAATTCCCAACCACTAGAGTATCACCAGTATCTCAAAAGGAATTTGTTCGATTTCTGCTAGCAACTCCAAGTCAGAATTGTGTTGCCAGGTTTTAAACTTCAGTGGTGCTGATCGAAAGAGTTTGGACTGTCGATAATTTAACTTCAAAATGGCCAATTTAAACTGATGCAACCTTGCGCATGCAAATCTCTGCTTTGAAAATCTTGAACAAGCTGATCTTTCTGGATCAGTGCTTGACTGTGCAAATCTCCAGGGAGTCAAGATGCTCTGTTCTAACACAGAAGGCACATCCCTGAAGCTGTGTAATTTTGAGGATCCTTCTGGTCTTAAGGCCAATTTAGAGGGTGCTAATCTGAAAGGTGTGGATATGGAAGGAAGTCAGAAGACTAGAATTAACCTGAGAGTTGCCATCTTAAAAAATGCAAAATCAGGGCTGGAGAGATGGCCTAGTGGTTAAGAGCGCCAACCGCTCTTACAGAGGACCCAGGTTCGATCCCCAGCAGCCACATGGCGGCCAAGAACCGTCTGAAACTCCAATTCAGGAGAACTCCAGTTCCAGGGGAATCCGACGCCCTCTTCTGACCTCCACGGCATTGCACGACACGGGTGCACAAACCTGCATGCAGACAGTACATTCCTACACATACAGAAATAAATAAAAAAAAAAAAATGCAAAATCAAAGAACTGTAATCTCAGAGGCGCAACTCTAGCAGGAACTGATTTAGAGAAGAGAACTGTGATATGTTGTGGTGTGACCTCCAGGAAGCCAACCTGAGAGGTTCCAGCATAAGGGGTGCCATATTTGAAGAGATGCTGACACCACTACCTATGTCACAGACTGTCAGATGAGAGTGTCAAGGGCTGGAAGATGATGTTGGGGAATGAAAAACATTTCCTTGCCGGGCGTGGTGGCCCACGCCTTTAATCCTAGCACTTGGGAGGCAGAGGCAGGGGAATCTTTGTGAGTTCAAGGCCAGCCTGGTCTACAGTGTGAGTTCCAGGACAGCTGGGGCTACAGGGAAACCCTGTCTCAAAAAGACAAAAAAAAAATTGTTTTACTCCATCTTCCCCATCTATTGAGTGAAAATACACATAAATTCACATCTCGATACTTCTTTTTTTTTCTGAGACAGGGTCTCATACTCTGTAGCTTGTCTCCCTTGGGAGAGTGGCATATCTTCATTATTCTGTAGCTTATTCTTTTTTTTTTTTTTTATGTGTATGAATGTACTGTCTGCATGTAGGTTTGTGCACCCATGTTATGAAATGCGGAGGAGGTCAGATGAGGGTGTCGGATACCCCTGGAACTGATGGAACCCAGGTCCTCTGCGAGAACAGTCAACATTCTTTTTTTTTTGGTATTTTTGAGATAGGGTCTCCCTGTAGCCCCAGCTGTCCTGGAACTCACTCTGTAGACCAGGCTGGCCTTGAACTCACAAAGGTCCGCCTGCCTCTGCCTCCCAAGTGCTAGGATTAAAGGTGTGCGCCACCACGCCCGGCTTCCCGGTAGCTTATTCTTATATCTACATATGCAAAGCTTTCCTTAACAGGAAAGGGTTCATATGCACAGTGGTAGACAGTGCTCCTTTACAGGGGAAGGAAAGCAAATTTTAAAATGAATTATTTTCTTTGCATTATTATTTTTACCAAGACAGAGAAGTATTGAGAGATACCTGTTTTCATAATCAACATGTGCCTAAATTATATTAAACTCTCTGTACTATATTTTCTTTATTTTATTATTTTTGTATGTGTATGATGCACACAGTACAAGCACTCTGCAAGAGCAGTCAGTGCTCTTAACCGCTAGGCCATCTCTCCAGCCCTATATTTTCAATAATTATAGACTATGTTCATTAACTAAGGGTACCTCTGCAGGCAAAGCTAGAACTGCAGAAGGAGGTAAAAGATGTAAACACGGTGTGCTTGGGAATTGTAGGATTTGGGTCTGATGTGTACTGCATTAATAAACAGTATGAACTGTTAGAAATAAATAAATAAAAGATGTATCAAAAAAAAGCTACTCTAATGTACAGTATAAGTATCAGTAGTCTGAATGACTTGAGAGTGAGCCATGATGATAACCTGGTGAGGGGAAAAGCCTTCAGGTAAAGATTAAGTAGAAAGCCCTAGAAGCAGTATTTTGCCTAGCATGTTTGGCTGTAATGAAATGAGGAAGGGGATGATTTAATAGGTGAGGCTGAGAAATTAACCAAAGGTCAAAATCAAATCACATGGGCCCTGTGAGGCTTTGGATTTTATTCTAAAAATGCAAGCCACAAAGGATTTTTACTGGGGACTATTATGATCCTGCATAAAGTTTTTGTTGTTTTTTTTGTTTTTGTTTGAGACAGGGTCTCCCTTTAGTCCCAGTTGGTCTGGGGCTTGCTCTGTAGACCAGGCTGGCCTTGACCTCACAGAGATCTGCCTGCCTTTGGCTCCCGAATGCTGGGATTAAAGGCATGTGCCACCATGCCCGGCACTAAAGATGGTTCTTAGCTACCATGTGGGTGCTGAGAATCAAACCCGGGTCCTCTGCAAGAGGAGTCAGTGCAGGCAGAGGCAGGTAGATTTCTGTGAGTTCAAGCCTAGCCTGGTCTACAGAGTGAGTTCCAAGCCAGCTGAGGCTACAAGGAGACCCTGTTTCAAAAAGACCATAAAGGGCTAGAGAGATGGCTCAGCAGCTAAGAGCACCGACTGCTCTTGCAGAGGACTCAGGTTCGATTCCCAGCACCCACATGGTGGCTAGGAATCATCTTTAACTCCAGTTCCAGGGGAATCTGACACCCTCTTCTGACCTCTGCCATAGCATTGCATGACATGGGTGTGCCTACTTACATACAGATAGTATACTCATACACATAAAATTAAAAACATTCAAAAAAAAAAAAAACCTCTTGAGCATCAGGCCATCTTCACCTACACTTAGGACAACACCTTAAAAAAATGTATTAAGGGCTGAAGAGATGGCTCAGTAGTTAAACACTGGCTGCTCTTGCAGAGGACCCAGGTTAAATTCCCAGCACCCACATAGTAGCTAACAACTATCTGTAACTCCAGTTCCAGGGGATCCAAAATTTTCTTCTGACCTCCATGGGCACTGCATGACACAGGTGCACCTACCTACATTCAGGCATTACACTCATTGCAGAGGACCCAGGTTTCAATCCCGGCACCCACTGAGCTATCTCTCCAGCCCCTATCATTCTATTTTTCTTTTTTTTTTGGTCTTTTCGAGACAAGGTCTCCCTGTAGCCCCAGCTGTCCTGGAACTCGCTCTGTAGACCAGGCTGGCCTTGAACTTACAAAGATCCACCTGCCTCTGCCTCCCAAGTGCTAGGACTAAAGGCATGAACCACCACGCCTGGCTCATTCTATTTTTCAAAAACCCCAGTGACTCTCCACTACATATTACAGAGCTAAAATACAACTAATTCTTTTGCATTCTAGTGCCCTTGCTAGTTTCATTTCTCATGTGCCAATGTGGCTGGATTTCTACACATCCCTTGTAGCTGATGTATTTGCATATTCTTCTAAGGACCCCTGACCATTCTAATCTTAGCTGTCTTCAGTATTTAAATCTTTTCCCACTTCCTGGTCAACAACTGTCCTTCTCTCTGGCCACTAGATAACTGTATATTTTGATAATACCTGTTCTCTTTTGAGTCAGCAGAATATAAGAAAAAGGGCACAGACATTAGCCAAACTTCTTGTGAAGTCTAACTAGATGTGAGACTCATAGGGAAGTTAGGTGACCATTCTGAACTTGCATTTCATCAGTAAGAAGTGATACTATCCATACTGCTGTATAAAATTAGCATGTTATGGGGGGAGGAGTAAAACAAATTAGCATGTCCTGGGTATGGGTGGGGCACGCCTTTAGTCCCAGAACTTGGGAGGCAAAGGCAGATCTCTGAATTCCAGGCCAGTTGGGGCTACAGGGAGACCCTGTCTCAATTAGATTAAAAAAAAAAAAAAAAGGGCTGGAGGGATGGCCTAGCGGTTAAGAGCGCCGAACGCTCTTGCAGAGGACCCGGGTTCGATCCCCAGCACCCACATGGCGGCTGAGAACCGTCTGTGACTCCAGTTCCAGGAGAACTCCAGTTCCAGGGGAATCTGAGACCCTCTTCTGACCTCCGCGGCATCGCACGACACGGGTGCGCAGACCTGCATGCAGACAATACATTCATACACATAAAAATAAATAAATAAATAATTAATTAATTAAAAAAAAAAAAACAGTTATTCTGGGATTTTATACTCCAGGTAGTAAAAATAAGACAGTAAATTAGATAGATAATAGAGCAGTTGGTCCTGATAGAGCAACCTTATAGATGGGTCATTGCCAGTTTTTAGTCAAGGTGGTCAATTTCCCACAATTCTGACATAGTCATATTGATTTTTTTATTTTACAGTGTAATAGCTGAGGGTAGACCGAATAGCTCTTCTCCAGTCCCCAAGACCATACTAATTCCAGTCAATTTGTCTTCCCACATCAGCCCTTTACTGTTTTTTGTTTTGTTTTTCGAGACAGGGTCTCCCTGTAGCCCCAGCTGTCCTGGAACTCACTGTGTAGACCAGGCTGGCCTTGAACTCACAAAGATTCACCTGCCTCTGCCTCCCAAGTGCTAGGATTAAAGCATGTGCCATCACGCCCAGCTTGTCATTGTATTTTTGTTGTTGTTGTTGTTGTTGTTGTTGTTTTTGTTTTTTGTTCTTTTTTTGGCCTTTTCCAGACAGGGTCTCTCCATAGCCCCAGCTGTCCTGGAACTCACTGTGTAGACCAGGCTGGCCTTGAACTCACAAAGATCTGCCTGCCTCTGCCTCCCAAGTGGTAGGATCAAAGGTATGCGCCACCACGCCCAGCTGTATTTCAAATAAAGTAAGTTGTTCTCTGTGGCAGAGAAAGTAAGTAGAAACTACCCTGAGCTTATTTCCATTACCTTAAATCACCAAAATAAAGCCAGAAGTTATCTCCGAGAGGCAAGAATGCTGTTGTGACATAAACACCAAGGAGTGTAAGAATTATTTTTCTGGACCATAAGTTCTCATTTTGAGCCTTATTTAGGTTGCAGGTTGAGTGACATTATTTGTGTTTTTCAGAAATCGGAAACTCAGTCTCTCAGTAACGAAGCGTTAATGAGGAGGGCTGTGTCTTTGGTAACAGATAGCACCTCTACTTTTCTGTCTCAAACCACATATGCATTGATTGAAGCAATCACTGAGTATACTAAGGTATGTTGTCTTTTGTGAAATCTTATTTTCTTCAGTATTAAGATAGAACCTAGAGGCTTGTGAGTGCTTGGCAAGTACTTTACTCCTGATCTACAATCCCCTTTCCCCTCTTAGTGTTGTCTTTCTAAACTAGAGGTTTACAAAACTGGTCAAATAGCTGTGTTTGTATTTTATTGGACTTAGATGGACTTGTGTATTTGGCAGAGACTATAGAGCTCAGAAGCCTAAAAATATTTACTCCTTTAGCCTTTTATTAAAAAAAAAAGTTACTTTGCCAGGCATGGTGGCACACGCCTTTAATCCCAGCACTCAGGAGGCAGATGCAGGTGGATCTCTGTGAGTTCAAGGCCAGCCTGGTCTACATAGCGAGCTCCAGGCCAGCTGGGACTGAAGGGAGATCCTGACTCAAAAAGACAAAAAAAAAAAAAAAGTTTCTGGGCTGGAGAGATAGCTCAGCGGTTAAGCACTGGCTGCTCTTATAGAGGACCTGGGTTCAGTTCTCAGCAACCCATGGTGGCTAACAATCATCTGTAACTCCAATTCCAGGCTACCCGATGCATTCTTCTGACCTCACAGGCATTGCATGACATGGGTCCATTTATATACATGCAACCAATACACTAATAGCTTTATTTTAATAAAAATAATTAAAAAAATTTTTTTAAGTTGGTGAGGCCTGGGGTTGCAGCTCTGTGGGTAGAGTACTTGCCTGGCATGTGTGAAGCCCTGGATTTAATCCTCAGCATAAACTGAGTCCAATAGTCAGGAAGTGGAGGCAGGAGGTGAGAAATTCTAGGCAGCCTGGCCCACACAGGACCCTGCCTCAAAATAAGAAATTCTTTTTTTAAAAAAGATGGCTAATTCTAGATCTAGATCATTGGTTTCATGCTTTATAGGGATCCAGTCCCCCTTTTTCTTTTTTTTTCAATTTTTTTTTAATTTTATTTATTTCTGTATGTGTATGAATGTACTGTCTGCATGCAAGTCTGTGCACCCGTGTCGTGCAATGCCGCGGAGGTCAGAAGACGGTCTCGATTCCCCTGGAACTGGAGTTCTCCTGGAATTGGAGTTTCAGATGGTTCTCGGCCGCCATGTGGGTGCTGGGGATTGAACCCGGGTCCTCTGTAAGAGCGGTCGGCGCTCTTAACCGCTAGGCCATCTCTCCAGCCCCCCTTTTTCTTATTTTACAGAAAAATCTTAAATAGCTCATTACATAAATTAGGTTGATTTCATCTGGCTCAGTAGAATTAAAGGGAGTATGTGGATACTCAAAATCAGTGTACTTGGTGCTGTGGTGCCTGTTCCTGGTCCTAGCTACTTGAGAGGAGTGCTTTTTGAGACCATCCTGGCACCACATTGAGACTGGGTCTCAAGTCTCATTTATGCATTTACTTTACTTATATTTTTCAGGGTTTCTTTTCCTTATTTTGATTTTCACTTTGCTCTGTGTTCTGATTTGCTTAACAGCATTCACTCACTCATGGGTGTGGGTGTGGGTGTGGGTGTGGGTCTGTGGTTGAGATAGGGTCTCCCTGTAGCTCCAGCTGGCCTGAAATTTGCTGTGTAGACCAGGCTGGCCTGATCTAGATCTCCACCTGCCTCTACTTTTCTAATGCTAGGATTAAAGGTGCATGCCACCACAGCCAGCTTTAACAGCACTCTTTTTTACTTTATTGTTATTATTTTTTAATTGGTCTTTTTAAGACAGGGTCTCCCTTTAGTCCCAGATGGCCTGGAACTCGCTTTGGTAGACCAGGCTGGCCTTGAACTCACAGAGACCTACCTCTCTCGCCCCTCCTGCCTCTCCCTCCTGCCTCCCTCTCCTGCCTCTCCTGCCTCTGCCCCTGCCTCTGCCCCTGCCTCTGCCTGAGTGCTGGGATTAAAGGGGTGCACAAGCACACCTGGCTTTAACAACATTCTTAACAGGTTTACAGATATAGTAATGTCCTAATATGATGCCTCCACTTCATCCAGTATACTACAAATTTCACTGAGGTACAAGGACCAAAGCACCAGTTTGATTTTATATTTTCTGTTTTAAGACAGTCTCAATATTTAGCTCAGGCTGGCCTTGGATTTGCTGTATATCCCAAGATGAATTTAAATTTACAATCCTCCTGCCACAGCCTCCCCAGTGCTGGGATTAGAGGTGAGCACCACTGCCCCAGGACTTTGAGATATGTCACTAGTCCTTCTAGGATGCTTCGCTCATTTTACTCAGGCTTGCTTACTCTGTTTGTAGGCTGTTTATACGTTAGTGTCTCTGTATCGACAATATACAAATTTACTTGGGAAAATGAATACACGGGAGGAGGATGAAGTGTGGCAGGTGATCATAGGAGCGAGAGTTGAGGTAAGTCATTCCATGTCGTGTTGCTTACTGTGGTGTCTAAATTACTAGCTTGGTATTGTCTACTGAATCTGTTCACGTTTGGGTTTTTGGTCTTTTTGAGACAGGGTCTCCTTATAGCTCCAGCTGGTCTTGAACTCTCAGAGATCCACCTGCCTCTACCTCCCAAGTGCTGAGATCCCATATCCAGATCTAAATCTGTTGTTTGAAACTGTGCTAAACCTCTGCCTATTATCTGGAGCTCTTTTCTAAATTTACAGATGACTTCAAAACAAGAAGAGTACCTGAAGCTGGAAACAACTTGGATGACTGCAGTCGGCCTTTCTGAAATGGCTGCAGAGGCTGCATACCAAACTGGTAGGGTAATTAGCATGGGTTGGGGGAGGCATGCCATTTGACTTTTTTATTAAGACAGGAAGGATCTCACTGTGTAATCCTGGCAGCCCTGGAACACACAGAAACAGAAATCTGCTTACTCCCCCCAATACTGGTAGGTACTACCATACCTGGCCCAGAGTTTAAGTCTGCATCTCAGAGATTCACAGGTCATAAAGACTAATGAGATTGTAGCTGTTCCAGGTTCCGTTCCTCTACCCCCCCTTGCATGTGTGTATGTGAAGGCTTAAGGTTGATACTTGGAATCTCTGTTGTTCTACCTTATTCATTGAGGCAGGGTCTCTCAAGTCAAACTCACAAATATGACTAATCATCTTGTTCTGGGGATTAATCCCCTATCTCTGCCTTCTGAGGCTGGAATTTCAAGCAGGCAGCAATGCCCACCCAGCATTTACATGGGTTCTGCAGATCCAAACTTGGGTCCTCATATTTGCAGACAAAGCATTATGTCCTCCTCCATTCCCAGATTTTAAAAAAGCTTAACATACATGCACACTCTCTTTGATACAAATACAAAAGTATAAAATATTGACCTTCTTCCCAAAAAAGTATACATGTATTTAAGACAAAACATACAAAACTGATTTTGTGCCAGTTGGTAAGACAGCTTAATTTTTTCAAAATTTTTATACTCATTGACCTTCAGCCTACTACCAAAATTTCTGATCTGTAAAATTTAAATGTGAGGGGCTGGAGAGATGGCCTAGCGGTTAAGAGCATCGACTGCTTGCAGAGGACCCGGGTTCGATCCCCAGCACCCACATGGCAGCTGAGAACCATCTTTAACTCCAGTTCCAGGGGAATCCGACACCCTCTTCTGACCTCCATGGCATTGCATGACACAGGTGCACCAACCTACATGCAGACAATACATTCATACACATAGAAAAATAAATAAAATTTAAAAAAAAAATCACAGCTTAGAGGGATCAAGGGATGGCTTGGTGGTTAAGAGCACCAACTACTCTTTGCAGAGGACCCAGGTTCGATTCCCAGCACCCACATGACGGCTAAGAACTGTCTTTAACTCCAGTTCCAGGGGAATCCAACGCCCTCTTCTGACCACCGAAGCATTGCATGACACAGGTGCACCAACCTACATGCAGACAATACACTCATACGCATAAAAAGTAACGGGGCTGGAGAGATGGCCTTGTGGTTAAGAGTGCCGACTGCTCTTGCAGAGGACCCGGGTTCGATTCCCAGCACCCACATGGCGCTGAGAACCATCTTTAACTCCAGTTCCAGGGGAATCTGACACCCTCTTCTGACCTCCGCAGCATTGCATGACACGGGTGCACAAATCTACATGCAGACGGTACACTCATACACATACAAAAATAAGTAAAATTTAAATACATATATAAATAATAATTTTTTAAAAATTAAAAAGTTAACACGAAAATTTAAAAGTACTTAGAACTCTGAGAAAAGTGCAGTCAGTACATAGTGGAACCAGGGGATTCTGGATAAAATAAGTAGATGTAACAAAAGAGCAAACTGTTGGGAGGCAGAGGCAGGTGGATCTCTGTGAGTTAAAGGCCAGCTTGGTCCACATAGTTCCAGGATAGCTGGGGCTACAGGTAGACCCTGTCTCAAAAAGACCAAAAATAAATAAGTAAATAAAGCAAAATAGTAAAAACAGACCCCAAAACAGGTACCAGAGAAAATTTGAACACAAGGTCAATAAAAGGCAAAAAAAAATCTGTTGCTTTTTTTTAATATATTTTTTATTGTTATTAAACTTTTTCATACATCATCCATCATTTCTCTCTCTTAGACTCATTTCCCTTTCCATGCCCCCCACCCTACACCACCTGAGTTCATGCATTCTGCTATACATGTCTTGGATTTTTTTCTGAGTCTTTCTAGAAGTTTTGTTTTGTTTTGTTTTTTCAAAGCAGAGGATTATTGTTTTGGGGAAAGCTTCACGGTTTCACTTGGTTTTTGTTTTGTTTTGTTTTTTAATCTTTTTTTTTTTAGACAGTGTTTCCCTATAGCCCCAGCTGGCCTGGAACTCACTCTGTAAACCAGGCTGACCTTGAACTCACAGAGATCCGCCTGCCTCTGCCTCTGCCTCCTGAGTGCTAGAATTAAAGGTGTGCACTACCGTGCCTGGCTTAAAGACAGTTCTAAGCTGCCATGTGGGTGCTGGGAATCAAACCCGGGTCCTCTGCAAGAGCAGTTGGTGCTCTTAACTGCTGAGCCATCTCTCCAGCCCCATTGTTTTGTTTTGTTTTGTCCCATCCCGGTTCTTTTGTTGTTCCCTCCAACTTATATTGCTTCAACATATGCATACATACACACACACGTGTGTAAATGTCTCACTTATACTAAAATACTAAAATTATGTCATCTGAAAACAAACTGTATGTTATTTCCAAATCATATTTCAGGATTCACACACTTTTTATTTATTTTTTTATTATGTGTATGAATGTACTGTCTGCATGTCGGTTCGTGCACCTGTGTCGTGCAATGCCTCGGAGGTCAGAAGAAGGTGGTGGGGTCTTTTTTGGTCTGTTTTTTTGTTTTGTCTTTTTGAGACAGGGTAGCCCCAGCTGTCCTGGAACTCACTCTGTAGACAGGACCTGCCCGGAACTCAGCAGCAGCTCGCCTTGCCTCCCAGTGCTGGGATAAAGGGTTAAGGCCAGGTGCCGTTCCTTTTTTTAGAAAATGCGGAGAGGAGAGGAGAGGAGAGGAGAGGAGATGGGTCAGGGAAGGTGACCATAGGGGACTGATGCAGGCAGCCTCAGGCTTCTAAGCTTACACGTCTTTTCTGCCCTGCCTGCCCTACTGTGGTACTCAGTGCAGTTGTTCCATGCTTTTACAGGAGCAGATCAGGCCTCTATAACTGCCAGGAATCACATCCAGTTGGTGAAATCCCAGGTACAAGAGGTACGCCAGCTCTCCCAGAAAGCAGAAACCAAACTGGCCGAAGCACAGACACAAGAGCTGCACCAGAAAATACAGGAAGCTGAGGATGAGAGGTCAGACCAGGAACAGGAGGCCTACCTGCGTGAAGATTGAGGGTCTGAGCACACTGCCCTGTCTGCCCACTCAGTGGGGAAGGAGGGGTGGGTAGCATCCACCCAGTGTCTCAACTCTGCAGAGGCAACAAGTCCTGTCTTTGCCAGTCAGGCCAGAAGCCTTTGTGAGCGCCTGACCCCTTCCTCTCTGACCTCAGCCTTTACTGGACCTGGTTCTTAGCCCTTGGGTATTGTACCCCTCAGCACAGCTCCTCTCTTTTTACCTCCCACCCACCCACTCACTCAGGCAAGAGAAGGAGGGGGCCTTTTCTGTCATACCCTTGAGTTTAATAGCTGTTTATCTTCAGATTTTTAAGTATGTTTTAGTATTTGCTCCCTCCACAAGGGAAAGAGAGTCTGTCCAGTTTGTAAGATTTTTAAGTGTAATGCCTTTTCTCCCTGGGAGCACACCTCATGCCAAGGAAAGGAGTTGAGTGTATTTAGGGGATCAATGCAGGTCCATCTGCTGCTCCCCAGTAGGACTTACTTCAACACATGCTTCTTGTTTCAATCTTCCTTTGAGTTTCTCTACTGTATCCAAAGAAAGAGAGGTTTGATGTTTGCATTTTTTAAAGACGTTATATTCTGAGGCTCTCGTGCAGCAGCTTTCCTTCACTGTCTAGATGATCAGAGCCATAAGGGACCCCGAGGTTTCCCCCATAGATTTCTGGCAGTGAATGCTCCCATTCAGCACATGTTGGACAAGTTTGCCAGGTTTCAGAATTTTTAATCAGAACAAACAAAGTAGAAGGCATTATTAAAATAAAGAACATTTCCTGCAGACCATCCAGCAAAGATGGATCTTCAGTGTTCTCAAAATGGTAATAGGAAATCAATTCTTACTTTACTTTAGCCACAGCTCAACCCAGCCCTCAGAACTGGGGCTTGGGAGCAGCTGCACACTTGAGCCCCTCATCTGTCACCAGTGCCCACATGGTCCATATCTCCAGGGGGCTGAGGCGGTGCACCAGCAGAAGCCCTCTGTAGAGGCAAGGGTCCCAAGGGTTCAGGGGCTGTTGGATTCCAAATGTCTTGAAGCCAGCATGGTGTGTGGGGCTTATCCCCAGCTTCCTCAGGCACATTCCCACAAAGACATCATCAATGGGGAAGAGTTCTGTCTCCTCCATGGTGGTGTGAAGACGCCTCACAGTGGCCTGGGACATAACATAACCTCCACCACCAGCATATGGTGGATAGTGGCGGGCCCTGTACATAGAGAATGGGATGAAGTATTTGACTTTGGCATTCCTATTGGGCAGGGC
This sequence comes from Rhizomys pruinosus, assembly GCA_009823505.1. Lineage (NCBI taxonomy): Eukaryota > Metazoa > Chordata > Mammalia > Rodentia > Spalacidae > Rhizomys > Rhizomys pruinosus. The sequence goes on along the minus strand of VZQC01015026.1, from coordinate 2,745,399 downwards.
ATGGTGGATGACATCTCCCACTAAGAGGTCCTGAGCTGGGTTCCAACCCTCCAAGAACTCTAGCACATTGGGGACATGGACAAAGACATCATCATCTCCCTTTAGTATGAAGTGGGCCTGTTTGCAGGTGACTGCCACCCAGCGCTGCAGGAGCAACTCCTTGAGTGTCAGGTTGAAAAAGTCTTCAGCAAAGTCCCACTGCAGGATGTCATCAAACTGCCAACTCTCATAGGCCAGCAGCTGGGCTGGGGGCACAGGTCCTGCTACTCCAAGGAGGAACACCAGCTTCAGCTGCCAGCCCCTCACCCAGCTCCCAGCTCGGCCCCATGTGCTGCGAATAGCTGCACGCTGCTCAACATGACTAGGCTGTGATTTGACGGCCAGAAGCAGGAAGGTATCCTTGGAACATTGAGAAGGCTCCAGCAAGATGGAGAAGTTTCGGCAGTGTCGATAGGTTAAGAAGAGGCGATGAGGGCTGGGCAGGGACAGGGAGGCACTAGCAAATGCATGGTTGGGTAAGCATCGGCGGTGCTGGGGCCTGGGCAGAGCTTGGAAGTGCTGGGGGGCCTTGGAGCTCCCTGCTGGTGTACGCTCCTTCAGAAAGAGCAGGCAACCTAGCAGCAGTGCCAGGAGGCTGCAGAGCAGCAGCCAGCTCAGCCTGTGCAGCATGGTTGAGGCCCTGTGGGGAGAGAGCACCTAAGCTAGGCTCACCCCAGCACCCGTTGCAGGAGTAGAGCAAGTTACCTGCAACCCCTCAGAAGGCCTTGCTAGCCTCTTGATCTTTTGTTTTTCAAGATGGTCTTTTTTTATAGCCCAGTCTGGCCTTGAACTGGTGGCAAGTCTCCTGCCTCAGCTTCCTTGAGTGCTGTACAGACGTAAGCCACCATGCTGGTTGGTACTTAAGCTTTCCTGTGTGTCCTCTGAGACTGCACACCTCCTCCCTGGAGGGCAGACTAAACACCTGCGCTGCCAGTCCCTCACTTGCCTGGTTGCTGTCTTGGAAGTGCTGAGACACAAGCATTCTCAAGTAATGAAACTGGCTAGACTCAATCCAGTTTTGTGTTACATTCATTCTAAGCATGAAAACTGACATGCAAAGCTCTTCGAATCTATAACCAATGCACAAAAGTTGGAGTTGCCCTGGATCTCATGCAGGTTCTCTATTGAGTTTCTTGATGACACAGCCCTATCACCAACATGGAAGCCCAGGCCTCCTGGGAGAGGAAGCTACATGACAGGGCATCTGGTAACAGTGGCCCACCATAGAACTGTCCCTAGCACCTCTGCTGTCAGTGGTGAGTCTTTTGGTTTGAAACAAAAATTGGCGTGACAAGTTCAAAGGCTCACACCAGAAACTATAGCCCAAGGCTGCCTGACACTACAACATACGGAGTTGTCCTTTTCCTGCATAGATGGCACACCTTTAATCCCAGCACTCTAGAGGGAGGAGGACCTCTGGGTTCAGGGCCAGCCTGGTCTATGTAATGATCCAGGCCAGTCACATAGATCCTATCTCAAAAAATTCATTTTTCAAGTCACAGTCTCATGCCCAGGCTGGCCTTAATCTTCTGACTGCCCTGCCTCTACTTCCTAGTGCTGGGATATAAATGTGGAACCACCATGCTTTGTTGTATGTGGTACTGTGGAACATGCATGCTAGGTAAGCACTACAACTGAGCCACACATCCCTAGCCCTTCAATGTAAGTTTTTTTTGTCTTTTCGAGACAGGGTCTCCCTGTAGCCCCAGCTGTCCTGGAACTCACATTGTAGACCAGGCTGGCCTTGAACTCACAAAGATCCGCCTGCCTCTGCCTCCCAAGTGCTAGGATTAAAGGCGTGTGCCACCACGCCCGGCTTCAATGTAAGTTTTCTAAGTAGTTCTAGCCTTCACTTGGAGAGGAGTCTCCACCCTATAACAAAAGAGCCAGCAACACACCTAGAAACAAACAGCCCCTCCCCACATGTTTCTTAGCCACAGTTCAAACCAGTCTACCTGCTGATACCAGCAAGATCCAGAGCAGCTCTTCTGTCATCTCTAGTGCTAGACACGCAGCTAAGGCACAGGGTCACCACCCTCACACGCAAGAGACAGACCAAAACTCAGGCTGAAAACAAGAAACTAAGTGATTGGGGAAAGCCACAGGTCTTGGGACATTTGAGCAACAAATGCAGGAAGGGGACAAAAAGCAAAGATCTGGGGAAGGGCGCAGAGGGAGCAACCAAGCTCATTGCTGAAGTAGGAGCCAGCCCTACAAATCTGGGGAACAGGAGAAACGTGGGCTCAGCAAGAAGAGGCAAAGCAAACCGGAGCAGCACCGCCACACTCTAATAAGGCTGGCTGCGTCGGGGCAACCAGGACTTCGGTGGTTTCCGTGATTTGAAGGTGAGAAGAGAGACCTAAGAAACCAGCAGGATGGAAAGGGGAGCAGGGCCTGGGGTGGCCTAGGAGCTGTTACGCTGTTGGAGCTCGGGTGAAATGGATGTCAGGGGTGCCAGCTGCTGTGGGCGGAGCTGAGTGAGCGTGGTCTCCGAAGCTCAGACTCCAGTGCCTGGTGGTCTGCACCCCACCAGCCCTCCCACTTAAGATGCCCCGTTTCCCGGGGGCGCGAGCCTCTATCCCGCGGAGGGGGGGGGGCATTCCTCCAGCCGCTGCCCACACCTGTGCATCCTCTCCATGCCTGCCGACTCTCCCACCACGCCGCGAGCCCACGTTCAGCCTCGGGAGCGAGAGCAGAACGGCGCCAGGCACAGCCCGGGCCAGAGCGGGCAGGGTGGCCCGACGGGCTTTGGGGAGACAGGTCCAGGCTGGCCTGACCTCGACACCCGGGTGCACAGATCGGTGCGCCCGGAAAACCCTCGCCCCCTCCAGCCAGGGGATCCAGGCACCCCAGGCGCAACCTCGTCCGGCAGACCTACCTACCTATGCCTCTGCCCTGCAGGTACGGGAAAGGTGCAGTTCACCTCCGCAGGGCCCAGCTCAACCTCCGGGCTCAAGGGCGGGGCTTTGGAGGGAGGGGCACCAGAGCTGGGAGGGGGGGGCCTTAAATGCGCAGCGGGCAGGTGCACCTGCCAGAAAGGGGGCGGCTCCTCCGGTATCTTTGGCCATGCCCACCCCTCCCCGCAGCACGCATGCCGGCCTGGTGCAGAACAGTTTCTTTTTTAATTTTAATTTTATTTCATTTTATTTATCTATTTACTCTAGACACCTGCCCTAGGCTGCCAGGCTGCGGAGGCCCTCCTCCGCCGAGCGGTACTGGAGCAGCTGGATCTGGATCTCCACGGTCAGAGGCTCCAGCAGGTGCACGCTTTCGAAGCTTGGAGCATCCGACTTGGAATTTTCTGAGAAAATAAAAAGGGAGCCGCTGAGTCCCCAGACACACGGACTGCCGTGCCCCTCCCACATCCAAACCAGCTAGATCGTTAATAAGCCTCTGCTCTCTGAGTTACAAGATAAATTAGCTGGGTTTTGCCATCTAACCTAAAGATCTGAGTTCTATACCAGAGACCCATGTGGTGCAAGGCAAGAACGGGTCTCTGACCACATGCCGGGTGTGGTGAAGCACACCTTTAACTCCAGCACTTGGGAAGCAGAGGCAGGGGGGAATCTCTGCGTTCAAGGCCAGCCTGGTCTACATAGTGAGTTCCAGGACAGCTGGGGGCTGCAGGGAGATCCTGTTTCAAAAAGATCCCCCCCACCAGGGCTGGAGAGATGGCCTAGCGGTTAAGAGCGCCGACCGCTCTTGCAGAGGACCAGGGTTCGATCCCCAGCACCCACATGGCGGCTGAGAACCGTCTGAGACTCCAATTCCAGGAGAACTCCAGTTCCAGGGGAATCCGAGACCCTCTTCTGACCTCCGCGGCATTGCACGACACGGGTGCACACACTTGCATGCAGACAGTACAGTCATACACATACAGAAATAAATAAAAAATTTAAAAAAAAGATCTCCCCTCCCAAAAAAAAAGTAAGAAGAAAGAAAAATAAAATTAAAGGACACTGAGGATGTAGCTCAGGTGGTAGAAAGCTCACCTAATATGCATGAGAACCTGGGTTCAACCCCAGCTTACACACAAGCCAGCATGGTAGCTCACACCTGCCACCCAGGAGTGAAGGGAGGAAGATCAGAAGTTGAAGGGAGCTGCCAAGACTTCCAGTTTGCCTGCCCTGTTGATTTTCTCTTGAACTTTAATTAAGTTGTTCTCAAGCTCTTCCTTTTGTTTTATTCTTGTTTTTCTTGTTGTTTGACAGGGTCCCTCTATGTGATCCAGGGCTTTGAGACATGACCAGCCTAACCCTCCCTCCCCCTCACACACACTTAACACCACTGTTTTAGGGAGTTTCCTATTTTAATTTTTTTTTTTTTTGGTCTTTTTGAGACAGGGTCTCCCTGTAGTCCCAGCTGTCCTAGAACTCACTCTGTAGACCAGGCTGGCCTTGAACTCACAAAGATCCACCTGCCTCTGCCTCCCAAGTGCTAGGATTAAAGGGGTGCACCACCACACCCGGCTGTAAATTTTTTTTATGTGTATGAGTGTACTGTCTGCATGTAGGTTGGTGCACCCATGTCGTGCAATGCCACGGAGGTCAGAAGAGGGCGTGGGATTCCCCTGGAACTGGAGTTAAAGATGGTTCTTAGCCACCATGTGGGTGCTGGGAATTGAACCCAGGTCCTCTGCCAGAGCAGTTGGTGCTCTTAACCACTGAGCTATCTCTCTTTACTGTAAATATTTAACATTTTTAAAATAACTGATTTTTCTTTGCTAGTATATAGATGTATAAGTAATTTTTGTTCATTTTTCTTGCAACATTGCTAAATCTAGTTCTGGGAGGTTTTTGTTTGTTTGGTTTGAGTTTTTTTGAGACAGAGTTTCAAGCAGCCCAGGTTGGCCCCAAACTCTACTATGTAGCTAAGGATAACTTCAAGTGATCTTCCTGTTTCTACACCAAGTGCTTTGTTTTGTGGTTCCCTTCTGTTTTAGCTTGGTTCCTTTTTCTTTCTTTCTTTCTTTTTTTTTTTTTTTTAAAAAACAAGGTCTGGAGGGCTGGAGAGATAGCCTAGTGGTTAAGAGCACCGACTGCTTTTGCAGAGGACCTGGGTTCAATCCCCAGCACCCACTTGGTGGCTAAGAACTGTCTGTAACTCCAATTCCAGGAGAACTCCAGTTCCAGGGGAATCCGAGACCCTCTTCTGACCTCCGCGGCATTGCACGACACGGGTGCACAGACCTGCATGCAGACAGTACATTCATACACGTACAAAAATAAATAAAAATAAAAAAAAATAAAATAAACAAGGTCTGATGTAGCCAAGGCTGGCCTCAAACTCCCTGTGTAGCTGAGGTCCCCTTAAACTCCCGATCCTCTTGCCTCTACCTCCCCCTCTGCAGTGCTGAGACTACAGGCCATCACAGGGCTAGCTTTGGAGATTTTCTACTAAAGCTACTTATTGCTGTAAAAATTAATCTCTAAATACTTTTAATTTTGATATTTTGTGTTTTATTTTCATTTAGTTTAAAATCTTTCTTATTTCACTTTCTTTTTTTATTATTTTTTAAATTTTATTTATTTTCTATGTGTATGAATGCAGGTTTGTGCACCCGTGTCGTGCAATTCCGAGGAGGTCAGAAGAGGGTGTCGGATTCCCCTGGAACTGAAGTTCTCCTGGAGTTGGAGTTACAGACTGTTCTCAGCCGCCATGTGGGTGCTGGGGATCGAACCCGGGTCCTCTGCAAGAGCAGTCGGTGCTCTTAACTGCTAGGCCATCTCTCCAGCCCCAGAAGTTACTTAGTTTTTAAAAATTTTGTAACTTTCGGCCGGGCGTGGTGGCCCAGACTTTAATCCTAGCACTTGGGAGGCAGAGGCAGGCGGATCTTTGTGAGGTCAAGGCCAGCCTGGTCTACAGAGTGAGTTGCAGGCCAGCTGGGGCTACAGGGAGACTCTGTCTCAAAAAAGACCAAAAAAAAATTTTTGTAACTTTCTCAAATTTTACTAATACAAAGTTGTCTTGTGGAGGAGACTGGCCTTGAACTCCTGATCATCCTTCATCTCCTCCCCAAGGACTGAGATTACAGGCATGTCCTACTATACATGATTTAGATGGTGCTGGGGATAAACCCAGGGCTTTGTGCCTAGATGTGCTGGACATTTTCTAGTTTCTTGCATATAGGAATATGATTTTTACTGCTTTAATGTCCTTGGCTGTCATTATGCCATTTCCTGGTTGAATTTTTTTGATAAGATCCATTCATTAAATACTAAATCTCTTGATTGTTTTCATGCTTGGTAATTTTTTTTTTTTTTTTGACATGGTCTTCCTATAGCCCCAGCTGGCCTGGAACTCATTCTGTGAACTTGGAGGTCTGCCTGCCTCTGCCTCCCAAGTGCTAGGATTAAAGGCGTGCACCACCACACCTGACTTAAAGATGGTTCTTAGCTGCCATGTGGGTGCTGGGAAACCTGGGTCCTCTTCGAGAGCAGTCGGCGCTCTTAACCGCTGAGCCATCTGTTCAGCCATGGTAATTTATTTTATTTTATTATTTAATTTATTTATGTGTATGAATGTACTCTCTGCATATAGGTTTGTGCACCCGTGTGTCGTGCAATGCTGCGGAGGTCAGAAGAGGGTGTCGGATTCCCCTGGAACTGGAGTTCTCCTGGAGTTGGAGTTACAGACAGTTCTCAGCCGTCATGTGGGTGCTGGGGATCGAACCCGGCTCCTCTGCAGGAGCGGTTGGTGCTCTTAACTGCTAGGTCATTTCTCCAGCCCCAGTCATGGTAATTTTTTTATTGGATGACAGAGATTGTGAATTTTACCCTAGGTACTAGTGTGTGTGTGTGTGTGTGTGTGTGTGTGTGTGTGTGTGTGCGCACGCGCGTGTGTGGTCCCATAAATAAACAATTCTGCTCTGATGTTGTATTATACTTCTGCAGAAATTTCACAGCTGATTTCTGGTCTCTCAATTCTCCATCTAAACCAAACAAGTTTTAAAACTCAAATCTATGCCGGGCATGGTGGCGCATGCCTTTAATCCTAGCACTCGGGAGGCAGAGGCAGGCGGATCTTTGTGAGTTCAAGGCCAGCCTGGTCTACAGAGTGAGTTCCAGGACAGCTGGGGCTACAGGGAGACCCTGTCTTGAAAAGACCCCCCCAAAAAAGAAGTGGGGGCTCTTGAGGATGGCTTTCTAAAAGGCCTGATGTATTCACTCAAAGCCCAGGGAACATGGGAGCCCAGGAGAGCACTGTGCCACACAGATGGACCAGCACATTACAAAGGCAAACCAAAAGACTCACCACTGACAGCAGAGGTGCTAGGGACAGTTCTATGGTGGGCCACTGTTACCAGATGCCCTGTCATGTAGCTTCCTCTCCCAGGAGGCCTGGGCTTCCATGTTGGTGATAGGGCTGTGTCATCAAGAAACTCAATAGAGAACCTGCATGAGATCCAGGGCAACTCCAACTTTTGTGCATTGGTTATAGATTCGAAGAGCTTTGCATGTCAGTTTTCATGCTTAGAATGAATGTAACACAAAACTGGATTGAGTCTAGCCAGTTTCATTACTTGAGAATGCTTGTGTCTCAGCACTTCCAAGACAGCAACCAGGCAAGTGAGGGACTGGCAGCGCAGGTGTTTAGTCTGCCCTCCAGGGAGGAGGTGTGCAGTCTCAGAGGACACACAGGAAAGCTTAAGTACCAACCAGCATGGTGGCTTAATCTGTACAAAAGCACTCAGGAGCTGAGGCAGGGAGATCGCCACCAGTTCCAAGGGCCAGACTGGGCTATAAAAAAAGACCATCTTGAAAAACAAAAGATCAAGAGGCTAGCAAGGCCTTCTGAGGGGTTGCAGGTAACTTGCTCTACTCCTGCAACGGGTGCTGGGGTGAGCCTAGCTTAGGTGCTCTCTCCCCACAGGGCCTCAACCATGCTGCACAGGCTGAGCTGGCTGCTGCTCTGCAGCCTCCTGGCACTGCTGCTAGGTTGCCTGCTCTTTCTGAAGGAGCGTACACCAGCAGGGAGCTCCAAGGCCCCCCAGCACTTCCAAGCTCTGCCCAGGCCCCAGCACCGCCGATGCTTACCCAACCATGCATTTGCTAGTGCCTCCCTGTCCCTGCCCAGCCCTCATCGCCTCTTCTTAACCTATCGACACTGCCGAAACTTCTCCATCTTGCTGGAGCCTTCTCAATGTTCCAAGGATACCTTCCTGCTTCTGGCCGTCAAATCACAGCCTAGTCATGTTGAGCAGCGTGCAGCTATTCGCAGCACATGGGGCCGAGCTGGGAGCTGGGTGAGGGGCTGGCAGCTGAAGCTGGTGTTCCTCCTTGGAGTAGCAGGACCTGTGCCCCCAGCCCAGCTGCTGGCCTATGAGAGTTGGCAGTTTGATGACATCCTGCAGTGGGACTTTGCTGAAGACTTTTTCAACCTGACACTCAAGGAGTTGCTCCTGCAGCGCTGGGTGGCAGTCACCTGCAAACAGGCCCACTTCATACTAAAGGGAGATGATGATGTCTTTGTCCATGTCCCCAATGTGCTAGAGTTCTTGGAGGGTTGGNAAACAAAAATTGGCGTGACAAGTTCAAAGGCTCACACCAGAAACTATAGCCCAAGGCTGCCTGACACTACAACATACGGAGTTGTCCTTTTCCTGCATAGATAAGGCACACCTTTAATTCCAGCACTCTAGAGGGAGGAGGACCTCTGGGTTCAGGGCTCAGCCTTGGGTCTATGTAATGATCCAGGCCAGTCACATAGATCCTATCTCAAAAAATTCATTTTTCAAGTCACAGTCTCATGCCCAGGCTGGCCTTAATCTTCTGACTGCCCTGCCTCTACTTCCTAGTGCTGGGATATAAATGTGGAACCACCATGCTTTGTTGTATGTGGTACTGTGGAACATGCATGCTAGGTAAGCACTACAACTGAGCCACACATCCCTAGCCCTTCAATGTAAGTTTTTTTTGTCTTTTCGAGACAGGGTCTCCCTGTAGCCCCAGCTGTCCTGGAACTCACATTGTAGACCAGGCTGGCCTTGAACTCACAAAGATCCGCCCTGCCTCTGGCCTCCCAAGTGCTAGGATTAAAGGCGTGTGCCACCACGCCCGGCTTCAATGTAAGTTTTCTAAGTAGTTCTAGCCTTCACTTGGAGAGGAGTCTCCACCCTATAACAAAAGAGCCAGCAACACACCTAGAAACAAACAGCCCCTCCCCACATGTTTCTTAGCCACAGTTCAAACCAGTCTACCTGCTGATACCAGCAAGATCCAGAGCAGCTCTTCTGTCATCTCTAGTGCTAGACACGCAGCTAAGGCACAGGGTCACCACCCTCACACGCAAGAGACAGACCAAAACTCAGGCTGAAAACAAGAAACTAAGTGATTGGGGAAAGCCACAGGTCTTGGGACATTTGAGCAACAAATGCAGGAAGGGGACAAAAAGCAAAGATCTGGGGAAGGGCGCAGAGGGAGCAACCAAGCTCATTGCTGAAGTAGGAGCCAGCCCTACAAATCTGGGGAACAGGAGAAACGTGGGCTCAGCAAGAAGAGGCAAAGCAAACCGGAGCAGCACCGCCACACTCTAATAAGGCTGGCTGCGTCGGGGCAACCAGGACTTCGGTGGTTTCCGTGATTTGAAGGTGAGAAGAGAGACCTAAGAAACCAGCAGGATGGAAAGGGGAGCAGGGCCTGGGGTGGCCTAGGAGCTGTTACGCTGTTTGGAGCTCGGGTGAAATGGATGTCAGGGGTGCCAGCTGCTGTGGGCGGAGCTGAGTGAGCGTGGTCTCCGAAGCTCAGACTCCAGTGCCTGGTGGTCTGCACCCCACCAGCCCTCCCACTTAAGATGCCCCGTTTCCCGGGGGCGCGAGCCTCTATCCCGCGGAGGGGGGGGGCATTCCTCCAGCCGCTGCCCACACCTGTGCATCCTCTCCATGCCTGCCGACTCTCCCACCACGCCGCGAGCCCACGTTCAGCCTCGGGAGCGAGAGCAGAACGGCGCCAGGCACAGCCCGGGCCAGAGCGGGCAGGGTGGCCCGACGGGCTTTGGGGAGACAGGTCCAGGCTGGCCTGACCTCGACACCCGGGTGCACAGAATCGGTGCGCCCGAAAACCCTCGCCCCCTCCAGCCAGGGGATCCAGGCACCCCAGGCGCAACCTCGTCCGGCAGACCTACCTACCTATGCCTCTGCCCTGCAGGTACGGGAAAGGTGCAGTTCACCTCCGCAGGGCCCAGCTCAACCTCCGGGCTCAAGGGCGGGGCTTTGGAGGGAGGGGCACCAGAGCTGGGAGGGGGGGGCCTTAAATGCGCAGCGGGCAGGTGCACCTGCCAGAAAGGGGGCGGCTCCTCCGGTATCTTTGGCCATGCCCACCCCTCCCCGCAGCACGCATGCCGGCCTGGTGCAGAACAGTTTCTTTTTTAATTTTAATTTTATTTCATTTTATTTATCTATTTACTCTAGACACCTGCCCTAGGCTGCCAGGCTGCGGAGGCCCTCCTCCGCCGAGCGGTACTGGAGCAGCTGGATCTGGATCTCCACGGTCAGAGGCTCCAGCAGGTGCACGCTTTCGAAGCTTGGAGCATCCGACTTGGAATTTTCTGAGAAAATAAAAAGGGAGCCGCTGAGTCCCCAGACACACGGACTGCCGTGCCCCTCCCACATCCAAACCAGCTAGATCGTTAATAAGCCTCTGCTCTCTGAGTTACAAGATAAATTAGCTGGGTTTTGCCATCTAACCTAAAGATCTGAGTTCTATACCAGAGACCCATGTGGTGCAAGGCAAGAACGGGTCTCTGACCACATGCCGGGTGTGGTGAAGCACACCTTTAACTCCAGCACTTGGGAAGCAAGAGGCAGGGGGGAATCTCTGCGTTCAAGGCCAGCCTGGTCTACATAGTGAGTTCCAAGGACAGCTGGGGGCTGCAGGGAGATCCTGTTTCAAAAAGATCCCCCCCACCAGGGCTGGAGAGATGGCCTAGCGGTTAAGAGCGCCGACCGCTTGCAGAGGACCAGGTTCGATCCCCAGCACCCACATGCGGCTGAGACACGGTCTGAGACTCCATTCCAGACTTTAGAACTCCAGTTCCAGGGGAATCCGAGACCCTCTTCTGAACCTCCGCGGGATTGCACGACACGGTTGCACAAACTTGCATGCAGACCAGTACAGTCATTACACATACAGAAATAAATAAAAAAATTTAAAAAAAAGACTCCCCAAAAAAAAGTAAGAAGAAAGAAAAATAAAATTAAAGGACACTGAGGATGTAGCTCAGGTGGTAGAAAGCTCACCTAATATGCATGAGAACCTGGGTTCAACCCCAGCTTACACACAAGCCAGCCATGGTAGCTCACACCTGCCACCCCAGGAGGTGAAGGGAGGAAGATCAGAAGTTGAAGGGAGCTGCCAAGACTTCCAGTTTGCCTGCCCTGTTGATTTTCTCTTGAACTTTAATTAAGTTGTTCTCAAGCTCTTCCTTTTGTTTTATTTCTTGTTTTTTCTTGTTGTTTGACAGGGTCCCTCTATGTGATCCAGGGCTTTGAGACATGACCAGCCTAACCCTCCCTCCCCCTCACACACACTTAACACCACTGTTTTAGGGAGTTTTCCTATTTTTAATTTTTTTTTTTTTGGTCGTTTTTTGTTCTCCCTGTAGTCCCAGCTGTCCTAGAACTCACTCTGTAGACCAGGCTGGCCTTGAACTCCACAAAGATCCACCTGCCTCTGCCTCCAAGTGCTAGGATTAAAGGGGTGCACCACCACACACCCGGCTTGTAAATTTTTTTTTATTGTGTATGAGTGTGTTACTGTCTGCATGTTAGGTTGTGCACCCATGTCGTGCAATGCCACGGAGGTCAGAAAGGGCGTGGGATTCCCCTGGAACTGGAGTTAAAGATGGTTCTTAGCCACCATGTGGGTGCTGGGGAATTGAACCCAGGTCCTCTGCCAGAGCAGTTGGTGCTCTTAACCACTGAGCTATCTCTCTTTACTGTAAATATTTAACATTTTTAAAAAATAATGATTTTTCTTTGTCTAGTATATAGATTATAAGTAATTTTTGTTCATTTTTCTTGCAACATTGCTAAATTAGTTTGGGAGGTTTTTGTTTGTTTGGTTTGAGTTTTTTTGAGACAGAGTTTCAAGCAGCCCAGGTTGGCCCCAAACTCTACTATGTAGCTAAGTTAAACTTCAAGTGATCTTCCTTGTTTTCTACACCAAGTGCTTTGTTTGTGGTTCCCTTCTGTTTTAGCTTGGTTCCTTTTCCTTTTCTTTCCTTTTTTTTTTTTTTTTAAAAAACAAGGTCTGAGGGCTGGAGAGATAGCCTAGTGGTTAAGAGCAACCGACTGCTTTTGCAGAGGACCTGGGTTCAATCCCCAGCACCCACTTGGTGGCTAAGAACTGTCTGTAACTCCAATTCCAGGAGAACTCCAGTTCCAGGGAATCCGAGACCCTCTTCTGACCTCCGCGGCATTTGCACGACACGGGTGCACAGACCTGCATGCAGAACAGTACATTCATACACGTACAAAAATAAATAAAAATAATAAAAAAAATTAAAAATAAACAAAAAAAAAAAACAAGGCTGGCCTCAAACTCCCTGTGTAGCTGAGGTCCCCTTAACTCCGATCCTCTTGCCTCTACCTCCCCCTCTGCAGTGCTGAGACTACAGGCCATCACAGGGCTAGCTTTGGAGATTTTCTACTAAAGCTACTTATTGCTGTAAAAATTAATCTCTAAATACTTTTTAATTTTGATATTTTTGTGTTTTTATTCATTTTTAGTTTAAAATCTTTTATTTCACTTTCTTTTTTATTATTTTTTTAAATTTTATTTATTTCTATGTGTATGAATGCAGGTTTGTGCACCCGTGTCGTGCAATTCCGAGGAGGTCAGAAGAGGGTGTCGGATTCCCCTGGAACGGAAGTTCTCCTGGAGTTGGAGTTACAGACTGTTCTCAGCCGCCATGTGGGGTGCTGGGGATCGAACCCGGTCCTCTGCAAGAGCAGTCGGTGCTCTTAACTAGCTAGGCCATCTCTCCAGCCCAGAAGTTACTTAGTTTTTTAAAAATTTTTGTAACTTTCGGCCGGGCGTGTGGCCAGACTTTAATTCCTAGCACTTGGGAGGCAGAGGCAGGCGGATCTGTGTGAGGTCAAGGCCAGCCTGGCTACAGAGTGAGTTGCAGGCCAGCTGGGGCTACAGGGGAGACTTGTCTCAAAAAAGACCAAAAAAAAATTTTTGTAACTTTCTCAAATTTTACTAATACAAAGTTGTCTTGTGGAGGAGACTGGCCTTTGAACTCCTGATCATCCTTGTTTCCTCCCCAAGGACGTGAGATTACAGGCATGTCCTACTATACATGATTTAGATGGTGCTGGGGATAAACCAGGGCTTTGTGCCTAGATGTGCTGGACATTTTCTAGTTTCTTGCATATAGGAATATGATTTTTACTGCTTTAATGTCCTTGGCTGTCATTATGCCATTTCCTGGTTGAATTTTTTTGATAAGATCCATTCATTAAATACTAAATCTCTTGATTGTTTTCATGCTTGGTAATTTTTTTTTTTTTTTTGACATGGTCTTCCTATAGCCCCAGCTGGCCTGGAACTCATTCTGTCGAACTTGGAGGTCTGCCTGCCTCTGCCTCCCAAGTGCTAGGATTAAAGGCGTTGCACCACCACACCTGACTTAAAGATGGTTCTAGCTGCCATGTGGGGTGCTGGGAACACCTGGGTCTCTCTCGAGAGCAGTCGGCGCTCTTAACCGCTGAGCCATCTGTTCAGCCATGGTAATTTATTTTATTTTATTATTTAATTTATTTATGTGTATGAATGTACTCTCTGCATATAGGTGTGCACCCGTGTGTCGTGCAATGCTGCGGAGGTCAGAAGAGGGTGTCGGATTCCCCTGGAACTGGAGTTCTCCTGGAGTTGGAGTTACAGACAGTTCTCAGCCGTCATGTGGGTGCTGGGATCGAACCCTGGCTCCTCTGCAAGAGCGGTTGGTATGCTCTTAACTGTTAGGTCATTTCTCCAGCCCCAGTCATGGTAATTTTTTTATTGGATGACAGAGATTGTGAATTTTACCCATAGGTACTAGTGTGTGTGTGTGTGTGTGTGTGTGTGTGTGTGTGTGTGTGCGCACGCGCGCTGTGTGGTCCCATAAATAAACAATTCTGCTCTGATGTTGTATTATACTTCTGCAGAAATTTCACAGCTGATTTCTGGTCTCTCAATTCTCCATCTAAACCAAACAAGTTTTAAAACTCAAATCTATGCCGGGCATGGTGGCGCATGCCTTTAAAATCCTAGCACTCGGGAGGCAGAGGCAGGCGGATTCTTTGTGAGTTCAAGGCCAGCCTGGTCTACAGAGTGAGTTTCCAGGACAGCTGGGGCTACAGGGAGACCCTGTCTTGAAAAGACCAAAAAAAAAAAAAAACCTCAAATCTACATACAGGAAGCAGAGACAGAGGATGGAGAATTCCAGGCCAGCCTGGGCTACAGTGTAAGATAAAGGAAAGGAGGGGCTGGAGAGATGGTCTAGTGGTTAAGAGCGCTGACCGCTCTTACAGAGGACCCGGATTCGATCCCCAGCACCCACATGGCGGCCGAGAACCATCTGAAACTCCAATTCCAGGAGAACTCCAGTTCCAGGGGAACCCGACACCCTCTTCTGACCTCCGCGGCATTGCACGACACTGGTGCACAAACTTGCATGCACACAGTACATTCATACACATACACATACGGAAATAAATAAAAATTTTAAAAAAAGAGATTTGGCATAAAAAAAGGATAAAGGAAAGGAGGGAAGGAAGGAAGGGAAGGAGGGAGGGAGGGAGAGAGAAAGGAAGAAAGGAAAGAAGGAAAGGAGGGAAGGAAGGAAGGAGGGAGAGAAGGAGGCATTAAGCTCAAATCTAAAACTTACATGGTTCAGAAACTCTGACGCTCACAGGAGCCCAGGCTCCTGTCTGATCAATTAGGCCTGGAGACTAGAATCTGCCCAGCGGAGTTCTGAGACCCTTGGCCCTCCTCCACTCCAATACCCTCCCACTGCTTCACGCCCCTAGCAAGCTGCTTTGCTTTGGGGCTCTAAGGAAGGTGTTGAGCTTCCCTGCTCTCTGGAGGTTGTCATTTCAGGTCTTCAAGTCCTGCAGCTCCAGGCTGCTCCAGGCTGCCCTCTCCCAGGGTCCTAGTCACCCAGTGCCCTCAGGGACCACTTACCTTTTTTGACACCTTTCTTTGTCTTCTTTGAATCCTGAGAGAAAAAAATACAAAGTGAGGTGCTTACGGGAGCAGATGCTGACCCTCAGGCTGACTCTGGGGACATCCACCCTTCCCTGGGCCTTGGACTGAGCCAGGAGGGCTGGGGAGCTCCTGATGAAGAAGGCAGCTGACCTGGGCCACACCTGAGGAGTGGCCATGAGGTGCCCTATATCCCTGCCATTCAAATAGACAAGACCCCTCCACAGCTGCCGCAGCTCCACCCCCCCATCCCTGCCCAGAGAGCTCTCTATGAAGAAAAATGAGACAGAGATCCAAAGACATGGTCAGGGCCCCATAGTACCTTGGCCTGTGTCAGCTTGTCGGATTCCAGGGTACAGACCACCCCAAAGTTGCAAACAGTGGACACCATAGACTCCCCTGCCAACAAGGGTTCCAGGTACAACGGGCCACTGCCCAGCACGCTCAGCACAGGGGGGTCCAGACGCAGCTCTCTGGGTAGCTCCTTCTTCTTCTTGAGCCCTTTCTGTGGGCCCGAGGGTGGTGGTAAGGGACTGGGCGCACGCTCATCCCTGCCGTGCCCACGTACAGCGCACAGGCAGACTATGCGGCTACCTGGCTGCCTTCCTCTGGTTTCCCTTTGTTCTTCTTCTTCTTCTTGTCTGTGTCACCCTTCCCCTTTTTGGGAGGCAGTGGACTCTCAACAGGAGGTGGCACCACAGGCCAGCCCAGGATCTAGAGGACAAGAGCCGGTCTCAAGTGAGCAGAGGCCATTGCTGCTGGCCCACCTCTGCTCGTGATGTCTGGACTGGCTCTGAGAGGCATCTAATGAGGATGGGGGATGTTCACAGTGTGATGGGAGCCAGGACATTGAAGAGGAGGTGACACAGAGCACCCCAGTCTGTGGGAGGCCAGGGCCCATGCTTTGCCCACCTTCTCTTCCACAATGGTCACAGTGGTCCCCGCCAGCAGGAAGGCCTTGACGGGTACCAGGTCCTTGAGGGTGTGCTTCATTTCATAGCCACAGGGAATGATGTTGGCCCAGGGCTTCTGAACCGTGCTGAACAGGACTGTCCTGGAGGGAGACAGAACAGGACTGTCCTGGAGGGAGACAGAAGGACTGTCCTGGGGGTGACAGAACAGGATTGTCCTGGAGGGAGACAGAACAGGACTGTCCTGGAGGGAGACAGAAGGACTGTCCTGGGGGAGACAGAACAGGACTGTCCTGGAGGGAGACAGAACAGGACTGTCCTGGGGGGGACAGAACAGGACTGTCCTGGGGGGATACATACCAGGCCCCATCACCAGAGGCTGTGGCTAGGAGCCAGGGACAAGGCTGCAAGGGGAACCCCCCAAGAAGACTACCAGCACCCACAGTCAGTGTGAGACTGGGGTCCTGGATAGCCTTGGGTAGCCCAAGGAGGCAAGGAGACCAAAGGCCAGGAAAGAATGTTGGCACAGAGGCATCAAAACGACTGAGCAGACGCTTCCAGGAGTACGCTGAGGAGCAGCCCATACATATCCACTACTAATGCATCAAGTTCTTTGTTTATGCTTTTTTTTTTTTTGTCTTTTTTTTTTTTTTTATAATAGCATGATTTTATTATTATTTATTTTTTTTTTATTTTTAACAAATCTAGACCCTGTTCCCGCTCATTCCCCCACCCCACCAGAGCTCGTGTGCATTCTGCCAAACATGCTTTTCATCTCTTAGTCTTTCTCAATATTTCCATGGGAAGTTGACTGTTTTGAGCAGAAGTTCACTGTTTCAGTCAGTTCTCTGATGCAGTATTTTCTGTTGTTGTTGTTGTTTCCAAAATGCATTATGCCCAACTGCTTTGTACAAAGCTCAAGGGCCTTACACAAGAAATATTTACAACTGGGTAATTGGCACTAGCATCCACAGATGAGTGATACCATGCATCGTGTTGTTTTTCTGGGACTGTGTTACTTCACTCAGCATGATGTCCTCTAGCTCCAGCCATTTTCCTGCAAAGCTCGTGATGTCGTCTTTCTTTACTGCTGCATAGAATTCCATTGTGTAGATGTACCACATTTTCTCTATCCACTCGTCAGTTGAGGGGCATTTAGGTTGGTTCCAACTCCTTGCTATTGTGAAGAGATGCCAATAAACATGCTGTGCATGTTCTTCTGTGGTGGCGTAAGTCTAAGGGTACATGCCCAGGAGTGGTATGGCTGGGTCGGGTGGCAAGTTCATTATCTTCCAAGGTTCTCCACACTGCTTTCCATAGTGGCTGTACAAGTTTACATTCCCACCAGCAGTGGATGAGTGTTCCCTTTCCCACAACCCCTCCAGCACTGTATCATTTGTTTTCTTGATCTATCCAGTCTACTGGAGTAAGATGATATCTTAAAGTGGTTTTCATTTGCATTTCCTTTAATGTAGTGATGTTTTTAGAGTGTTTCTCAGACATTCTCTAATTCCTCGCTTGTGAAGTCTCTTGTTCAGTTCTTTGCTCCATCTATTGAGCGGGTCATTTGTTTTCTTTTTTCTTTGTTTTTTGAGTAGTTTATATTCTCGGAAATCAATGCTTTGTCAGATGTATCTGCAGTGAAGGTTTCCTCCCACTCTGTGGATTTCTTCACTTCCTTGATTGTTTCTTTTGATGTACAGAAGCTTTTGAGTTTGATGAGGTCCCCATTTGTCAATTGTCGACCTTAATTCTTGTGCAGCTGCTGTCTGATTTAGGAAGTCTTTCCTACCTATGTCTTGTAGTCTGCTGCCAACTTTTCTTCTATCACCTTCAGAGTTTGGGGTTTCACGTTGAGGTCTTAATCCATCTGAGTTGACTTTTGTACAGGGTGAGAGGTAGGGGTTTAATTCATTCTTCTACAAGTGGTGATCCAGTTTGCCAACACCACTGCTGAAGATGCTGTCTTTTTCTCCATTGTGGTTTCTTGGCCCCCTTGTCAAATTGAGATGGCTAAATTATTTGTGCTCAGATTTGGATCTTCGGTTTGTTCCATTGGTAACAGGGTCTTTTGTCCAGTACCAGGCCTGTTTTTATGACTATAGCCCTGTAGTATAGTTTAAAATCCGGTATAGAGATCCCTCCTGTGTAGACTTTTCACTCAGGATTGATTAGCTATTCGGGGTCTTTTGTTTTTCCAAATGAATTTAAGAACTTTTGTTTCCAAGCCTGTGAAGAAACTCTTGGGGATTTTGATTGGGATTGCAATTAAAATCTATATAAGAGTTTTGGTAAAATGGACATTTTTACAATGTTAATTTTCCCAATCCATGAGCATGGGAGGTTTTTCCATCTTCTGAGGTCTTCTTCAATTTCTTTCTTTAAGGTTTTAAAATTTTGTTTGTAGAGTCTTTGGTATCTTTGTTAGGTTTGTTCCTAGGTATCTTATTGTTTTTTGAGGCTATTGTGAGTGGGAAAGTCTCTTTGAATCTTTCTCCAGTTGCTTGTTGTTTGTTGTAAAGAAAGGCCATTGATTTTTCTAGGTTAATTTTGTATCCTCCACTTTGCTGAAGCTGTTAATCGTTTCTAGGAGTTTTCTGGTGGAGTTTTTGCATCCCTTAAGTAAACAATCATATCAATCACAAAATAGGGATAGTTTGACTTCCTCTTTTCCAATAGTACTCTTTAATATCCTTTTCTTGCCTTATTGCTCTAGCAAGTGTTTCAAGCACTATGTTAAGAGGAGTGGTGATAGGGGCAGCCTTGCCGGGTTCCTACCTTTAAAGGGAAGTTTCTGTCATTTCCCCATTTAGGATGATATGCTGTGGGTTTCCTCGTATATGGCTTTGATACATTGAGGAATGAACCCTCCAATCCAATTCCTTCTAGGACCTAAGCATGAGGGATGCTGGTTTTGTCAAAGGCTTTTTTCCAGCATCAATCGAGATATGTGTGTGTTTTTGTCTTTGATTCCATTTATGTGTTGATGTATGTTTATTGATTTTCGTATGTTGAACCATCCCTGCATCTCTGGTATGAATCCAACTTCATGATGGATGATCTTCTTTTATGTGGTCTGTATGCGATTTGCCAGTATTCTGTTTAGAATTTTGGCATCTGTGTTCATGAGGGAGATGGGTCTATAATTCTCCTTTTTAGTGGATCTTTGCCTGGTTTTGGGATAGGTGATTGTTGCTTCGTTAGAAGGATTTGGGAGAATTCCTCTGATTATATACTTCTAAACAGTTTCAGAAATAATGTTGTAGGTCTTTTTGAAATGTTTTATAGAGGGGCTGGAGAGATGGCCTAGCGGTTAAGAGCGCGACCGCTGTCTTACAGAGGACCCGGGTTCGATCCCAAGCACCCACATGGCGGCTGAGAACCGTCTGAAACTCCAATTCCAGGAGAACTCCAGTTCCAGGGGAATCCCACCCTCTTCTGACCTCCCAGGCATTTGACCACACGGTGCACAGACTTGCATGCAGACAGTACATCTATTATCCATACAGAAATCAATAAAAAATTAAAAAAAAAAAAAGAAATTTTATAGTAATCTGCTGTGAAACCGTCTGGGCCTGGGCTTTTTTTAGTTGGGAGGCTTCTTACTACATCCTCTATTTCTTCATAGTTATGGGTCTGTTTAGGCTGCTGGTCTCCTCTTGGCCAAGCTTTGGTGATTTCCAGGATTTCAGATATTCGTCCATTTCTTCTAGTTTTCAAACTTGGTAGAATATAGGTTCTTGTAATATTCCATATAATTTTCTTGATCTTTTCCTTGTCCTTGTGAATTTCCCTTTTATCACAGATTGTATTGATTTGGAGTTGTTCCTTCTTTCTTTTTGTTAACTGGGCTAGAGGTCTGTCTATCTGTTTATTCTTTTCAAAGAACCAACTTTTGCTTCATTGATTTTTTGTATTTTCTTTGTTTCTATTTCATTGATTTCTGCTCTGATTTTTGTTATTTCTTCCTGTCTGTTGCGTTTAGGGTTCATCTGTTGTTGCCTCTCAAGTGCTTTTAGCTGAGTGTTAGATCATTCACTGTGCCTTTCTGTTTTTCTAATGTAGGCACCCAGGCTATAAACTATCCCTCTTAGGACTGCTTTTAAGGTATCCCATAGTTTTGTTGTGTGTATTGTCATTGTCTCAGTTCCAGGAATGTTTTTATTTCTTTTTTTTTTTTTTTTTTTTTTTTTTTTTTTTTTTTTGAGTTTTGTTTGTTTAGTCTCATTTGTTCTGTAGGCAGGAGGGCTTGTCCCATGGTGTTG
This sequence comes from Rhizomys pruinosus, assembly GCA_009823505.1. Lineage (NCBI taxonomy): Eukaryota > Metazoa > Chordata > Mammalia > Rodentia > Spalacidae > Rhizomys > Rhizomys pruinosus. The sequence goes on along the minus strand of VZQC01015026.1, from coordinate 2,724,996 downwards.
ATGTTGAGCTTTTCATTGCACTGTGGTTGACAGGATGCATGAAATTATTTCAATCTTTTTGTATTTGTAGAGGTTTCTTCTGGTGTCCCAGGATGTGGTCGATTTTGGAGAATGTTCCGTGGTGCTGAGTAGAAAGTGTATTCTGGTATTAGGATGGAATTCGGTAGAGGTCTATGAGTCCATTGGTGTATCATATCTCAGTTCAGATGTCTCTCTGTTTATTTTTTGTCCTTTGACCTATCCAAAGACTCAGTGGGGTATTGAAATCTCCCACTATGAGTGTTGGTTAGTTCTGCTGTAGGTCCTGCAGATTGTCTTTAAAGTTTGGTGCACCAGAATTGGGCAATAATATATTCATAATTGTGAAAATCTTCTTGGTGAATTGTTCCTTTGATGAAAATGTAATGGCCTTCTTTGTCTCTTCTGATCTTCTTTTACTTTGTAGGTCTATTTATCATCCGATATTAAATAGCAACACTGCTTTCTTTTTGGTACCATTTGCTTGGAATATTTTTTCCATCCCTTCCTTTAAGGTGGTGCTGTCCTTGAAGGTAAGATGTGTTTCTTGCAGACACAGCATATCGATGGATTCTGTTTCCTAATCCAGTCTCCCAGTCCTATGTCTTTTGATTGGGGATTATGTCATTAATATTTAAGGTTATGACTGATATGTTTGTGTTGCTTTCTTTTGCCTTATTATCCATCTGCGGTTTTGAATTTAGGTTTCTACTCTGCAGTTATGCTTTTATTGATTTCTCCTTCTAGGTGCCTGGGGTTGGTTGCTCCTTTTTCTGTTCTTTGAATTGCTTCAAGTATCTCTGAAGGGTTGGTTTTCCGGACATGTATCTTTCAAGTTGTTTATGTCATGGAAGATTTCTTCTCTCTCACTCCACTATGATTGACATTTTTGCTGGGTGATAGTAACTGGGCTGGCATCCATTGTCCTCAACACTGGGAATGCTTTGCTCACGTTCTTCTTGCTTCATCGTTGTGTGAGAAGTCCGATTGTCTTATTCTGATAGGTTTCCCCTTATAGGTCACTTTTTTTTTTCTTGTCGCTTTGAGATTTTGCTTGTTCTTTGTTTGGTGTCGCATTTTAACTATTGATGTGGCGTGGAGAATTTCTTTTCTGATCTTGTCTGTTTGGATTCTATGTGCTTCTTGTATTGGTATTGGTTTGTCCTTTTTAGTTTGGGGAAGTTTTCATCATTTTTCTGTTGAAGATCTGATCAATACCTTTCTCTTGGATTCTTCTCCTTCTCTATTCCTATGAGCGGAGGTTTGATCTTTTCATAGGTCCCACAGCTCCTGGTTGTTCATTTTTGTGTAGTTTTAAATTTTTCATAATCTTTCCTTGAGGTTTTAGTTGTTCCTGTGTTATCTCCAAGTCTGATATCTTTGTTCTGCTTCCTCCATTCTGCTTCTGAGCTGTTTCATTTTCCTTTCCTTGAAGGATGAGTGTTTGATTTCCTTTTTCATTTCCTCTTTCTGATTTCTTTAGGTTTCTATTTTCTTTTTGAAGCTTCTCGATCTCTTTTTGTGCTTTTTGTTTGCTGGTTGTTTCTTTTCTCTTTTCAGCATGGGATCTTTTCCAGTGTTTCTACTTCCTTTCGGAGATTGTCATTCTCTCTCTCTCTCGGTCCCTCATCTCTTTCTCTAGTTCTTTAATTTGTTCTTTATTATCTTGTAGTTCTTTAAGTATGTTTCCCATGATGTTTCTGATGTCTGTGTCCTGGGGCATCCCCGGAGAGATCCCACTGCAGGAGTCTACACAGGGTTGGTAAAGCTTGAGTGGATTATCTCTGCACCTTTCCAGTGTAGTCTCTTCTTCGTGATCCTGGCATATGGGCTTTTCCTTGCCTGTATTCCAATGTGATCCTAAATATGCCTCTTCACTGTGTTGGAAGCGGTGCTTTCTTGCCTCCTTCAGATCCTTCTTCGTAATCTCAGTTGGCGGCGGGGGGGGGGGGGGCCTCGCCGTGGGCTCAGGAGATCCCTTTTTTTTTTTTGGTCTTTCTGAGACAGGGTCTCCCTGTAGCCCCAGCTGGCCTAGAACTCACGATATAGACCAGGTTAGCCTCAAATTCTCAGAGATCTGCCTCCTTCTGCTGTGATGAAAGAACTGGGCCACCATACAGGGCTGTTTTATTTTTTTATTTTTTATTTTTTTATTTTTTTGGTATTTTTGAGACAGGGTGTCCCTTTAGTCCCAGCTGGCCTGGAGCTCGCTCTGTAGACCAGGCTGGCCTTAAACTGACAGAGATCCACCTGCCTCTGCCTCCCAAGTGCTGGGACTAAAGGCGTGGGCCGCCACTCCCAGCAGCTGTTTTATTTTTTGAAACAAAGTTTTACTCTTACCCTGGCTTGCCTGGAACTCACTGAATTGCCCATGCTGGTCTTGAGTATGAAACAATCCCCCTGCCTCACCTTCCTAAGTGCCACCAGGCCCAACTTCAAAATTGAAAAACAGTTCATCCAAGAAATACGAAAAACTCAGAAGCCACTGAAAGTGAAGTTCTAATGGTCATCATGATTCTCTTGGGACATGTGACAGTGCTTGACATGCCCAGTGTGGACACTGACGTGGAAGGAAAAGCAAGAATTCCAAGGGGGAGTGGTGGTGCACACCTTTAATCGCAGCAGTTGGGAGTTCAAAGCCAGCCTGGTCTACATAGTGTGTACCAGGCTAGCTGAGGCCACAGGGAGACCCTGTCTCAAAAAAAAATGAGGCTGGAGAGATGGCCTAGAGGTTAAGAGCTCTGACTGCTCTTGCAGAGGACCCGGGTTCGATCCCCAGCACCCACATGGTGGCTGAGAACCGTCTTTAACTACAATTCCAGGGGAATCTGATGCCCTCTTCTTTGCATGACACGGGTGCACAAACCTACATGCAGACAATACATTCGTACACATAAAAATAAATAATTTTTTTTAAAGCAAGAATTTCAAAGAATATGTGATAAAAGATTGAAAGGGACTCAAACAGGTTCACACACCAAGGTTCACGTAAGTGTTCACAATGGCCCAGGGGTGGAAATGACCCACCGGTCCATGGCTGAGTAGTGGGTAGACAAATGGGTCTCTCTATCAGGGTAAGACAGTCTGAAAAAGGAAGGAAATTCTGACTCATGCTACAACATGCATGAACCTTGGAAACATGGTGAAAGAAAGCAGATGCAAAGGCAAAAGCTGTGCAATTGCACTTACAAGCTGCAACTAGGCAGCTCTGTAGAGAAGGAGGAAGCAGCGTGAGGTGCCGGGGCTGCCCAGCGAGGCAACTGGGAGGCAGGGTGGAGCAGAGTTCTGATTTGGGAAGGTAAAGGAGTCTGAGAATGATGGAGACAGTAGCTCAGCACAGGAGTGACCTAATGCAGCTGAACTGCACTGTCAAACATGGTTAAAAAGATAAAATTTGCCCAGTGTGGTGGCGCACGCCTTCAATCCCAGCACTTGGGAAGCAGAGGCAGGTGGATCTCTGTGAGTTCAAGGCCAGCCTGGTCTACATAGTGAGTTCCAGGACAGTTGAAGCTATGGGAAGACTCTTGTCTCAAAAAGACAGAGAGAGAGAGAGAGAGAGAGAGAGAGAGAGAGAGAGAGAATTTGGACACCTGTGGCAGTTTCAGACTATAGTCAACCTTACGAAGGCACCACCACGCCCTGCACAAATGGACATTTTGATATCAGATGGGCTATGTTGGTTCTATTCTATACGTGAGACTAAGCCAATACCAAACAAAATCAGCTTTAAAATAAAATGTGGGGGCTGGAGAGATGGGTTGGCAGTTAAGAGCACCGGCTGTTCTCACAGAGGACCTGGGTTCAATTTCCAGTACCCACATGGTAGCTAAGAACCATCTTTAACTCCAGTTCCAGGGGAATCTGACACCCTCTTCTGACCTCTGCGGCAGAGAGAAAGAAAAAAAAAGAAAGAACGAGAACGAAAAGAAAAGACAAAGAAAGAAAGAAGCAAGAAAGAAAAAGAAAGAAAAGAAAGAAAGAAAAGAAAAAGGTGGGGGAAAAAAACACAGAAAGAAAGAAAATAAGAAAGAAGAAAATGTTTATAGATGTGTCTGACAGTTTGTTGGACAGAGTGTTCTCTAATATCTCTTAGGTCAATTTGGTGTATAGGAGGTTCAGTGTGCTTTTTGTTTGGGGTGCTTTTGTTTTTTCTTAGTTTTGAGCGGGGTGGGGGGGTGTCTCATGATGTAGTCCTGGCTGACCTGGAGGGCTCTATGTAAACCAGGATGGGCTTGAACTCACAAATATCTGACTGCATCTGAACCTGGCGAGCATGCAAACAAAAAAAAAGCTTATGTCGTATGACGGCATTAAGTTACTGCAGAATGCATGTACGTACCGTCAGGACGTTCAGTCTTTCCTTTCTTTTAATTTTTTTCCTTCCCATTCATTTCTTTTTACTATTTTTATTTAGTTTAGTACGTGTGTTTTTGCCTGCTATTACATGTAAGGTACCACTTGGGCAAGGGACTGAGGAGAACAGACAGAGGGGACAGATCCCATGAAAACTGGAGAGTTACAATGATTAGAAAAAGGGCGCGCGAGGGACAAGGAAAAGGGAGGCGGAGGAAAGAGAAGAAAGGAAGAGGAGGAAGGAAGAAGAAAGAAACAAAAAAGAGAAAGAATTCTATCATTCTATCACAAAGAAAAGCAGTAGTGTATGGAAAGAAGAGGACGGAAGGGAAGGAGGAAGGAGGAAGGGCGGGAGAGAGGAGATGAGAGAGAGAGGATAGAGAGAGAG
>VZQC01015026.1:2609975-2714856 GCA_009823505.1 Rhizomys pruinosus | reverse complement strand
TTTTTTTATTTCTGTATGTGTATCAATGTACTGTCTGCATGCTGGTTTGTGCACCCGTGTCGTGCAATGCCGCGGAGGTCAGAAGAGGGTCTCGGATTCCCCTGGAACTGGAGTTCTCCTGGAATTGGAGTTTCAGACAGTTCTCGGCCGCCATGTGGGTGCTGGGGATCGAACCCGGGTCCTCTGTAAGAGCGGTCGGCGCTCTTAACCGCTAGGCCATCTCTCCAGCCCTTAATTAAAATTTTTTAAGGATAATGGTAACAATACACTAAAACCAGCAGCACACCCACTAATTATTTTTAGAGTTTGAAATGACTCAAAACATGTTCTTTGATCACAGGGAATTAAAAATTATTCAACAACAGAAGTAATTTGGAAAGTTCAAGAATATTGGGAAATTAAAAAATACATTGCTGCTGGGCGTGGTGGCCTTTAATCCCAGCACTCAGGAAGCAGAGGCAGGCGGATCTCTATGAGTTCAAGGCCGGCCTGGTCTACCTAGCGAGTTCCAGGCCAGCTGGGACTAAAGGGAGGCCCTGTCTCAAAAAGACCAAAAACCCCACCACCACCACCACCACCACCACACAACAACAAGAAAAACAACATTCCTACATATTTAGTAGGTTAAAGAAGAAATTGATCAGAAAATATTATAAAGAAGTCCATTCTCCTTAATTTGATCTATACATTCAAATCAATCACAATCAGAATCGAAGCAGCAACCACTCACTCCCAGTCAATTCCTGGCCTTACCCTGGGGAGGGGCAGAGCTGGGGATCTGTACGGGGCCGGAGCTTCGCCAGCTCTTCTGAAGAGTCGATGGACTGTGGCAGGGGTGCAGAGTGGATGGAGATGCTTGACTGCAACCCTTCCAGACAGGACTCTTGGGACTCATTGGCCATCTGGTTCATCTCCTCAGCTATAAGGTCAGACACCTCCCTGGAGACATCCTGGGAAAACACTGGCTGATAACCCTCGCAGTCCTGCCCTCGAGCCCCCTGGGGGTCACCTGCTGTGTCCCCTGGTGGACATCCTCTGGAACCTCTTCATCTAACAGTTCTGGCTGGAGGAGGGCTTGACAATCTGCCAGCATGCCAGCAAAGACAGAGCACACATCATCTGCTGTCCCCAGAAAAGTCCCGCTGATGTCTGCTGACACAGACAACAGTATCTGGATACATTTACTTATTTGTGGTGCTGGAGGTGGAACTCAGAGCTTCATGCCTGGTAGGCAAGTGCTTACCACTGAGCCACACCCCAGCCCTACATGAACTTAAAGCATAGGCAGGCACACAAACTTAGAGCATGGTACAGAAACTTGCTTCTTCTGAGAGTTCTACACTGTGAATGAAGACAACGCATTTCTCCTAGGTGCGTGGTATCTTTGGGATTACTTGAGATGCAGAAGTTGGGCAGGGGATGTTGTGGAAATTGTAGAGTGGGCCCAGAAAGAACTGGCCTGAGTGTAAAATTCTGGGCTGCTCTCTTCTTTTTTTTTTAAATTTTTAAAAAATATTTTTATTTATTTCTGTATGTGTATGAATGTACTGTCTGCATGTAGGTCTGTGCACCCGTGTCATGCAATGCTGCGGAGGTCAGAAGAGGGTGTCGGATTCCCCTGGAACTGGAGTTCTCCTGGAATTGGAGTTACAGACGGTTCTCAGCCACCATGTGGGTGCTGGGGATCGAACCCGGGTCCTCTGTAAGAGCAGTTGGCACTCTTAACTGCTAGGCCATCTCTCCAGCCCTGGGCTGCTCCCTTCTTAGGTGCCAATGTCACGGGGACACAGCTGGGTTCAGCTGAGACTCACTCTGCCTGGGGAAGAGGCATGCTGGGTTGAAACTAGGCTCCTATATGGAGGAGGAGGGGCGTGAATCTGTGCCAAAGGTTCTTCTTGACCCCAATAAGCTGTTCTGCATGCACAGGAAAGACCACAGGCCTGCAGAAAGCCCACCCTGCTCCCAGGTCAGCAGGGACACACCTCGGCCAGCACATTTTCCGGATGCACCTCGGCTAGTACATCGGCAAGTACGTTCCCTTCACCATCCTCATCTTCCACAAAGTCATAGGTCACATAATAGCTGTAGGTGATGAACGGACCTTCAGGGCCTGGCTCTGGATCTAGGACAGAGCTGTCCATAACTCCTTTAACATTTCCAATGGTCACCACAAACTGTGCCTCACGTGCCAACAGGTCTGCAGGGAGTAACAACAGAACTGAGCTGACAGAGTAGGAAAGATGTCTGTCACCAGACCCTCCCCTCCATCCTGGGGTTAGAGCTCCAGCCCAGCTCTGCCAAGTTCATTGGGAGTGACTGTAAATATGTCATTAGAGGCGAGTTCTGAGAGGTGAGTGGTGAAGGATATTCCAGACCTTAGCCAGTGCCGGTAGCTGCTTCTACCAGAATCTACCAAATGGCTCTGATCATGGAAAGGCTCTGATGCACCTTACGTCATGAGCCACGAGGGGGTGATCTCAAACCACCATGGACATGAGAAGCCAGTAAGAACAGAAGTGACCCCAAGTCTAACCACTGGGGTCCAACGTGTGTGGAAAGAACCCTAACAGAAACAGCTCACCGTACCTAAGGTCAAGGGCAAATGGGGAGCTGCCAGCTAGTTGGCCGCAGGAACTCAGTAGGAGAGGTGTGGGTACGGCAGAGGGTGGAGTGGCTATACCTACCACCATGAGCGCCAAGCCCTCGGAACAGGTGCTTCTCGTTGGGAGACACGGTGATGTCGTCCAGCACACAGAGCTGAACCAGGCTGTCGATGGTGAAGCCTCGGTAGTAAGGCAGCAGTGCCAGTGGATTTCCCTGCAGCACGAGCAGCCGCAGGTGCTTCAGGGTGCTGAGACCAGCTACCATGCTCTGCAGGTCTGTCAAATCATTGAAGCCCAAGTCCAGGGAGACCAGGTGGGGCCTGGAGGGCCGGGATGCTTGGTGAGCCAGGATGGTGCTCTTGCCCATCCATCTTGTTCCATCCTGGGCCCCAATTAGCCCTTGAGCCTCCTTCCCGCTCTCCTAAACATTGCTCATTCTATGAGACAGCTTCTCACAGCCCTCCCTCACCTCACTCCCATCCATACCCGCTCTGTCAAAGTCAATCAGCCTAGTATTCTGCCTCTAGAAGATTCTTTACAAATCCCCTCTGACAGACCTGAAGCCACTACAGGAATGTGGTGCAGGAGTGGAGAAAGAAGGGGATGGGTGTAGACCAGGAGGAGGGTGCACCAGACTAAGGCATCCAGGGGCCTCCCCGCCTGGGCTGGCAGGAGGAGGAGTCCCAGGACGTGGATGATGGAAGGGAGGAATCCCACGAAACACCAAGGCTGCACAGATTGGGTAAAAGTGGAGAAGAGGAAGGAACGAGGAGGCGCAGTCAGACAGGGCCATCCCCACACGGTTGCCCTCAAAGCGATGGCTGGAGCTTCTAAGGAGCACCCCGGGGGTGTGTTGAGATGAACTTTGGACCTTTCCCAGGCTATAAAGAAAGAAGGCAGCAAGATGTGGTGGTAGGGCACACTTGCAATCCTAGTCCTCAGGGGAAAGGTGCAGGCGGGAGTATCAGGAGTGCTGATGTGTCTTTAGCTACATATGTCAAGTGTGAGGCCAGCCTGGGCTAGATGAGAAAGGAAAAGAAAGGAGAGGAAGAAGCACTAGAGAACCGCAGGCCTGAAAGCAGCAAGTGCTGAAGTGCTGGCTTCAGCAGCCTGCCTAGCTCCCTGCCATCGCCAGCGGAGGTAGCCTCGGACCCCCCTTCCTTCTTAGATCCAGGATTTCAAGTTCCCCACCGCTCATCTGCCAGGAGACAAAGCCAGACATGAGCAATTGGAGGAACGGCCCTGCACAGCCTCTGATGGATGCTGGGCAACAATGGAGCACCCTAAGATTGGTCCCTAGGGCAGTGCTTCTCAGCCTGGGGTGATTTTGCCCCTCAGGAGACCTTAAGCTCTGTCTGGAGATATTTTTCATTGTCATAGGAAGGGCGCGGAGAGGTTGGGGGTTACTAGGATTCTGCTAAATCCCGCAGTGCACAAGCTAGCCCTAGAAAAAAGAGTGACCAGCTGAAATGTCAGAGCCAAGCTGATAACCCTGTTGCAGAGCTTGGATTTCCGTCACTCCCACCAGCCTCTGGCATCCGTGCCTGAGCTTTAATGGGACCTTGCTACTGAGTGAGAATAAAATCCTATTCTGGGTTATCAGCCACTTGAATCATATTGAATGAGCAAAGCTCAGTCCTCCAGTGCTGAGTTGCACACCTGTCGTCTCATCCCTCCCCTCCTCTCATCCAGGCTCTCACGTTACCAATGGTTGGAGGTGATGTAAAGACTCTCCAGGGGGCCCAGGAGTTTGTTGTGGCCCAGTCCTAAGTGCTGCAGGTTTGGGGGTGGAGGTGCGCACAGACACTCCATGCTGCTGATGAGGTTGCCGTAGAGCTCCAGCACCTGGGAAGGGACAGGGGACAACTCAGAGAGGGAGTTAGGAGTTGCCTGTTACTGTCGTCCTATGCCGTCTGTATTTTTTTTTTTTTATTATGTGAATGAATGTACTGTCTGCATGTATGTCTGTGCACCTGTGTCGTGCAATGCCACGGAGGTCAGAAGAGGGTGTCGGGGTCCCTTGTAGCTGGAGTCAGCCGCCATGTGGGTGCTGGGGATCGAACCCGGGTCCTCTGCAAAAGCAGTTGGCGCTCCCAACCACTAGGCCATCTCTCCAGCCCTGCCGTCTGGTTTTTAAAAACACAGGAAAAGGCTAGTGGTATAGCTCAGTTTGTACAGACCTTGACTGGCATGCGCAAGGCCCTGGGTTCCATCCCTAGCATTGCAGAAAACCCAGCATGGTGCTACACTCCTATAATCCCAACATTGAGAGGCGGAGGCAGGAGGAGCCTGACTTCAGGTCACCCTTAGCTGTGTGGCAAGTTTGAGGCCAGCCTGGGGACACATGAGAGTCTATGAGACGGCAACCTCCCCGGCTGTTTTGTTTTAAAGGTAGACTCTCAAGCTGGCTGTGGTGGCTCATGCTTTAAATCCCAGCACCCGGAATAAGGAGCAGCAAGTGCTCTTAACTGCTCAGCCATCTCTCCAGCTCCATGTGATATATATTTTACCATGTAAAAAATAGATGAGGTGCTAGAGAAATAGCTCAGTCAGGCAGGGCCCTGCCTAACAAGCAGAAAGACCTATCCACACAAAATAGATCGAAAGGGTATGGCAGACTTTATCTCAACTCAGGACTGCCGTGAACCAGGACAGAGCACAGAATAGGCCTCTACTTAGCAGCGTTCTCGCCTCACTATACTTCTTGCTCAGGGTCTTGGAGCCACCAAGTCAACTATTCTCAGCATTAACTTTGATCAGGGATATTTGGTATGCTCAGCTGAAGAGTCAGGATAAAGTCTGCCATACCCTTTCGATCTATTTTGTGTGGATAGGTCTTTCTGCTTGTGAGGCAGGGCCCTGCCTGACTGAGCTATTTCTCTAGCACCTCATCTATTTTTTACATGGTAAAATATATATCACATGGAGCTGGAGAGATGGCTGAGCAGTTAAGAGCACTTGCTGCTCCTACAGAGGACCTGGGTTTACTTCTAGTACCCATGTGGCAGTTAACAAACATCTGTGACCACTGTTTCAGAGGATCAGACTCCCTCTTCTGCCTTCCTCAAGCATCAGGCACATACATGATGCATGTATATACACTCGGGCAAAACATTTATACATATAAAATAAAAATAGCTAAACCTTTAATTTATATATTTATCTATAAAAATATATCATAAATTGCCGGGCGTGGTGGTGGACGCCTTTAATCCTAGCACTTGGGAGACAGAGGCAGGCAGATCTTTGTGAGTTCAAGGCCAGCCAGGTCTACAGAGCGAGTTCCAGGACAGCTGGGGCTACAGGGAGACCCTGTCTCGAAAAGACTAAAAAAAAAAAAAAGATATATCATAAATGTGCCCTTTCTATTTTAAGGACATAATTCAAGGGCATTAGTTACATTCATAATGTTGGCCACCATTATCACTCTTTCTGAAAGTTTTCATCACCTCAAACAGAAGCTGTGAAACCACTAACTCCTACGTTCCTCCCCAGCCCCTCTACTGGCTTTTTGGTCCTATGGACTTTCCTCTTCTATGTATTTCATTGAGTGCAATTTTATTTACTTTTATTTTTTAAATTTTATTTATTATTTTCATTTTATGTATATGAATGTGTTTCCTGGATATGTGTAAGTTGTATGATGCCTGTGGAGGTTAGAAGAGGGTGTTGGATTCCTCAGGAACTGGAGTTATAGACAGTTGTTAGCCACCATGTGGATTCTGGGAATCGAACCTGGGTCCTCTGCAAGAGCAGCCGGTGCTCTTAACTGCAAAGCAGTCTCTCCAGCCTCCTCAAGTGCAATTTTATATAAGGTCTGTCTTTTTCTCTCTCATTCCTTTTATCTAGAAGGATGTTTTGTAGACAACTATTAAAATTCCTTTCCTTTTTAATGGGGGACCAATATTCCATTGTGTGGACAGACCATATTTTGTTTATCTGTTCATGTGTTTGTTTATCTGTTAATCTGTTCCTACTTTTTGACAAACAAGAACGTGCTTAAATCCTTCCTTCAGTTCTTGTGAGCATGCACCCAGGAAGGGAATTGCTAAATAGGAAGGACTATAAAGATGGCTCAGTGGTTAAAAGCACTCACTGGCTGCTTTTCCAGGGAACCTGGGTTCAGTTCCCAGCACCTACAGGGCAGTTAACTGCAGCTCCTGTTCTAGGGGAGCCGATGCCCTCTTCTGGCCTCCACAGGTATTGAACCATATATATGGTGCACGTTCATGCAGGCAAAACAGTCATACAGATAGATGATAGATGATAGATAAATAGATAGTTGATAGGTGATTGATAGGTGATTGATAGATGATAGAGAGTTGACAGATAGATAGATAGATAGAGACTAGAGAGATGGCTCAATGGTTTAGAGCACTGGCTGCTCTTGCAGAGGACACCAGTTTGGTTCCCAGCACTTGAATGGTGCTAACAGTCACCCATAACTTCAATTCCAGGGAATGTGACACCCTCTTCTGACCTCTGAGGGATTTGCACAACACAGGTACACTTGAATACATGCAGGCAATACACTAATTCATATAAAATAAAACTAATAAGTAAAATATTTTAATATATATAACTTTTTTTTAAATTTTATTTATTTTCTATGTGTATGAATGTACTGTCTGCATGTAGGTCTGTGTACCCATGTCGTGAAATGCTGCAGAGGTCAGAAGAAGGCGTCGGATTCCCCTGGAACTGGAGTTCTCCTAGAATTGGAGTTAAAGACAGTTCTCAGCCGCCATGTGGGTGCTGGGGATCGAACCTGGGTCCTCTGCAAGAGCAGAGTTGGCGCTCTTAACTGCTAGGCTATCTCTCCAGCCCCTAATATATATAACTTTTTGAGGACTATGATCTATATCTATATCTATATCCTTGGTCTTTTCAAGACAGGGTCTCCCTGTAGCCCCAGCTGGCCTCGAACTCACTCTGTAGACCAGGCTGGCCTCGAATTCACAAAGATCTGCCTGCCTCTGCCTCCCAAGTGCTAGGATTAAAGGTGTGGCCACCACACCCGGCAAGGACTATGATCTATATTTTAAAAGCCTGGGGCTGGGCCTTCGCACATGGCTGCCTTAGCCAGAGCCAGAGCTGCACAGGACTGGTCAGGGACAGGGCCTCTGGGCACTGGTCAAGGGCAGGACCTCTGGGCACTGGCTCTAAGAGCCCACACAGAACCTGTACCTTCAATGTTGGAGGTATATTGGTGGCATTGATATGCTCAATTTGATTGGCACTCAGGACCAACTCCTCAAGGTTTAGAAACTTCAGGAGATCTTTATCAACCAGGCTCACCTGGAAGGAGAGAAAAAGAAATTGAGAAGCCGGGCGTGGTGGCTCACGCCTTTAATCCCAGCACTGGGGAGGCAGAAGAAGGCAGCCTGGTACAGAGCGAGCTCCAGGCCAGCTGGGACTAAAGGGAGACCCTGTCTCAAAAAATACCCCCCCCCAAAAAAAAAGAAAAAGAAACTGAGGTCTCTGAAGAGCCTGGCGGTACTGTAGCAGAACCCGATGAGGAGGACGACAGTTGGGTCAGCTGCTTGTCTGCAGCTGTGGTAAAGCTCCATGACCAAAGCAAGCTGACAGCTGATTTTGGCTTAGTGTTAGAGAGCTAGATGTCTGTAATGCAGGGGCGGTCTGCCTGCAAGAGGCTGAGAGATCATATCCCAACCTCACACAGGAAGCAGAGAGAACAGGAAGTGGGTTGAGGCTATGAAGCCCCAAAGCCTGCCCCTAGTGACATACTTCCTCCACAGGCTACACTTTCAAGAGGTTCCAGTTCCCCCCCAAACATCGCCAACATCTGGGGCCAAATGTTCAGAAACATGAGTCTATGGAGACCATTTCTCACTCAAACCACAACAGTTCATCCATTCCAAGTTATCTCTAGGCCTACCAACTTCCTGCCATTTTCCCTCATCCAGCCCTGCCCCTGCTCTGACAGCAGGTAACGATCTCCAGACCAGAGGCCTATGTCCCTCCTATGTTGGATCATGGGATTTTTTTTAAACTATTTTTAAAAATTTTTTATTTATTTCTATATGTGTATGAATGTACTGTCTGCATATAGGTTTGTGCACCCGTGTCGTGCAATGCCAAGGAGGTCAGAAGAGGGTGTCGGATTCCCCTGGAACTGGAGTTCTCCTGGAATTGGAGTTTCAGACGGTTCTCAGCCGCCATGTGGGTGCTAGGGATCGAACCCGGGTCCTCTGCAAGAGCGGTCGGCGCTCCTAACCGCTAGGCCATCTCTCCAGCCCCGGGATTTTTTTTAAATGTATATTTTATTGATTTGTTGTGCATTTAATATAATAAATCTTAATCAAATTAGCCCCTCCCCATCTCTGCCCCTCCCCAGTAGATTTCATGCATTCTGTCATATACGTTAAGTCTTGATCATGGGATTCTTGAGAGAGCAAGAACCCCGTCTTTCACCTATTACAGAGGACAGTGAACCCTAGGAACCGTTGCTGTAGGGAGACCAGTTCCCTGAGTAACTCGGTCAGTCTTACAGCAAGCTGATATCTGGCTGTTCTATATGCCAAAACAAGCCGTCCTTCCACAGTTGGACAGTGTTTCCTGAGACCAGCAGAATTCCTGGAGCATGCATATGTACAGCCTTCCATAGTCAGGTTTTGTCTGTACCTGTAGTCAGAGCCTGTGATCTCCTCTACTGCTTTAGCACAAGAAGGCACTCAGAACTCAGGCTTGCACTGATTTCTTTGTGAACTCAGAGGCGTACAAAGCAGGATCTTGGTAAGATGGAAGGGTGGGGTGCGGGGGGTCTGGACGGCCAGGGAGCGTTGGCATGCACTGCTTCCATAAGTAACTCATAATAAACACGCTTTGCTCACCAAGGTGGACGGCTAATGAGTCGGCTCTGGGCTGCGGGCGCCACTCCGCTTTTACGACTTCCAGGAGCGTCACGTGACAACTGCCTTCTGGTCTTCCAGGCTCATTTGGGGTGGCGCAGAGCAGAGCATGCCAGCAGCCTCAGCACCCCACCCACCAGTTCCCGGTTTTCTGTAGCTCCAAGGGCATGGGGGCTTTCCTGGCTTCCTCTCTTCCCTAGAGTGACCAGATTGGCCAATTTGCCTAAGATAGAGTAGTGTCCCAGGACACAGGACATTTACGTGTCTGTTCTAGTTTCCTTCCAATTGACAAAACACTCTGACCAAAGCCAACTTGGGGAGGAGAGGGTTTATTTGACTCACTTCTCCTGGGTCACAGTTCATCACTAAGGGAGCCCAGCATAGGAACTCAGGGCAGGCAGGAGCTGAAGCACAGGCCATGGAGCAATGCTGCTTACTGGCTTGCTCCCCTGGCCCATGCCCAGCTTTTCTTTCTTTCTTTCTTTCTTTCTTTCTTTCTTTCTTTCTTTCTTTCTTTCTTTCTTTCTTTCTTTCTTTCTTTCTTTCTCTCTCTCTCTCTCTCTCTCTCTCTTTCTTTCTCTTTCTTTCTTTCCTTTCTCTCTCTCTCTTTCTTTCTCTTTCTTTCTCTCTCTCTCTCTCTTTTTCATTTTGTTGCTTTGTATTTATTTATTTATTTATTTTGGTCTTTTCGAGACAGGGTCTCCCTGTAGCCCCAGCTGGCCTGGAACTCACTCTGTAGACCAGGCTGGCCTTGAGCTCACAAGGATCTGCCTGCCTCTACCTCCCAAGTGCTAGGATTAAAGGCGTGTGTCACCATGCCCAGCTCTGCCTGCTTTCTGATACAATACAGAGCAACCTGCCCAGGGGTGGCACTGCCCACAGTGGGCTGGGCTCGCTCACATCACTCAACAATCAAGAAAATACTCCACAGAAGTGGCCACAGGCCAGTCCAGTGGAGACGATACCCCAATTGAGGCTCCCTCAACCCAGGTGCATCAAGTTAACACTAAAGCTATCCAGCACAGTACCAACACACTGTGAAAATCCCACAAAACTGCTGCTATAAGTGGGCCACAGCCACCACCCCTCCCCATCCTCTAGTACTGTCATTTCCCAGTTCCTCCAGAGAAGGAAGGAAAGGCTCAGGAAAGCTCAGGTCAAGTTTTCCTGCAATTTTAATGCCATGTTAGTGAGTTACACAGGAAGCTCAGTAACACGACGTCAGACAGCCCTCTCCAGCTCCTCTCCTCGAACTTTCAAGTAAAGCAAAAACCAACGTGGACCCTTTGAAAGGTCTTTACTAGGGCCCAGGAGAGTCCCCTGCAAAGTATGTAAGAAATTAGTCATAGAAGCCACAGTATAGACCTCCTCCAAGGGCAGAGGATGAAGACACCTAACAGTGATGGGGAGCCAGCCCTCTTCCTGGTGAAGGTAAGCTCTGGAAAGTAGGGTGCCCATCATCAACCCTTCAGCCAGTATCCCCGCATTCCAGTGCTTGCACCCAACCAACACTTACCCCCTTGTCTACCACCCGCAGGGACCGGAAGTAAGAGTAGAAGAAGGTGTCTTTGATCATCAGTGGATTCTGAATGGCCAGTTCTCTCAGGAAACGGTCCTCAGCACTGTAGTCCTTCCGCATGGCCCAAGGAGAGTGGCTGCTGCACACCAGGCCAAGCAGAGCCTCTGTAGTCTCCTCCCCAGCAAGCACTGGCTCGTCCTCCCTGGGGACCAGCTCCCTCCAGGTTCGACATGTTTTCGGAAGAAATCGAGAGGTATTCTGCAGAGGCAGAGACAGGGAATTTCTGACATTTTTAAATTTAAATTTTATTTTTTTTGTGTATGTATGTGCATGAGTATGTATAGGCATGTGTGTGTATGTATATGAGTATGTAAAGGTATGTGTGTGAATGTGTATGAGTATGTGTAGGCATGCGTGTGCCAAGGCAGCATCATATGGATCCCAGGGATCAAACTCAGACCTCAGGTTTGCCGATGCCCCTTGCCTACTTTGCCATCTCCCTGGCCCTGTTTGTTGATTTGTTTGAGATGGGTTCTTTTTTTTTTTTTTTGGTATTTTTGAGACAGGGTCTCCCTTTAGTCCCAGCTGGCCTGGAGCTCACTCTGTAGACCAGGCTGGCCTTGAACTCACAAAGATCCACCTGCCTCTGCCTCCCAAGTGCTAGGATTAAAGGCGTGCGCCACCATGCTCGGCTTGAGATGGGTTCTTATATAAACCAGGCTGGCTTTGAACTCCCTATGTTGCTGAAGATGACCTTGAACTCCAGATTGTCCCACGTCCACCTCCCAAGTGCTGGGATTACAAGTATGCACCATCACACCTGGTGTAGTTCAGAGCTATGGCTTGACCCCGAGGAGTTGCGCATTGCCAGACATGTACTCTACCATCCAAGCTACATGTCTGGCACAAAATAATCATTTTGGGGGTGCCAGGTTTTGCTGGGTAGTCTAGGCTGGCCTTGAACCTCTCTTTCTGCCACAGCCTTCCAAAGTTTTGAGATTACAAGTGTGTGCTTTCCCATCTAAAGTAGTTCAAAGGCCAGGTTCTTGTCTTCAGTTTACTCTAGAGTTGAGAAATTTGAACATACAAAATAAAAACAATTTTCTATTTTGACAACATTTATACAAGTGTATATGCCGAGCCTGGAGGCTCGATGAGAAATGTGGGGAACACAGTTACTGCAGGGAAAGCTTTCTGACAGAGAGACGCCGAGGACGAAGTAAACTGGACTGCAGCTTTGGCAAGGCGAGCTGCTGCCAGAGTTTATTTTTTTCTACCTTTCTTCCAGGCAATTGTTGAAATACATCTCCTCAGATTTTATGGGTTTATTTTGTTTGGTTGTTGTTTTTGTTGCTGTTGTTGTTGTATTGTTGGTTTGTATGGGACCAAAGGCCTTGCACTAGACACTTAAACCACGAGACACTTAAGGCAAACTGGCACTCACCTGTACCCCTCTTCTGAGATAGCACATTGAAGCCCTGAAGCTTAGCACAGTGTCTAGCGCGCAGTAGGTGCTCAGCCAGCATCTACTGACTAAACAAATCAAGTGTTTTCCTGACTGGTGCCTGGTTTGCTACTAAGGGGCGAAAGGCCAATTTTGCTGGCTCCTTAGGACACAGTGCGAGGCAATCTGGGTCCCCAGCCACAAGAGGACCGTCTACCTTGGACCTCTCAAGATGTGCTGTACACACTTGATGCTTCTCTGAATCTAAGCCTCCTGCTCAGGGTCTCCACTCTGTGCATCTGAAAGAAAATGGTTCCAACGTACAGCTAAAATAATACACCCACTCAGCCCAGATTTTCCTTTTTCAACCTGACACTTGTGCCCACGCTGCTTTTCCCTCTGCCATCCCTCAGCCAGGACGGAGGGCAGAGGTCCTTCAGAGCCCTAACCTCAGAGAACAAAGGAGGGGCTGAGAGAAGATCTTCCTACAGGAGACCTGCGAAAGGCAGAATGCCAGACCTGTAGCCTAGAACCCAGGGGAACCATTTCCCCACACACTGGGCTCTCATGGGGTGCCATGGTTGAAACTGTCAAGACTCACCCCATTATCAGGAAGCCCGACATCTAGAAACTGGTGTGCAGGGCTAGCAAGAGGCCTAATATGCTGGGTCAGCCCCTTCTGGGATGGTGCCCTCAAGGCCAAGTGGGGACGTGGTCTGCGCACCCCTTCAACACTCCAGTCCCCGCAGTCCAGCCCCAGCCCCCAAATCAGCCATCCCGAAATGACCTCATCCAAAGTCAGCTCCTGGGTCTGAGCACCCCTGACCCCCAGGGCCAGCCTAGCTCCCAGCCGGCCCCGCCTTCTTCGATCCCCTCCCCCAACCCCGCACCCCCGCACCCAGCTGCCGGTGCCACAGGGGAAGTCCTGCAGACACAGCTGCCGCAGGTGCTTGCGCACCGCTGCGCTCACGGTCCTGGGCGCATCCTCTGTCCCCCTGTCACTGGCGCTGGAGTCTCTGGTCGCCATGCTGGGTGAGCCAGGCCACACAGAGCCTGCTGCTAGGCAACCACCAGACGCGGTGCCCTGGGCGCAGGAGAAGCCAACTTTCCCCGGAAAGCTATCAGAGACCCCAGCTAGGCCAGCGAAGCCCTGGGCGTTGTCTTCTGACCTGGTCTGTAGAAATAGGACAGGCACGAGAAGGAGGAGCCCCCCAGACTTAGGGAGGTGCTGAGAGCCTCTCAAGATAATCCGATTCCCTTCTCCCAAAGAAAGTGGAAAGTGCTGACTGACTACATGTGCCCATTTGGCAGATTTAGGAAATGAGTCCAACCCGGGGATCCCAGTGTGGTCCTCTGAGCCGCTTATCTCTATCTGTGAACTGTTTTAGCACGACCCATTTTAGACTGAGCCAATCTTATCTTGCCATGCCCCAAAGTACCCCTGCACGGTGGGGGCTCCCCGACTACGCCTGCGGGTTTGTGAAATTAATGGGATGAGATCACTCCCTCTAACTGGGAAACAACATCTTTGTGGAGATATCATTTGCATGCCATGCAACTCACTCACTTGAAGGGTACAATTCTGTGATTTTTAGTAAATTCATAATGTGACTATCTATGTTCATAGCACAACTCGATTTAATCTGATTTTTTGCCACCACGACCTAATCAACATTTTCCCTCAAGCTACAAGGAACCCATGAAGCAAACTGGGCTTATATCTGCTCAGCCCACAGCAGCCACTTCACATGTCATGTTTCAAGACTCAGTCGGGCTTTCGTTAGCTTGGTTGGTTTCGGTTTTTTAAGACAGGGTCTCATGGAACTCAGTCTGGTCTCAAACTCAGTCAAGATTGATCTCCCGCCATTTCCTGAGTGCTAGGATTACACGAATGTGACACCATGCCCAGCTTCATCCAGGTTAGAGCATGCTTCAGGAGTCAGTCTTTTTTTTTTTTAGCATGGCCTTGCTGTGTAGCTTAGCCAGAGCTGGCTTGATAGTCCCATGTGCTGGGTCACAGGTACGTACTGCCATGCTGAATTTGTTTTTACTATCCTATATTGGAATATCTTTGGTATTATTAGAAAAGTTATCTTAAACTTGGCAACAAGGCAAAAGGATGACCAGTTTCCCTTTTAAAGAAGAAGAAAATCTTCAGCCGTGTGCAGTGGGTTATCTTGGCCCTCAGGAGGCAGAAGGAGGAGCAGTGCAAGTTCAAGGCTAGACTACATAGCAGGTTCTAGAAGAGTCAGGGCTCCAGAGTGAAACCCTGTCTCAAACAAACAAACAAACAAACAACAACAACAACAAAAACCCAAGAATAAACATGAAGGACTCTATTCTGACTTATAATAATCTAAGAGGTGAGCTCAGCCGCTCCTGAGGAAGCGTCTGGCTGGACGGTGTTCAGTTAAGTCTGAGGAGGGGGAATTAAAAGTCCTTTTGGGGGTTGGAGAGATGGTTCAGTGGTTAAGAGCATCGTCTGCCCTTGAATTGGACCTGGGTTCAATTCCCAGCACCCACATGGCAGCTAACAACCATCTGTAACTCCACTTCCAAGGGATCCAAGGCCTTCTTCTGATCTGCATATGATGTACATATCAAGTTCCAGGCCTGGGATTAAAGGCCTGTGCCACCATGTCAGGCAAAAGAGGTCCCGTTGGAAAGAGTCTATAGTGAGTTCCAGTCCAGCCAGAGCTATAGAGTGAGACCCTGTCCAAAAAAAAAGAAAAAAGAAAAGGAAAAGAACATAAAAGAAATCTTCATAGCTCGTTATGCCACACACATTTCTCAGAAGATGGTGGTATCAGTGTGATCTGACAGAAGAGTCCTAGCTCCCTAATGTCAAACGGCATCAGACACCTGCACTGGCCTAAGTGACAGGTTGGTGTCTTTGACAAAAATGTAATTTAACTTCCCAAAAAGCAGTGTAGCTAATCATCACATCCAGTGCAGGAGACCAGTTATACAGGTGCATGGGGTCCAAGTGACATGGAGCGTTTGTTGCTATTTGTGTGTGTGTGTGTGTGTGTGTGTGTGTGTAAGAGTGAAAGAGTGAAAGAGAGAATAGAGAAAGAGAGAGACAGAGAGGGTGTCATGTATCCAAGGTTGGGCTCAAATTTACTATGTAGCTCAGGATGAGCTTCAACCTCAGTCTTCCTGACTTCAACTCTCTAGAGTTAGAATTAGAGGAATTACAGGTGTCACACCACATTGGGTTTCATGCAGTGCTGGGGAGCAAACCTAGAGTTTGTGATAAATACTCTCCCAACTAAGCTATATTCCCAGTCCGACAACAAGTGCACTCCAGTGTGTGTGTGTGTGTGTGTGTGCGTGTGTGTGTGTGTGTGTGTGTGTGTGTGTGGCACATCAGGTGCCCTGCTCTGTCACTCTCCACCTTGTTTCCCTGAGACAGAGAAAATAAGCTGGAGGTTGGCAGCCAGCGAGCCCTGGAGATGTGCCTATCTCAACTCTACCTTCTACCAGCACTGGGATAATAAGAGCTATGGCCACACCTGGCTTTTTTATGTGGATATGGGTGATTTGAACTCACGTCCTCATGTTGCACAGCAAGTGCTCTTATCTACTAAGACATCTCCGCAGCCCCACGAGTGACTGAAAGTTGGTTCTCTCCTTCCTCTTTGAGTCTGGGGAGTGAACTCAGGCTGTAAGAACCCTACCGCAAGGGCCTCTACAAGCAGAGCATCTCACTGGCCCCTCAATTACTGATTCATTTGTTTTCTTTTTGTTTCGTTTTGTTGAGATGTGGTCTCCCTGTAGGACCCGGTGGCCTGAAACTTATTTTGTAAACCAGGCTAGCCTCAATCTCACAGAGATCCACCTGCCCAAGTGCTGCGATTAAAGATCCAGCTCAATTAGTGATTTTTGATGTCAGGTAAAAGGAAATAACTAAGGGGCTGGAGAGATGGCCTAGCGGTTAAGAACGCCGACTGTTCTTGCAGAGGACCCAGGTTCGATCCCCAGCACTCACATGGTGGTTGAGAACCGTCTGAAACTCCAATTCCAGGAGAACTCCAGTTCCAGGGGAATCCGAGACCCTCTTCTGACCTCCGCGGCATTGCACTACACGGGTGCACAAACCTACATGCAGACAGTACATTCATGCACATAAATAAATAAATAAATAAATAAATAAATAAATAAATAAATAAATAAGGAAATAACTAAAAGTGATTAATCTGGAGAACTTTCAATTCTCCATCAGTTTCAGGATGTGGCCAGGTCTGGGTGGTCCGATGACCCCAAGATCCCTTACAGGAGGGCCACATCCAGGAACCTCTGCCTCTCAGTCCCGCTCTCCCCAGTCAGTGTCTTTCTTTTCTCATTTGCACTTCTTCTCGGCAGAGCAATCTACTCTCACTTAAAAAAATTTTTTTTTTAGGGGCTGGAGAGATAGCCTAGCGGTTAAGAGCACCGACGCTCTTGCAGAGGACCCGGGTTCGATCCCCAGCACCCACATGGCAGCTAAGAACCGTCTGTAACTCCAATTCCAGGAGAACTCCAGTTCCAGGGGAATCCGAGACCCTCTTCTGACCTCCGCGGCATTGCACGACACGGGTGCACAGACCTGCATGCAGACAGTACATTCATACACATACAAAAATAAATAAATAAATAAATAATAAAAAAAATATTAAAAAAAATTTTTTTAATTTTATTTATTTCTGTTATGTGTACGAATGCACTGTCTGCATGCAGGTCTGTGCACCCGTGTCATGCGATGCCCCGGAGGTCAGAAGAGGGCGTCAGATTCCCCTGGAACTGGAGTTCTCCTGGAATTGGAGTTACAGATGGTTCTCAGCTCTACTCTCACTTTTTCCTCGCTGCCTAAATCACCACAATGAGATTTTCCACCCCAGCAATTGGTTCAAAGTTCCCACAGAGTTCCTATGACCTTATGTTTGCAAAGCTGGAGAAGCTCTTCAGCTTATCTCCTTGACCTCTCCATGGCATCTGATGATGCCAACCATTTCCTCTGACTGAAAACCCGCTTCTCCCCTCGTTCTCTGACAGCTTGCTCTTTCCTTATTGACTGTGCCTCCTTGAATTGCAGACTAAGCCACGTGCCTTTCTCTGTTCTGTTAATGGTCACGTCCCAGGGCTCCATGAGTGATTTCCACTTCTCCAAACTCTCATCAGCTGTAGGCTTGCGGTTCTGTCACCTACAATGCAATGATGGCTCCCATATGAGTATCTTTAGTTCCTTCTGTCACATTCCAAATCCAAATGTTCAGTGGCCTCTTCACCAGAGCCCTTCACGTGACCTGCCTCGTCGTGGCAAACGGGACTGCATGATGTCCTCTGCCCAAGTGCTTTCCCATGCTTCTCACAGCTTTAAAATATTTATTTTATGTGTATGTTTTTGTTGCATGTATGTAAGTGCACACATATCATGCAGTGCCCCACAGAGGCTGGAAGAGGGGGTCAGATCCCCTGAAATTGGAGTTACAGGCAGTTGTTAGCTGCCATGTGAGCGCTGGGAAGCAAACCTGGGTTCTCTGGAAGAACAGCCGGTGCTCTTAACCACTGAGCCATCTCTCCAGCCCCCATTCCATTGATTTGATTTGATTGATTTGATTTGATTTGATTAATGTACATGTGTGTGAGGTACATGTGTATGCATGCTTGTTGGGGGGTGCCCATGTGGAAGTCAGGGGACTTCGAGTGCTGGTCCTCACCTTGCACCTAGCTCGAGACAGGGTGTGCTGGATAGCTTTAGTGCCACCTTGACACACCTGGATTGAGGGAGCCTCAGTTGGGGAATTGGCTCCATTGAACTGGCCTGTGGCCATGTCTGTGGAGTATTATCTTGATTGTTGGGTGATGTGGGAGGACCCAGTCCACTATGGGTGGTGCCACCCTGGGCAGGTTGTTGTGTACAGTATAAGAAGGCAGACTGGGCATGGGCCAGGGGAGCAAGCCAGTAACAGCGTTCCTCCATGGCCTGGGCTTCAGCTCCTGCCTCCAGGCTCCTGCCCTGAGTCCCCGCCTTGGGCTCCCTGAGTGATCTTGACCTCCCGATTCTGTTGTCTCTCCACTTCCCAAGTACTGGAATGAGAAGTGTGTACCATCATACCTAGGTTATTTCGTTTTTATTCACTTGTTGGGTGCTTTCTTGGTGCTGGGAATGGAACCCAGTGAGCCTCGGGACAGCTAGGCAAATACTGTATAAGATGCTACCCCAGCCCTGGGGCTTCTGTGATTATACTGGTCAACTCGGGCAGTCCAGGGTAATCTCTATGTCTCAAAGTAAACTGATTAGTGAATTTTGATCACCTCTACAAAGTCCTTTTTACCATGTAATGTAACATAGTAGTGGGAACAAGCACCAGCAGATCAAAGTCCTGCCTATCATGGACTTCGATAGAGGACTAGATTGAGCTGGGGGTGTGGGGAGCCAGGGAAGAGCAAGAGTAGACCACCATGGTGGTACGCATCTGTAATCCCAGCACTCGGGAGGCTGAGGCAGGAAGACTACTGCTAGTTTGAGGTCAGCCTAGGCTACATGGTAAATTCCAGAACAGCCTGGGCTAAAAGTGGGTCCTTGTCCCCCAAACCAAAACCCAAAGAAACACGGATAAGAAAGAAGAAAAGAGAATCTGGCAGAAGACGTGTGATTGAGGGTGGCAGGGGGTGTATGGCTCTGGCTCCTCTGCTGTGCATCCTGGGGACTACGGACTATCCGGACCTGACCCCATCTCTGGGCCCCAATGCTCATTTTCCATAAAATAGATGCCCCTGGCATCTGGAAATTACTCTTCCCAAAGGACTCTGGGTGTCCTCTTTCCAGACTGTCTTCCCTTGTCACTCATCTCTGTGCTGCCACTTCCTCACAGCTCTGGCATCACTCTGCATTCATTCCTTCACTTCACGACCACATCGGCCCCACAGCTCTGAAGCTTCCATCTCCATCTGCTCTGCCCTGATCCAGGCGGCTTTCTTCTCTCCTGACACCCCTGTGAGCACTCACTGGCCCCCCCTGTGACCACTCACTGGCCCCCCCTGTGACAACTCACTGGCTCCCCCTGTGACCACTCACTGGCACCCCCCCCGTGACCACTCACTGGCTCCCACTGTGACCACTCACTGGCTCCCCCCTGTGACCACTCACTGGCTCCCCCCTGTGACCACTCACTGGCTACCCACTGTGACCACTCATTGGCTCCCCTGCATCCACACTGGAGTCCCACTCCTCTCTCCACTCAGCGGCTTCTAAAGTTACCTGGTGGTGTCCCATTGCACTTGGAAGAAACCCCAAGTTCTTTATCACAGTATCAAGGGCAGACGTCTATGCCCTGGCCTCTGCCCACATTTCCACCACCTTCTCTTTCTCCTACTTGACTCAAGATATAACAGACTTCCTGTTCCTGGAAAAATGGAGGCTCATTTCTGTGCCAGCGTTGCCCTCTGCTTGGAAAACTCTGCCCCCAGATGTCCCCAAACTGCTGCTTCTTATCTTTCTGATCTCATTCATTAATTAAGCAATTAATTAAGTTAGATAGTATTTTTTAGACAGTCTCACACTGTAACCCAGGTTGACCTGACCAAAGTTGTCTTCAAATTGTAGTGAGCCTCCTGCCTGGGCCTCTGAGTACTGTCCAGCCCCAGGTCTCACTTTGAAATGTTTTATTTATAATTTTTATTTTATATATTGAGTTTATTGCTTACATGTATGTAAGTGCACCTCTGTTATGCAGTGCCCGAGGAGGTCAGAAAAAAGAGTCAGATCCTCTGGAGCTGGAGTTACACACAGACGTTGTTAGCTGCTATGTGGGTGCTGGGATCAATCCTGGGTCCTCTGCAAGAGCCTCCAGTGCTCTTAAGAGCTGAGCCATCTCTCCAGCCTCTCAGGACTAACTTTAAATGTCACCTTCCTAGAGGTGACATTTTCGAAGTCTTGACTTAAAGAATCTTACACATGACTCTCTAGCCTAGCCAATCGTGTAGCAGTCACCTCATAGTTCTATCGATGCTGGGAACTTTCTTGTTTGTGGGGCATCTTAAGCCTGCTTCTTGCTCCCTAGATCACATCACCAGGCCCTGAAGACAGGACCCTTGTCTTAACTTTTTGGCTGCCCTTCCTGAGGACTTAGAGGAGGACATGGTCAAGCCGATGCTCTAAGAGGAAGTGCTCTTGGGAGGATCATCCTTCTCTGGCTCCTGTGGGTACCTACACTCATGTGTACACACGCATAAATAAAAGGAAAACTAATATATATTTTTGATTTTTTGAGACAGGGTCTCCCTGTAGCCCCAGCTCTCCTGGAACCATTATGTAGACCAGGCTGGACTTGAACTCACAGAAATCTTCCTGCCTCTGCCTCCAAATGCTGGGATTATAGGTGTGTGCCACCATACCCAGCAATTAATATATTTTTTAAAAAGATGGGCTGGAGAGATGGCCTAGCGGTTAAGAGCGCCGACCGCTCTTGCAGAGGACCCGGGTTCGATCCCCAGCACCCACATGGCGGCTGAGAACCGTCTGAAACTCCAACTCCAGGAGAACTCCAGCTCCAGGGGAATCCGATGCCCACTTCTGACCTCCGCGGCATTGCACGACACGGGTGCACAAACTTGCATGCAGACAATACATTCGTACACATACAGAAATAAATAAAAATTAATAAATAAAAAAAAATAAAAAGAATAAATTATTTTGGGGGCTGGAGAGATGGCTCAGTAGTTAAGAGCACCAACTGTTCTTGCAGAGGACCCAGGTTTGATTCCACCACCCATATGGTGGCTAAAAAGTCTTTAAGCCTGCATGGTGACCCATGAGTGAGTTCCAGGCCAGCTGGGGCTATAGAGAGACCCTGTCTCAAAAAAAAGAATAAATTATTTCAACAAATAACTTTCTATGGTGCTGGGGATTAAATGTGGAACTTTGGGCATGTGAGAAAGTGCTCAACCACGGACAAACATCCCCAGTTCAACAAAAAAACTTTTTCTTTCTCTGAGGTGGGGTCTCACTCTGCAGCCCTGGCTGACCTGCAATTCACTATGTAGATGAGGTGGGCCTCAAACTGGCATCCGTCTTTCTGCCTCTGTTACCTGAATGCTGAGATTACAAACATGAGCTGCCGTGACTTGCTAAATAACTTTTTTTTGGTCTTTTTGAGAAAAAGTCTCCCTGTAGCCCCAGCTGTCCTGGAACTCACTATGTAGACCAGGCTTCCTTGAACTCACAGAGATCCGCCTGCTTCTGCTTCGAAAATGCTGGGATCACAGGCATGCGCCACCACTCCCAGCAAATTTGTGATTTTTCTTGTCCTAGCCTTCTGAGTGCTAAGACCATGGGCGAGAGCCGCCTTACTTTGTTCCAAGAACTCTTCCCCGTTACTCCCATTACTTGGGCAATGGAAGACACAACCATCAAATAACTCTGGACTCCTGGTTCTGGTCTTAGGGCTGGAGGTGGGAGGGGGGGTCACCAAGTCACAGGTAAGAGCCAGGGATGTCCAAGGCTGAGCAGAGCAGCACTGAACCCTTCATCAAACACCTTCTGGGTGCTTATCAGCACCATCCCCACCCACCGGCATGGATGTGCTTCAGAAATTCCCACAGATGGCACACTCAGGAAATCTCTCAGTGGCTCTGTGCCTACACACACTCGGCTTGATCTCCTAGAAATTCCCTGGGGGACACTGACCCTTAGCCCTCCCTTAGCCTTCACTTGTTCCTCAGTGGTTGTACTTTTCAACTCTAGGCTTCAAAATTTCCTCTAGTCAAATCATCAAGCACTTTCCAAGAAGAAATGGCCAAGATGCATATGGCCTTCCTGTGTGTTATGTGTATGTGTTTATGTGTATGTGTGCCTATGTGTGTGACTCAAGCCTCTGCTTGCCTTGAGGGTAACCTCAGCATTTCCTTCCAGCCCTGCTTCCCCTGAGCAGAATTTTGAGTGTTTTCTGGAGAAAAAATGAGCAATAGTCTTGCCATGGGCGGGACTTTGATCGCGTCATCTCCCTCACCCTGGCCCTTTATATATCACCTGGTGCCCATGGTGAACACATCGAGCTCCAGAAGCCATTGGCAAAGCAGGCCTTCCACACTCACTTACCATCACCATGATCTTCCTCGCAGGTACCAGCTAACTCTGCTGAGAACGATGGCTCAGGTTCCACGGCTCTTTTCATACCAGGGGAACAGTCTGGAAGGGCTGCACATGGTGGTTGCTAGAAGACAACTGCCCTGACTCAAGCTGGGGTGGGTCGGTCTGGTTCATGTGCCCCATGATATCTTCCTCTTTCTCCAGGACCCACGAAGCCTGCCCTGCTGCTCTGCTGTATGGGAATCTGGCTGTCCACCTGCAGGCTGTCCATCTGCAATTCGATCCTCAGGGTACCAGAAAATGTTGTACACTCTATACTCGAGTGCTTAACGTATGACTCTAAGGAAATCTATAAAAACTATGTAAGTGCTCCAGAGATTTGTTTTCAGAACTATTTCTTTAATATGCCTATTTTGCCCTCTAGATCTGCTAACTGTTGGTAGATGTGAAGCTAGCTGTGGAGGCCAGAAAGGGAGAAGAGGCAGATGAGAAGGGGCATGTGCACTAACAAGGGAGACAGAGGCAAACATCAGCCCTAGCAACCCTAGTGACTTCCCATAGCTACAGGATGCGTGCTCAGAGTCTTCTTTATCTCAAACCTGTGCAGCTCACAGTTCTATTAAATGGCCCTCTGCCAACTCAGACCTGGCAGTAGTATGGACGAGACCCAATAAACATGGTGCTTTGTCGTCTCAGGACCTCTTAGATATCTTCAATTAAACAAGTAAGCACCAAGACCGGAAACAACTGTGATACTGTCCAGATTTCAGCGTTAGCTTTGGCTTTAATGGGCTCAGAGCTAGAGGTGCTGAGCCAGCTGAGGCTGATGGGATCTCTTAGCAATTTGCTCTAACCCAAAGGCTGTCAGTTCTGAGGAAAAGGAGGGCCAGGAAGAACCTCAAGTCCTTCCTTCCTTCATTCCTTTAAGAGACCCTCTCTCGCTGCTCAGAGGCCTTCTCAGGCAAGCGTAAACCACCCTCGATCAGCAAGGGACTTCAGTGGCATTCATGCGGCTTCACAAGGAGGAGGGGGCTACACACAAATCCAGATAAGCCCCTGCTCCCACCCCCTTGCCTCCGAGAACAGGCTGCAGCAGGCTGTAGAGGCCTCAGCCAGATGGGCAGAGGAGGTAGGGGGAGCAATGGCTCTGAGCATTTATGGGAGCCCTGGCAGGCCTGGGTGGGTGTGCTCTGTTATTTGACTCCTAGCTAGCTCCATAAACCAACCATGCCTTAGTTTCCTGTAAAAATAGGGGTAAGGATGGTACCAGCCTCACAGAGTTGTCACACCAACCAGCTAAGCTGTGAGCCAGCTGCTGGGAACTCTGCAGCCGCGGCGAACCTGCTACAATATTGTAAACCTCTTTCTACAGGTGGACAGCGAGAATTGGGAAACAATAAAGATAAACTACTCTCATCCACAACTACCGTGCTTCACCCCAGGTCCTGAAGCATCAAACATCTCAGTTATCCAAGCCTATCTAGAGAAGGTCAGGAAGAGCAAGTACGGAGCAGACACCAGAAAGCTCATTAAACGGCTTGATGACATCAGCCATCACAGCCTAACGAAAACAAACATTTCTGAGCCTAAATTCTCTAGCGCCTTTGAAGAGAAGAGCTTCGTAGTGTCCGTTTTAAAACAGTTTTCAAGCTGTATGGAAAGCCTGAAGTTTCTGGGCAGGAAGTGCTGAGGACTGTGCTGCTGGGAATCTCAGTGTCTGTGCCGCAGGGCTGCGACGGCCGAGACTGTAACGTAGACACTGTGTGTTGTTGTTAGTAGCCTTGTTATTTATGAAATGTTTGCCTTCTGTCCACTGAAATCTTGTTCTTACACCCTTGTGGGGATAGATGTGGGAGGTATATTTATTTATTTATTGGTATTTATTGTCCTGAGTTGGCAACACTCCTTGGAGGGCCCGCAGAGTCTATTTAATAAATTAAATTGACATTTCTCACAAATCAGTTTGGAGTTTTTGATGGGGTTGAAATCCGAGGATGGGAAGCTGGGCTGGATGATGTTGCTGAAGGAAGATAGGAATGTTCTGAAAAAAGCTAGGCTTCTGTCACCTACCAAACAGACTCAAGAAAGATAATCCTAGCAGCAGCAACAGCTGTTTGTTAAATACTTTCTTTATTCCAGGTCATAAGTATAAACATTATCCTTTTTATATGGAGGAGGGTAAACTGAGGCAGGAAGCCAGGTAGTCACTTGCTCAGGTTACACAGCTATTTAGTTGGTAGACTCCAGCTTGTGCCTGATCTTTGTCCTTCCCTGGGCTGGTGCTGGGTTTCATGGTCGCTCCATGTCATGCCTGGCACAGGGCCATAGCCCAGCACCCACTGCACAGCTCCTCGCTGCACTCCCACAGCCTCTGCTCCTGGGAAGGAAAACCCACTCCACCATTTTGTCAGGGACTTCACAGCAGGCCTGAAGGTTTGCTGCTTGAGTAAAAGCTGATAAGGTCCTCCAGTGTCTGGGTGGAGAGGTCTCAGAGTGTCGGGAGCCTGCGGCAGGAGCACCCGGAGTCACCCCCGCCCCCATCTGCTCACCTGCAAGTCTCAGCGCTGAGTCAGCAGTGTGGCTTTGTTTGTTGCAGTAATGGGGATCAAAGCCAGGGCCGTGAGCTGGGTGTTGACGAGCCCTCCAAAGGACTCTGACATGTGCTATCACTGGGTGTTGACGAGCCCTCCAAAGGACTCTGACGTGTGCTCATGCCGTGAGCATGCGAGTGCTATCACTGGGTGTTGACGAGCCCTCCAAAGGACTCTGACGTGTGCTATCACTGGGTGTTGACGAGCCCTCCAAAGGACTCTGACATGTGCTCATGCCGTGAGCATGTGAGTGCTATCACTGGGTGTTGACGAGCCCTCCAAAGGACTCTGACGTGTGCTCATGCCAAGAACCACTAATTTTGAGTCAACCAGCACATTCAATGCCATCTTTAGGGAAACTGAGGCCCAAAGAAAGAGAAAATATCATGTGCCCAAGAGCACACAGAGAGGGGGTGTGGTTAGGACTTGGCTGGGTTGGGACTCGGACTTCCCATTCTCATCCCTGTGGGTATCTCCACTTGGATCTCATAGGTTTTGGACATGATCGAGTATATTCAGGATGGTATAGCTGGTTTGGAACCCCAGATACTCCATCCCTCATGACAGTGTTTGTGCTATCCTTCCATGTTGTGAAAGCCAGTCACTTTTTTTTTAAACTGTCACAAGTGAGACAAACTTTGTTATTATTAGAAAAGCTATCCAGGGCTGGAGAGATGGCTCAGCTATTAAGAGCACCAACTGTGCCAGGCGTGGTGGCCCACACCTTTAATCCTAGCACTTGGGAGGCAGAGGCAGGCAGATCTTTGTGAGTTCAAGGCCAGCCCTGGTCTATAGAGTGAGTTCCAGGGCAGCTGGGACTACAGGGAGACCCTGTCTCGAAAAGACAAAAAAAAAAAAAGCACCAACTCCTCTTGCAGAGGACCCGGGTTCAATTCCCAGCACCCACATAGCAGCTAAGAACCGTTTTTAAACTGGGCATGGTGGTGCATGCTCTGAATCCTAGCACTCGGGAGGCAGAGGCTGGCAGATCTCTGTGAGTTCAAGGCCAGCCTGGGGTTATAAGGAAACCCTGTCTCAAAAGGGGGGGGGGGACGGACATGACACGACACACGGGACAAAACTATAAAAATTTGTCCTTTTTTTTTTTGGCTTGGGATTAAAGGCCTATACCACCACGCCTGGCAACAATATGTCCTTTAAAAAAAAGAAACAAAGGCTGGGCATACGCCTTTAATCCTAGCACTTGGGAGGCAGAGGCAGGCGGATCTTTGTGAGTTCAAGACCAGCCTGGTCTACAGAGTGAGTTCCAGGACAGCTGGGGCTACAGGGAGACCCTGTCTCAAAAAGACAAAAATAAATAAATAAATAAATAAAATAAAATAATAATTAATTAAAAAAAAAGAATTTGCAGATATTTGTGAAAACCTCAGCAGGATTGCTCAGTGCTGGGGAAGATGCTTGAAGCCTGGCCAGTCTTGGATGGTCTGGAACCCTTGTTCCAAGCAGAACTCACAAAGATCCGCCTGCCTCTGCCTCCTGAGTGCTAGGATTAAAGGTGTGCGCCACCATGCCCGGCTTAATTATTTTTTATGTGTATGAGTGTACTGTCTGCATGTAGGTTTGTGCACCCATGTCATGCAATGCCGCAGAGGTCAGAAGAGGGCATCAGATTCCCCTGGACCTGGAGTTAAAGATGGTTCTTAGCCGCCATGAATCTAACTCAGGTCCTCTGCAAGAGCAGTCGGTGCTCTTAACCACTGAACCATCTCTCCAGCCCCAGATCTGCAAATCCTTAGCTCCACCTTCCTCCAGCAAAGGAGGTATGGCCACCACCACTGCTGGCTGGCAAGTTGAACTGGGGGGTTGCTTGCTTTTTTTTTTTTCGAGACAAGGTCTGAATTAAGGCATGTGCCACCATGCCTGCCTTGTTGTTGTTGTTATTATTATTATTATTATTATTATTATTATTATTATTATTTTGTGTGTATGAGTGGATTACCATGTAACTGGAGTTATAGATGGTTGTCAGCCACCATGTGGGTGCTGGGAACTGAACCTGGGTCCTCTGTAAGAGCAGTTTGTTTCAGAGACTGGGCAACTGGGCATGGTAGCACATACCTTTAGTCCTAGCACTCAGGAGGCAGAGGCAGGAGACTCACTGAGTTTGAAGCCAGTCTGGTTTATATAGTAAGTTCCAGACAGTAAGACCCTGTCTCAAAAATTTTCAGAGGCTGGATGTATAATTATAATGTAATTATAGTAAATATGATGGTGAATACCTATTATCCCAGCATTTAGGAAGCTGTAGCAGGAGGATCACTAGTTCTAGGCCAGCCTGGGCTAAACAGTTGTGGGACCTTTTCTCAAAAGAACAAGCCAACAGTTGGAAAGAAGGCTTAGCAGTTAAGAGCGCCGACTGCTCTTGCAGAGTACCCGGGTTTGATTCCCAGCACCCACATACATGGTGGCTAAGCATCTTTAACTCCAGTTCCAGTGGAATCCGACACCCTCTTCTGACCTCCTCGGCATTGCACGACACGGGTGCACCAACCTACGTGCAGACAGTACATTCATACACATGTTTGACAAAACAAAACAAAACACCCCTCAGTTCCTCGGCTGGGTGTGGTGGTGCATGCTTTTAATCCCAGCACTTGGGAGGCAGAGGCAGCCAGATCTCTGTAAGTTCAAGGCCAGCTTGGTCTATAGGGCTAGTTCCAGGACAGCTGGGGCTACAGGGAGACCCTGTCTTGAAAAACACCAAAACAAGGGGGGGGGGTGGATAAAAAGACAAAAGAAAAACAAATTCTACGGAGTAGTGGCCATAGTTCTGAAGGTCAGGGTCATGTGACCATCTAGGCACTGAAGTGAGGCATTTCACTCTAGCACCGCCCAGATCTGATCCACCTTTCTGATCAGATGTGCACTGCTAACTCTCATAAATGAGAGAATTTGCCCACTCTGCCTGAAGATTGTTTGAAATGTGTGTTTGGTGTAGAGCCTGTTGCCTGAAAATATGGTCTTCCCAGCAACCATGACAACGGGGGTCACACTTTGAATCAAGAGCCAGGGGCACAGAGCAGCACAGATGTGTTGTAACTGATCCCAGGGGGAACAGAGGGGAGCCGCAGGGTGACCAGAGGTCAGATCAGGGGCTTCAAGACCAAGCTCTCAGCTCTCAGTGGCTGCACAGTGCAGCAGGTGGCTGTGAGCCACCTCTTATGCCTGTCTAGTGTCCTTAACTTCTTGCTCCACTGTAGTTGGCCAGGGGAGGGACTGGGCTTGGATCTCGAAGCCTTCTCCTGCCACTGAAAGCCCACAGTTCTGGAGATGACTCAGTCCCGGGCAAGGGACTCCACTGCAGTTTTCTGATTAAAACCACCTTATTGGGCTGAGGAAAAATGGCTCAGTAAAGCACTTGCTGTGTGAGGACCTGACTTCAAATTCCCAGAGCCGATATGAAGCCAGAGGTGCAACACGTCTCCCTGTGATCCAGTGCTCCTAGGATGAGGTGGCGGATGGAGATCCATGAATCCCCAGAGGTTTTCCAACAGTTAGCCCGCCATACAAAGTTCAGACAAGAAATCCTGCCTCAAAAGAGGTGGAAGGTGAGTGCCGACATCTGGGATCGTCTGCTGATCTCCACATACAAGGCGTGGCATGCATGCACCCACACGCAGGCAAATGCACACACACAATATGCATATGCACAGAATTTAACAACACTCACCTAGGTGCTCTTTCAGGGAGAGGAAACTCTGTGACATTTCTGACTCTCCTCTTCAACTCCCTGCTTGGCTACACAGTTTTTCTTTCTTTTTTCTTTTTTTTTTTTTTTTTTTTTTTTTTTGGTCTTTTCGAGACGGGTCTCCCTGTAGCCCCAGCTGTCCTGGAACTCACATTGTAGACCAGGCTGGCCTTGAACTCACAAAGATCCTCCTGCCTCTGCCTCCCAAGTGCTAGGATTAAAGGCGTGCATCACCACGCCCGGCTCTTTTTTCTTTTTTGAGACAGGGCCTCGCTAGAGCCCCAGCTGGCCTGGAACTCACTGTAGACCAGGCTGGCCTGGAACTCACAGAGATCCACCTGCCTCTGCCTCCCACATGCTAGGATTAAAGGTATGAGTCACCACACCCGGCTTAAAGGCAGATTTTAGCCCCCATGTGGGTGCTGGGAGTCAAACCCGGGTCCTCTGCAAGAGCAGTTGGTGCTCTTAACCACTGAGCCATCTCTCCAGCCCAGACAGTTTTTCAAAAGGAAAGGTGAGCTATAAACCAAATTCCACTTTGTGGGCTGGCAAGATGGCCGAGATACGGATGCAGACCTGAGCACTTTTATAGTCCAGTGCTCTCAACGGCTGCAGCAGCTCCTGTGCCTCCTTCTTATTAAAACAGAGCCGATGGGCTGGAGAGATGGCCTAGAGGTTAAGAGCACCGACTGCTCTTGCAGAGGACCCGGGTTCAATCCCCAGCACCCACATGGCGGTTAAGAACCGTTTGTAACTCCAATTCCAGGAGAACTCCAGTTCCAGGGGAATCCGAGACCCTC
Organism: Rhizomys pruinosus; assembly: GCA_009823505.1. Classification (NCBI taxonomy): domain Eukaryota; kingdom Metazoa; phylum Chordata; class Mammalia; order Rodentia; family Spalacidae; genus Rhizomys; species Rhizomys pruinosus. Next base: position 2,685,246 of record VZQC01015026.1, on the reverse strand, counting down.
TTCTGACCTCTGTGGCATTGCACGACACGGGTACACAGACCTACATGCAGACAGTACATAAAACCCATGTAAAAAAAAAAATAGAGCCGAGGTATGCTACGTGATGCTGGCAGCAGCCTCCTGCACCTCACGGTTACCATCTGTTGACTCTCAGTTCAAACAAAACCCTATGGTGTTCAATATGGACAGGATCACCCAAAGACACTGTTCTCAAAAACAGTTGTGACTTTAACCTGAGAATCACTGTACTCTCCCAGAGCTGCACAACCATAGCTACTACCTAATTCCTGAACGTTTTTATCCTTCCCCAAGGAAACTCTCTAACCATCAGCAGTCACTCCTCCTTCCCCTCTCTTCTCATAGTCACCTCCTGTCTCTATGGATTGGCCTGCTCTAGACATCCCAGAGATGGCATCACGCTGCGTGCTTTCTTGTCTGGCTCCTTTTACTTAGCACCCTGTTTTTAAGGCTTGGTCACATTGGAACAGGTGTCAGTACTTATGCTCTTGTTTTTTGTTTCTTTGTTTTGAGTTCTGGCTGAACTAGAACTTGTTAGGCAAAACAGGCTGATCTGGATCTTATAGTCATTCCCTGGCCTCTGTCTCCAGAGAGACGGGATTATAGACGTGTGCTACTACATCTGGTGTTTTAATGGTTTTTTGTTGTTTATGGGGGGGTTTTTTTGTCTTTTTTTTTTTTGAGAAAGGGTCTCCCTATAGCCCCAGCTGTCCTGGAACTCACTCTGTAGTCCAGGCTGGCCTTGAACACACAGAAATCCGCCTGCCTCTGCCTCCCAAGTGCTAGGATTAAAGGCATGCACCACCATGCCCAGCCAATTATGGTTTGTTTTGAGACAGAGTCACACACTGTAACCCAGACTGACTTGGAACTTACTATGTAGACCAGGCTGGCCTCAATCTCACAGAGATCTCCCTGCCTTTGCCTTCCGGGTGCTGAGACTAAAGGTACGTGTCACCATGCCCCATTGCTTTCTTATTGGCATCACCACTTTTGAGATAAATTCTGGGGCCTGATGCATTTGGGCCAGCACTGTGGTGACATCTGTCTTGATGCCTAGTTTCCCCCACAGATTCTCAGAAACAAGAAAAAATCAGAGTGGAGATAGGAGGGAGATTAGAGAGATTCACGCTGAGCCACGACCACCCGGCACAGCACTCTGTAAGCAGGAAGGAGCCATTCATACTTGTCTTTTCTGGAGGACAGAGCAACCACAGATTGCAAGTGTAATACAGCCTAAGCTACCTGGAACTCAACTAGCAAGAATGCTCGAGTTTGGGTCATGATCAGCCAAAACCTAGAAGGAAGGAAAAAAAAAAAAAACCCACCACCAACAACACACACAAGAAAACGGATCTTGGCATCTGAGGACAAATTTATTATCCCTCCCATAAAACATCTTCCATGGCATTGCCTTGTGACACAAACAATGCACAATAATGACTTAAAGGTCGTGTAGTTGGGATGGGGGAGTATGATTTTGAGCTCAGCTCTTGGGAGATGGGGGCAAGCAGATTTCTGAGTCAGAGTTTGAGTGAGTTCCAGGCCAGCCAGGATTGCATAGTGAGACCCTGTGTCAAAAAATAAAATAAAATAAATAAAAAACCTCACAAAAAGTCAAAACACACAGTTTCAGAGAAAAGAGAAACAACTAAATAATCAGAGTCATGGAGAAGCAAGAAGAAATAAAGCAGTGATCCATTTCAGGAGGGAGCTCTGTAAGATCAAGTGAAAGCATATGCTTGCACAATTTATATAGGGAGTCAGGGGCTGGTGAGATGGCTCAGAGGGTAAAGGCACGTGCTGACAATATTAATAATTTAAAAGCAGGGCGTGGTGGCACACGCCTTTAATCCCAGTACTCAGGAAGCAGAGGCAGGTGGATCTTTGTGAGTTCAAGGCCAGCCTGTCTACAGAGTGAGTTCCAGGCCAGCTGGAGCTACAGGGAGTCTCTGTCTCAAACAAACAATCAATCAATCAATCAATCAATCAATCAAATCTTAAAAAATAAACCTTGCAGGGCACATGCCTTTAATCCAAGCACGCAGGAGGCAGAGGCAGGCATATCTCTGTGAGTTCAAGGCTAGTCTTGTCTACATAGTGAGTTCCAGGCCAGCCAGGGGTAAATAATAAGACCCTGTCTCAAAAAAAAAAAAAAAAAAAAAAAAAACAAAACCCACCAACAAAAAAAGGGATTTATTTTTTTATTTATTTTAAATAATTTAAATATAAAAATTCTATTTATTATTTATTTTTGTGATGAATTGTACTGTCTGCCATAGAGTTTGTGCACCCGTGTCGTGCAATGCTGCGGAGGTCAGAAGAGGCATCAGATTCCCCTGGAACTGGAGTTCTCCTAGAATTGGAGTTACAGACGGTTCTCAGCTGCCATGTGGGTCCTGGGGATCGAACCCAGGTCCTCTGCAAGAGCAGTTGGCGCTCTTAACCGCTAGGCCATCTTTCCAGTCCCAAGGATTTATTTTTATTCCTCTGCATGTGTGTGTGTGTGTGTGTGTGTGTGTGTGTGTGTGTGTGTTATGCCACATGAGTGTTATGAGCCCCATAATGTGGGTGCTGGAAACTGAACTCAGATCCTCTTCAAGAGCAGCAAGTACTCTTAACCACTGAGCTATCTAGACCCAATAAAAAACGTTTTTTGTGTGGTCTTTCTGAGACAGGGTCTCCTTGTAGCCCCAGGTGGCCTGGAACTGGCAATGTAGGCCAGGCTGGCCTTGAACTCACAGAGATCCATCTGCCTCTGCCTCCTGCATACTGGGATTAAAGGCATGCACCACCATGCCAAGCTGATAAATATTTTGTTAATTTTATTTATTTATGTGTATGAATGAACTATCTCCATGTAGGTTGATGCACCCGTGTCATGCAATGCCATGGAGGTCAGAAGAGGGTGTTGGATTCCCCAGGAACTGGAGTTAAAGATGGTTCTCAGCCACCATGTGGGTGCTGGGGATCGAACCCCGGTCCTCTGCAAGAGCAGTTGGCACTCTTAACTGCTAGGCCATCTCTCCAGCCCTGAAAAAGTTTTTTTTTATGATGTCATTTTCTTTTCTTTTTGTTCCCTTTAATTTTATATTACTCCAAAATATGCATATATACAATCCACACATAAATCAAAATTATAAAGTTTGAAAATAAACTGTAGGTTAATTCTAAAACACATTCAGGGATTCACATTTTAACAGTTAAAGTTGCATGTAGGTAAAAAGAAATATAGCTACATTCTAAATTACATAGTAAGTTGATGTATGTTTTAGTGTACTTTTTTTGAAGGTTCTATAAGAATTTAATATAGATTTTACAACTTTACAATATAAACTATGTTTTTTTTTTGTCTTTTATTTATTTATTTTTTTTTTTGAGACAGGATCTCCCTATAGCCCCAGCTGGCCTAGAACTCACTCTGTAGATCAGGCTGCCTCTGCCTCCAGAGGCGTGCGCCACCACACCCAGCTTAAAGGCAGTTTTTAGCCCCCATGTGGGTGCTGGGAATCGAACCCCGGTCCTCTGCAAGAGCAGTTGGTGCTCTTAACCACTGAGCCATCTCTCCCGCCCCATTTTTTTGGTCTTTTTGAGACAGGGTCTCCCTGTAGCCCCAGCTGTCCTGGAACTCACTCTGTAGACCAGGCTGCCTCTGCCTCCAGAGGCGTGCGCCACCACACCCAGCTTAAAGGCAGTTTTTAGCCCCCATGTGGGTGCTGGGAATCGAACCCCGGTCCTCTGCAAGAGCAGTTGGTGCTCTTAACCACTGAGCCATCTCTCCCGCCCCATTTTTTTGGTCTTTTTGAGACAGGGTCTCCCTTTAGCTCTGGCTGTCCTGTTACTCTGTAGACCAGGCAGGCCTTGAACTCACAAAGATCTGCCTGCCTCTGCCTCCCGAGTGCTAGGATTAAAGGCGTGCGCCACCACGCCCAGCTGTGGTAGGTCAATTCTAGACCCCATTAAGAGATTCACATTACAATTGCACAGTAACTTTCAGATACAAAGAAATATAATAATAAAGCTGCTCAGTTTGCCTGCCAACTGGGGATGTGGTGTTATCATCCACAAATGAGGGAAACCATTTACCTTTTTTGTTCTTTTCTGGGACTGTGTTACTTCACAGCATAATGGCTTTGAGTTCCATCCATTTACCTGCAAAGTTCATGATGTCATCTTTCTTTACCAGATGTCATTTTCTTATTCTAGAGAATTAAGAGATGGGAGGGAAAGCAAAAATTAAAATGGAAGATATAGTAGAAAGAGACAGAAAATATAGCAGAGAAGATATAGTAGAGAAGATATAGTAGAGAAGATATAGCAGAGAGAGAGACAGAAGATATAGTAGAGACAGAAAATGTAGAGAAGATACAGCAGAGAAGATATAGTAGAGAAGATATAGTAGAGATAGAAGATATAGTAGAGAATATATAGTAGAGAGACAGACAGACAGAAGATATAGTAGAGAAGATATAGTAGAGAGAGACATGATATAGTAGAGAAGATATAGCAGAGAAGATATAGTAGAGAGAGATACAGTAGAGAGAGATACAGTAGAGAGAGATATAGTAGAGAAGATATAGTAGAAAGATATAGTAGAGAGAGACAGAAGATATAGTAGAGACAGAAGATATAGTAGAGAGAGACAGAAGATATGGTACAGAGATATAGTAGAGAGAGACAGAAGATATAGTAGAGAAGATATAGCAGAGAAGATATAATACAGAAGACAAAGTAGAGAGAGATAAAGTAGAGAAGATATAGTAGAGACAGAAGATATAGTAGAGAAGATATAGTAGAGAGAGACAGACAGAAGATATAGGTGTGAGAGAGAGACAGAAGATATAGCAGAGAAGATATAGGACAGAGAGACAGAAGATACAGCAGAGAAGATGTAGCAGAGAAGATGTAGCAGAGAAGATACAGTAGAGAAGATATAGTAGTGAAGATAGAGAGAGACAGAAGATATAGTAGAGAGAGATAGAACAGAAGATATAGTAGAGAAGATATAGTAGAGACAGAAGATATAGTAGAGAAGATATAGTAGAGAGAGACAGAAGATATAGCAGAGAAGATACAGCAGAGAAGATATAGCAGAGAAGATATAGGAGAGAAGATACAGCCGAGAGAGACAGAAGATATAGTAGATAAGATATAGTAGAGAAGATATAGCAGAGAAGATATAGGAGAGAAGATAGAGGAGAGAAGATACAGCCGAGAGAGACAGAAGATATAGTAGAGAAGATATAGTAGAGAAGATATAGCAGAGAGAGACAGAAGATATTGTAGAGAAGATATAGTAGAGAGAGACAGAAGAGAGGGAGAAGTTGAAAGGAGGAAAGGGAAGAAAAATGAAAAAGTTCAACTGTCCTCAGAACCACAAACAAAAAAAGTCAAATGTAAAATCAATAAATCAAACAACCAGTAAATGTGAAACTGTGCTCCGCCTCCTAAGAGACCAGGAAAGGCAAATAAAAGGGAGGCTGGCTTTCTGTTTGTCAAGGGAATTCCACAGTGATGATAAGGTGACAGGGCCCCACCAGCCATCTCCAGAGCCTCCCCGGGCATCCTACGCTAACCTGGCTTTCCAAGGAGCTGGCTACCAACTGGAAAAGATACACACAGAACATGTCCACACCTGAGTTAGGGATCACATCTAAACCAACCCAACCCCCAGAAGGGAAGTGGCCTGTGTCTTCCAGACATCATGGCAGAGAGTCACAGCCACCGAGCCTGTGAGGGAATGTGTGGAGGGCCTGGGAGAGTTATCCAGCCCGGGGAAACTCTGACCCTGTGGTGCTAGTTTCAGTGGGGATGTTTGTTTGTTTGTTTTGATTCTTTTTTTTTTTGGGGGGGGGGGTCCGACATTCACTACCATAGCTTCTGAAAGTGTTTGACTGGCATGCTGGGAAACCCTCAAGCCAAAGTTGCTCATCAGAGGATTCCTGTGTCTCCCAAGTTCAGTTCCTGCCACCTGTCACCAGCTGGGGGCAGCCCCAATGGTGGGCTGTGCATTTCAGAGCCTGATCTGAGCCACTCCATCACACACTTCTCAAACGTGTATGTTCCTTCATATATATGCCTTTTTTTGGGGGGGGGTCTTTTTCGAGACAGGGTCTCTCTGTAGCCCCAGCTGTTCTGGAACTCACTCTGTAGACCAGGCTGGCCTTAAACTCACTAAGATCCGTCTGCCTCTACCTCCCAAGTGTTAGGATTAAAGGGGTGCGCCACCACACCCGGCTTCATATATATGCCTTTTTAACCCAGGGTCTCCCAGAAGCCCCAGCTAGCCTGAAACTCACTCGATATGTAAACCAGGCTGGCCTCTGAACTCACAGAGGTCCATCTGCGCCTTCCTCTGCTTCCTGAGTGCTGGGATTTAAAAAGGCGAGTGCCACCGTGCCCAGCACAAGAAGGATGTTTTCATGGCTACCATGCAATCCAAATGGATAGAAATCAGGCAATGGAGGCCTTCGTGGTGGCACACAACTCCAATTCCAGGAGAACTCCAGTTCCAGGGGAATCCGAGACCCTCTTCTGACCTCCGTGGCATTGCACGACACGGGTGCACAAACCTACATGCAGACAATACATTCATACACATACAAAAATAAATAAAATTAAAAAAAAAAAAGAGAAGTAGTTTTGGAAGGCTGCACAATACTGTCATACTGAGACTGCCTTTTTTTTTTTTTTTTTGTCTTTTTGAGACAGGGTCTCCCTGTAGCCTCTCAGACATTTCTCAGCCGCCATGTGGGTGCTGGGGATTGAACCAGGGTCCTCTGCAAGAGCAGTCGGTGCTCTTAACCGCTAGGCCATCTCTCCAGCCCGCAAAACTAATCTAATGGGCAATAAAATGCCCCAAATGCAACATTAATGTATGAAAGAAAGTGGGTTATAAAACTTTTATTTTATTCTTTTGTATTTTTGAGACTGGGTCTTTCTCTAGTCACAGCTGGCCTGGAACTTGCTATCTACACCAGGTCGGTCTTGATCTCATAGAGATCCACACGCTTCCAAGTGCTGGGATTAAAGGCATGCATCACCAGGCCTGGCTATCAACTTTATTTACTTTTTGAGACAGTCTCACTCAGTAACCTAGGCTATCCTGGAACTTACTATGTAGCTCAGGCTGGTCTTAAATTTGTGGTATCCCTCTTGCCTTCACCTCCTAAGTGTTGGGATTACAGGCACAAGACACCATGCCCAGTACAAAACACGACAGCACATACTTATAACCCCAGCCCTAGGGATGTGGAGGAAGGGGAATCTGAAGTTTAATAGCCAGCCTACACCGTACAGAGTTGGAGACCAATCTGGGCAACATGAGATGCCCATCTCAAAAGACACAACAGGGGCTAGAGAGATGGTTCAGAGGTTAAGAGCACTGGCTGCTCTTGCAGAGGACCCAGGTTTAATTCCCAGTACCTACATGGTGGCTGACAACTGTCTTTAACTTCAGTTCCAGGAGATCCGGATGCCCTTTCCTGACCTCCGGGGGCATTGCATGACACAGGCACACTTACATATGCAGGCAATACATTCACACACATTAACTTAAAATAATAAAATATTCTTAAAAAGACACAAAAACAAAAAATGATATAATGCCCCCCTTACTGACATAAAAGCACATATATCTTTGTGTGTATTTATCTCTTAGAAGGTTCACGGAAAGCAAGACTGGGAAAAAAGCTACCATTGGGGAAGGGAATAATTTTTTTTTTTTTGGAGACAGCGTCTCCCTTAGTCCTAGCTGGCCTGGAGCTCACTATGTAGACCAGGCTGGCCTTGAACTCACAGAGATCCACCTGCCTCTGCCTCCGGAGTGCTGGGATTAAAGGCGTGCGCTGCCACACCTGGCCTAAGATGGTTCTTAGCCGCCATGTGGGTGCTGAGAATCAAACCCAGGTCCTCTGCAAGAGCAGTCAGTGCTCTTAACTGCTGAGCCATCTCTCCAGCTCTGGAAATAATTTTTTATGTTTATGTATCTTGTAGTATTTATATTTATTGATTACTATTATTATGTGTGTGTGCACTGTGCCAGTGTGCAGGTGGAGTCCAGAAGACAACTTTGTGTCTTTGTGACGCTGCATCTCTCCTTTCATTTTTTTTTTTTTTTCGGTCTTTTTGAGACAGGGTCTCCCTGTAGCCCCAGCTGTCCTGGAACTCACTTTGTAGACCAGGCTGGCCTTGAACTCACTAAGATCCGCCTGCCTCTGCCTCCCAAGTGCTAGGATTAAAGGTGTGCGCCACCACGCCTTTCATTTTTATGTGGGTTCAGGTTTCTGCAGCAGATTTTCCTTTTTTTTTTGAGACAGGATCTTACTCTGTAGTGCTGGCTGGTTTGGGACTCACTATGTTGGCCAAGGTGACCTTGACTTTGAGGAGATATTTCTTCCTCAGCCTCTGGTGTGCTAGAATTACAGGTGTGAGCCACCATACCTAGCTTAATTAGTATTATTTTAGAAGTCAGAAAAATAAACATTATTTCAAATTTTAGAAATCGCAGTTAGTGAAAAGAAGACAGCAATGGAGTATTACAAATAAAGATAAACTAGGTTGGCTCTCCCAAGGCTCAACAGAGTGGTGGCTAGGAACATCGACGTTTCCAATCACTGGTTGTGATTAGCATGTTCATGACTCTTGGCTCTCATCTGTTCTCTGGGTCTCCCAGCAGCAGGGCACAACCAGAGCCTGTCAGAGAGATGACTCAGAACCAGTATCTAGGCATAGCCAGACCACATCACTTTTTGAGGATCTTTTTTTATTTTAAAAAGTCTTGCCGGGCATAGTGGCTCATGCCTTTAATTCTAGCACTTGGGAGGCAGAGGAAGGCAGATCTTTGTGAGTTCAAGGCCAGCCTGGTCTACAGAGTGAGTTCCAGGCCAGCTGGAGCTACAGGGAGACCCCATCTGGAAAAGAAAAAAAAAAGAAAAAAAAAAGTCTTACTACATTTTATTTAGTGTGTGTGTGTGTGTGTGTGTATGTGTGTGTATGTGTGTGTGAGAGAGATATGAATGAATTAGTGAATGAATGAATGAAAAATGGGGGGCCGGTATGCCACAGAGTATATCAAGGTCAGAGGACAACTTGGAGGAATCAGATGTCTCTTTTTACCACGTGGAGCCTGGGAATTTAACTCAGGTGGTCAGGCTTGGCCTTTACCCAGTGAGCCATCTCAGTGGGCCCTGAAGCCCTTTATTAATAAACTATCCAAAATTATAGTCCTTGGCTGGTGTGGTGGTGCACACCTTTAATCCGAGCACCCAGGAAGCAGAGGCAGGACTTTGAGGCTAACCTGGTCTATATATAGTTCCAAGTCAGCCAGGGCTACATAGTGAGACCCTGTCTCAAAAACAAAAGCAAAACAAAAATGAGGGGAAGGTTTAAGGGCTTATTTTATAGGTCACAGTCCCTTATTACAGGGCAGTCACAGTGGCAGGAGCTTGAGGTAAGAGATCATATCACACTCACAGTCAAGTGCAGAGGGAAACGAGTGCATTTGTCCCCAAACCACAGAGCCATGCTGCCCACGTTCAGGCTGGGTTTTCCCAGATCAATGAAGGCAACACAGCTAATGCCCAGGAGACATGCCTGCAGGCCAACCTGATCTAGATAACCCCTCCCAAGATGCTCTTCCTAGGTGATTCCAGGCCATCAAGTTGACAATAACTCATCATCTCAGTGCACAGTTATAGAGTTATGATCTAATTCCAGAATATGCTTTTATCCCCCAAAGCGGCCACCATGCATTCTGTCTCTCTCTAGTCCCTGACAACCGTCAATCTGTTTTCTGACCTGGATCTGTCTCATTTACACAGAATCCTCACTATGTGGCCATGTGTGTCTGGCATCTTTCATGTGACACAGTAAGCAATGCTGGTATGAATGTATTCAACAACAACAAAGAAAAAAAATTTCATATAAAAATTTCCGAACTCTGCTTGAGTCCCCATTTTTGTGTGTCCGTGTGTGTACATTGATGTGAGTACGGGTGCACACGCAGGTGGAGGTCAGAGGACCATCTCGGGTGCTGGTCCCCGCATTCTGCCTTGTGTGAGACAAGCTCTCTTCTTGTTCTCCACCACATATGCCAAACTAGCTGGCCTCTGAGCGTCTGGAGATGCTTCTGTTCCTGCCTCTATCTCCCCACAGGAGTGTGATGACGCGCAGGCACTACCCATCCGGCTGTTCACATGACTTCTGGGGATTCGAACTCAGGTGTTCACACTCGCATGACAAGCATTCTACCCCCTGAGCCGTCGCCCCAGCCTGCTTTCATTTCGTTTAGGGGAATACCTGGGAGGAAAACTAGTTGGTCATATATTTACTGTGTTCAGCTTTGGACAGAAGCAGTGACAGTTTCCCACAGTGTTTTATAGTCCTACCAGCTATACCCTTGTGTTCTGATTTCTCCGAATCAAGCTTTATGGTCTATTGTTTCCTTTGGGTTTCCCCCAGTCCTGGGGACCTTACACATGCTATACAACTGCTCTGTCACTGAACTATATTCTCAGATTTTTCTTGTGTTTTTGTTGAAAGCTGGCTTGGAAATTGACATTCTCTTGCTCAAGTTGTGGAAAAAGTATAGATTTACAGTGTTTTTTGTTTTACATACATCTCTCTCTCTCTCTCTCTCTCTGAGACAGGGTCTCCCTTTTAGTCCCAGCTGGTCTAGAGCTTGCTCTGTAGACCAGGCTGGCCTTGAACTCACAGAGATCTGCCTGCCTCTGCCTCCTGAGTGCTGAGATTAAAGGCATGTGCCACCACGCCTGGCATAGATACAGGTTTCTAATATAGCTTTGGCTGGCCTGGAACTAGCTATGTAGCCCAGGCTGGCCTCCAACTTGTTGCAACTCTCCCCCTCTACCTAGAAGTGCTAGGATAATGTGTATGCACCACACCCAGCTTACAGTGTTTTTAAATTGGGAAATATAATTTTAAATTTTTTTCAAAATTGTTTTGGTTATTGTTTCCTGCCTTACCACTTGAAGTTTAAAATTGGCTTGCCTATTTTTTTTTTTTTTGCAGTTCTTAGCCTCAGCCTTTAACGGCTGCGCTATCCCCACAGCCACGGATTGCCTATTTCTATAAAAAGACAGTTGAAATTTTGATAAAGATTATGTTGAAGGTATAGAACACTTCGAGAAATAGTTATTTTACAAGAACAAGTCTTCCAAACCATGAACAGAGGATGCTTTTCTTTTAATCTTCCTTCCTTCCTTCCTTCCTTTTCTTTCTTTCCTTTCTTTCTTTCGAGATAGTGTCTCCCTTTAGTCCCAGCTGGCCTGGAGCTCGCTATTGTAGACGAGGCTGGCCTTGAACTCACAGAGATCCACCTGTCTCTGCCTCTGCAGCACTGGGATTAGAGGCGTGCACCACCATGCCCGGCCTAATACAGTTCTTACCTGCCATGTGGGTGCTGGGAATTGAACCAGGGTCCTCTGCAAGAGCAATCAGTGCTCTTAACTGCTGACCCATCTCTCCAGCCCCTGTTTTGTGTTTTTGGTGTTTTGAGACAAGGTCTCCCTGTAGCCCCAGCTGGCCTGGAATTCACTATGTAGACCAGGCTGGCCTTGTACTCACAGACACCCGCCTGCCTCCACCACACCCAGCCTGTTTTTTTTTTTAACTTAAATTTTTTTTGTAATTTATTATTTTTTTAATTATTTATTTTTTATATGTATGAATGTATTGTCTGCATGTAGGTTTGTGCACCTGTGTCATGCAATGCTGTGGAGGTCAGAAGAGGGTGTCGGATTCCCCTGGAACCGGAGTTCTCCTGGAATTGGAGTTACAGATGGTTCTCAGTCACCATGTGGGTGCTGGGGATTGAACCCGGGTCCTCTGCAAGAGTGGTCAGCGCTCTTAACCGCTAGGCCATCTCTCCAGCCCAATTTATTATTTTTAATGTGTATGAATGTATTGTCTGCATGTACATTGGTGCACCCATGTTGTGCAATGCCTCAGAGGTCAGAAGAGGGCGTCGGATTCCCGTGGAACTGGAGTTAAAAGACGGTTCTTAGCCACCATGTGGGTGCTGGGAATCAAACCCGGGTCCCCTGCAAGAGCAGTCAGTGCTCTTAACTGCTGAGCCATCTCTCCAGCCCTGTGTTTTTGTTTTTGAGACAAGCTCTCATTATATAGCCTTGACTGTCCTGGAACTTGCTATACAGTCATGCTGGCCTCTGCCTCCCACTTGCTGAGACAAAGGCATGCTCTACCACACCTGGCCATCGCTGACAGTAAATTAATACAACATAAAATTAACAATCTTTTTTTTTTTGTCTTTTTGAGTAAGGGTCTCCCTGTAGCCCCAAGCTGGCCTGGAACTCACTTTGAAGACCAGGCTGGCCTTGAACTCAGATACTACTGCCTCTGCCTCCCAAGTGCTGGGATTAAAGGCATGCACCACTGCTGAATCTGGTAGCATTTAGTATGTCCACAACACTGTATTACCACTACAGTAGGTTCTGAAATAATATCCTCCCGAAAGACCCTGTACCCATTAAGCAGTCATAGTCCACCCATTCTTTCCCCAGCCTCTGGCAATCTGCATTCTCCATTTATTGTTTTTTTTTTGAAACAGGGTCTCCCTGTAGCCCCAGCTAGCCTGGAACTCACAGAGATCCACCTGGCTCTGCCTCTCAAGTGCTGGGATTAAAGGCATGTACCACCACATTTGGCCAGTTATTTCCTTCCTATGGTTAAATGATATTCCTCAATGATGTAAATTTTTTCAGTGTAACCATCTTGCACTTTCTTATCCCCTACAATTTTATTCTTCGTGCTATTGTACATTGAATTGTTTTAAATTTTTTATTTTTTTATGTGTATGAGTGTACTGTCTATATGTAGGTTGGTACACCCGTGTCATGCAATGCTGCGGAGTTCAGAATAGGGCGTCAGATTCCCCTGGAACTAGAGTAAAGACAGTTCTCAGCCACCATGTGGGTGCTGGGGATCGAACCCAGGTCAGTCAGTGCTCTTAACCGCTGAGCCATCTCTCCAGCCCATTTTAAGTTTTTATTTACTATTTTTTTTTTTTTTTTGGTGTGTGTGTACATGCACTCGCACCTGGCAATAGCTCACATGTGGAGGTCAAAGGATGACTTTGTGGAGTAGATAATTCTCTCCATCCACCTTTACATAGGTTCCTGGAATTGAATTCAGATCATCAAGCTTGCACAGCAGGTGCTTTACATGCTGAGCCATGTCACTGCCATGTCGCCAACCTCAGGATGGGTGTTCATTTTATTTTTTGGTCTTTTAGAGACAGGGTCTCCTTATTGCAGTCCCAGCTGGCCTTGAACTCACAGAGATCTGCCTATCTTTGCATCCTGAGTGCTGGGATTAAAGGCACCCTCAAATATGGAAAGAGTCAGGCGTGGTGGGGCCCGCCTTTAATCCTAGCACTTTGGGAGGCAGAGGCAGGCGGATCTTTGTGAGTTCAAGGCCAGCCTGTCACAGAGTGATTTCCAAGGACAGCTGGGCTACAGGGAGACCCTGTCTCAAAAAGCAAAAAAAAAAAAAAAAAAAAAAAAAAAATATATATATATATATATATATATATATATATATTCAAGAAAAAATGACCTGACACAAAAAGTCACACCACCAGGCCCAGCTGGTTTTGTTTTTGTGACAAGGTCTCCCTGTAACCCCAGATGGCCTGGAACTCACAGAGATCTGCCTGCCTCTGCCTCCCAAGTGCTAAGATTTAGGATTAAGCATGGCAGGACTGTTGTCTTAATTTCTTCTTTTGATTGTTTATTGCTAGTGTACATAACTACAACTGATTATTGTGCACTAATATTATTTCTTGCAACTTTCCTGAACCCACTTATTGCCTCTAGCAGGTGTGTCATGTGTATGCATATATCCTTCTAGAATTTCCTATATGTAGCATCATGTCATCTATAGTTTTATTTATGGATACACCATGAGGGCCCCCCACCTTATTTGGTCACAGCTAAGCAAGCTCAGTCTGGCTAGCACTTAGATGGGAGAAATGGTTTTACTTCTTCCTTTCAAACTGAATGCCTTGCATCTCTTTCTGGCCTAACTGCCCCCAGAAGAACCTCTACGACAGTGTTGAAGGGGCATGAGTGGACATCCTTGTCTCGCCCTGATCTTAGGGATTCTGTCTCCACTCAAAACAATGCTTGTAACAGACTTCACAGGTGAAGTTCCCTTCTGCTCATAGCTTGTCCTGGGTTCTTATGATGAAAGGTAAGCATCAGTTCCCATGCAAAATGACGGCTGTAATTTTAACTCTGTAGACTCTCTTAAGACAAAATGGGTTGAATTAAAAACAAACCTGCTGCTAACATGTGTGAGAAGCCTTGACTGGGCTTTAGTCAGACACACCCAGGACTGCATCTCAGATCAGCATTTGGTGGTAGTGATGCTTGGATGTTACATAAGCTCTTCTAAGCCTGTTTCCTTATCTCTAAAGTGGGGTAATAGTAACACCTATTTCACAGGGCTGCTGCATCACCCTAGCAGGTAGTGGTAGATGTGATTTAAATCATGACCTTACTAAGTACCCAACGTGAAGATGTATGCATTGCAGATGACTGATAAAAGGCGCAGCGGTCTTGTCCTCAGGCCAGGGGAGGATGTGAAGGTGGCACCGACAGTTACATTACCAAGTAGAGTGAGGCATGTGACATGACTGACAGAAAGCACTGGTGGAAGTTCAAAGTAGAATGGGCCAGGCCAGAGGTTAGGGAAAAACATTAGCAAAGGACAAGGGACTCATCATAACACACAGTTGGCAAGCCACAGGGAGCCCTCTGGCTGGAACCTGAGCCCGTACTCAAGAGGGCAGAGGGAGCTAAAGCCAGTGTTGGACTGAGTGTCAAAGCAGAGCCTTGGCTTTACTCTGGAAGAGCAGTAAGAGCAGTCAGCTCCAGCTCTGGAAAGGGAATGGTGTTGGGAAGGAAGCTCAGCCCAGTTCTCCTCAACGTTTTGAATCAGAGCTAGTTTGTCAAGTGGTAACTGACCCACGCAGCTGTGTCCATAGAGTGGAATGGGACTGCTGTGGGAGAATAAACGACAGGTGTCCTCGGGTGCACAGGTGAGGATGGCCTATCTGCAGCCTTATTAGAACCAATAAATCTAGAAAAGGGTAAAGTTTGTCAGGAATAGGGAAAAGGAGATGAATAACAAAAGTTGCTAATTTCATGGGTGCTTGGATAAACCCCAGCATATTTTGTCCTTATAAAGGTCCACTGGGGCGGGGGGATAGAGAGATGGCTCAGCCGTTAAGAGCATCGACTGCTCTTGCAGAGGACCCGGGTTCGATTCCCAGCACCCACATGGCGGCTAAGAACCGTCTTTAACTCCAGTTCCAGGGGAATCCAACACCCTCTTTTGACCTCTGGGGCACGGTGCAACACGGGTGCACTAACCTACATGTAGACAGTACACTCACACACAGAAAAAATAAATTAAAAAGAAAAATCCGTGGGAAGAGGTTGGAGACGGCTCAGCAGTTAAGAACATGTACTGCTCTGTTCCAGAGACCAGGGTTTGGCTTCAAGCACCTATGCTAGGCAGCTCACAACCACCTGTAACTCTAGCTAAAGGATCTGACACCCTTGTCTGTGCTCTGTGAATACCTGCATCTGCTAACACACACACACACACACACAATTTATACAAATTTTTAAAAATCCGCAAGGATCAGGGCACAGGCACTTAGGGGGTTGAGGCAGGAGGATCAAGATTTCAAGGCTAGCTTACACTAAATAGAGATACCCTGTCTCAAAAACAAAACATCTAAAAGAACCCATGGGGAAGGTGTGATTACTACCCACATTTCAGATGAAGACATCGGCCCAGAACAGTCACCCAAGGCAGTCATTTAGCACTTTATGTGAAGATTTTGTATTTTATCTGAAACAAAACAGGAAGCCCTGGGAAGAGGGAGCAGACCACCACCTACTGCAAACTTCTGGATGCACCCGGCTGTGGAGAATTGCTTAGAAATGCACTTGTTCACAAAAATTCAATAAAATATATTAGAAAAAAATGCACAACTTGTCAGACAAGATAATCATGGCGGGGGGGTCGGCTTTGTGCTTATTTTGGAGAACTTATTAATGTGAGGACACAGGAAGTGAGAAGGAAGGGTTGGAGGTGGTGCCTCAAGTTGTGGCTTGAGCAACTGAGTGATGGCAGTTCCATGTGTCAGGAACCAGGGCATTGGAAAGAGACCTGTGAAAGTAACAAGTCAGTAGCAAAGGAAAACATGGAAAAGGCAGAGGAGGTAAGTGACGAGAAACACCCCAGAGGCCACAGAAGTCTAGAAAATCCGAGGCACTGAGAGTAGAGTTGGTACTAATTTTCTCCTTTGAAATCTGCATTCTCACAGGTTCTGTCTCCTCTGCCTGGCTAACTCTCCTTGTCCTGTGGGTTCTACCACAGGGGCACCCCTTGACACTTTTCCCAGCTCCTGTAGGACCTTACAGAGCCCCATGTTTACCCATCACTTAGAGTCAATATAGATTTGATTGCAACTTCAGTAAGGTGACTGCTTGGGACTCCCTACACCTAGCTCAGATCCAGGCTTCAGAGTGGGAAATCTCCATCAAAGACTAGAAGGCAAGCTGGGGACGTACAGAGTAAGTACAGGACAGAGCTGGGAGTGCTTATATGTAACCCGGTGAAAGCCAGTCGTGAAACAGCAGCAGCCGCACTGCAATGGGGCTGGATGGGTGTAGACACCAGTTTCTGCAGGCGTGGGCCCCACCCCCCACTGCCCTGGAGCCCTACCCAATCACACTGGATGAAGAGATCAGGGCAGATTAGGCAGCATGCTGCATTACATCATTCAGAGCAGAGAGTAAACTCATTTTAGAAATCTCTTCCTATTTCTAAGTAAGGGCTGTGTAGGTAATGACTCAGCAAGAAAGGAATCTGATCAATTGGAAAGTTCAATTCTCCAGATTTCTTATTGACTGTAGCTTGTTTTTCAGAAAGCCTTTGGGAACTTTTGGATGACTTAATGTTGCCAGAATCAATGCATTTCTGGAATTTGTTGATGTTGCTTTTTTCTTTTTAAAGCACATTTGCTATTAAAAGGTGAACTCCGGGGCTGGAGAGATGGCCTAGCGGTTAGGAGCGCCGACGCTCTTGCAGATGCTCTTGCAGAGGACCCAGGTTCGATCCCCAGCACCCACATGGCGGCCGCGAGTCGTCTGAAACTCCAATTCCAAGAGAACTCCAGTTCCAGGGGAATCCGAGACCCTCTTCTGACCTCCGCGGCATTGCACGACACGGGTGCACAAACTTGCATGCAGACAGTACATTCATACACATACAGAAATAAAAAAAAAAAAAAATTTTAAAGGTGAACTCCACATAGTGTTAAAATAATGGAGGTGAGGGTAAGATAGATGTGGAGGAAACTGGCCCTGCATTGATCAATAAAGTGCATGACGGTATATGGGCACTCATAACTGTATTCTCTACTACTATGCACACTGGAAAACTTCTGAATAAAAAGTATGTTTATTAAGCACTATAAGTATAATCACACAACTCTACACAAATCTAAGTGTTGACCTGACTTACAAAAAAGAGAGCTATCCCAAAACAAGCTTAACCATGCTCTACAGAACACAAGCCCAGAGCCACAGGTGGGCAGCTCAGGCCTGTAATCTCAGCACTTGGTAAACTGAGGATGTGAGTCTGAGTCCAACCTGAGCTATACAGTGAGAACCCATCTCAAAGTAGCTTAGGAGTAGAGCTTATCTAGCATGCTCAAGAACTTGAGTTTGAACGTCAACATTGAGGTTAAAGATAGTAAAATGAAATACATTAATTAAATTTGGAGGTTTTTTTTTTTTGTTTGTTTGTTTTGAGACAGGGTCTCCCTGTAGCCCCGGCTGTCCTGGAGCTCACTCTGTAGACCAGGCTGGCCTTGAACTCACAAAGATCCGCCTGCCTCTGCCTCCCAAGTGCTAGGATCAAAGGCGTGTGCCACCACACCCAGCTTTTTTGGTCATTTTGAGACAGGGTCTCCCTGTAACCCCGGCTGTCCTGGAACTCACTCTGTAGACCAGGCTGGCCTTGAACTCAAAAAAGTCTGCCTGTCTCTACCTCCCAAGCCCTGGGATTAAAGGCATGTACCACCACGCTCATCCTGGAATTTATTCTTATACCTATGACCTAAGTTACTGGTTAAAGTTTTGAAATTCTCTATGTAATTGTTAGGAATGGATTTTTTTTTTTTTTTGGTCTTTTTGAGACAGGGTTTCCCTGTAGCCCCTGCTGGTCTGGAACTCACTCTGTAGACCAGGCTGGCCTTGAACTCACAGAGATCTGCCTGCCTGTGCCTCCCGAGTGCTAGGATTAAAGGCATGCGCCACTACGCCTGGCTAGGAATTGATATCTCCTTTAGCTTGGTGCATGTACCTGCTAACTGCTGACCTCCCTTGCCTGGAACGCTTCCTCAGAACCTCTCCTACATGCTAGTTCTCTGCAGCGTACTGCACTAAACATGAGGTAACAGGTTTTGTCCTCATAGGCCATGAATCTCTTAGGGAAGATAAGCTGACGGATCATAAACACACCAGTGTCCTGAGGAATGCAGGGTAGTCTGAGGTCAATGCACTGGAGAAAGGAGTTGATATAGGAAAAGGGATGGGCAAAGGAAATGGGTCTTGGGAGAAATCTTGAAGTGTAAAACAAAACTAACATAAACATGGCACATTCAAGGAAATAAAAAGAGCAAAGAGGGGGCTGGAGAGATGGCTCAGTGGTTAAGAGCACTGGCTGCTCTTCCAGAGGACCTGGGTTTAGTTCCCAGTACCCATAAGGTAGCTCACAACCATCTCTAACTCCAGTTCCAGATGATCTGATGCCCTCTTCTGGCTTCTGTGGGCACTGCACAACATGAGTGAACCTAGATACAAGCAGGCAAGACAGGCATATTCGTAAGAATCAAAAAAACAAACAAACAAGAGCAAAGATGAGGTTGGAAAGGCAAACAGGTGCCAGATGAGCAAGCTGGGAAGAGGCTCATGTCCAAGTGCAGTTTTATGTGGAAAGCCAAAAAGGACCCAACACAAAAGTGACATGACAAGACTACCACTGTGAGGCAGAGACAGAGAGAGATGGAGCAGAGCATGAATGCGGTGTGCCGGCTGGGAAACGACAATCAGGCAGGGGTGGTGACAGTGGGCTGGAGGGAAGTGGAAGGGCATGGGAAAACTGAGAAGGTGAAAGGACAGGATCTGATGTTGGGAGGGAAGATGGAGCGGGACAAGGAGCATGGGAGACAACACTCTAGACTGGGGCTTGACACCTGGTGGACGAGGAGGTCATTTACAAGATACAAGTGACCTTTCAGCCTTCTCAGACCCACAGAACCTTGTTTTGGTGGAATGACAAGGTTTCTCCCCGTATAAATGGGAATAATTATAACCTGAACTGGAGGATTGTTCAGAGGCCACCGTGGCTTAAAGTCTGATCACAAGCAGGGACTCAATACACACATAACAAGCAGGGATCTCTACGGCACCTATCTCTGCTCCGGACCCGGGTACTCTAGCTGCTGTTTCTTTCCTAGTCCATCCAACTGCTTTCTCCAAACCCTGTGCCCTGCAGCAACTTTTAGGATTCCATCCATCATGCAGAAATGGGTTCAACTTTGAACAGAATGGAGCATACATCCCTTTTTTAGGTCAGTGGAAATCAGGTTCCTTCCAGCTCAAGGCAATCTGTGAACCACTCACCTTTCTCTGCAGGACCTTCAGTTCTCAAGCTCCAAAGTCTTACTTTGTGTCATGAAGATTTTGTCCCTTGGAGGAGATGTGTTTTTTTAAATATATTTTTAAAATTTTATTTATTATTTTTAATTTTCGAGACAGGGTCTCCCTGTAGCCCCAGCTGTCCTGGAACTCACTTTGTAGATCAGGCTGGCCTTGAACTCATAAAGATCCGCCTGCCTCTGCCTCCCAAGTGCTAGGATTAAAGGCGTGCGCCACCACTCCCGGCAGTATTTATGTGTATGAATGTACTGTCTGCATGTAGATTTGTGCACCTGTGTCATGCAATGCCACGGAGGTCAGAAGAGGGTGTTGGATTCCCCTGGAACTGGAGTCAAAGATGGTTCTCAGCCGCCATGAATCGAACCTAGGTCCTCTGCAAGAGCAGTCAGCGCTCTTAACCGCTAGGCCATCTCTCCAGCCCTGAGATGTGGAGTTTTGACCAGATAAGGGTTTATACAATCAGCTCACTGAGCTTCAAGAGATTTGGATCTAAGCTGTTGTCCCAGAAAACAAGCCAGCACCTCCCTATGGAGGCCATCTCCTCTCACTGTCCACTTTCTACAGGTGTGGGGCATCAGGATGGGAGGTGAGGAACATAGGAAGATGGTGTCGAAGAAAGGAAAGCTTCTAACGTAAACAAGGAGGGTAGTAAACACCTAGCATGTAGACACAGAGCCGCCTCTACTGGGCCACTTTCCAATATTCTGTCCAGTATACCAGGTCAACAAGGAAGACCAGTGTCCTAGGCCACTACTGTGACATGGAACTCTTTTAAAGGTGGACCAGTAGCTGGGCATGGTGGTGCACGCCTTTAATCCTAGCACTTGGGAGGCAGAGGCAGGTGGATCTTTGTGAGTTCAAGGCCAGCCTGGTCTACAGAGCAAATTCCAGGACAGCTGGGGCTACAGGAAGACCCTGTCTCGAAAAGACCAATAAAATAAAATAAAATAAAATAAAATAAAATAAAATAAAATAAAATAAAATAAAATAAAATAAACAAAATAAAGGTGGACCAGTGTAGGCTGTGCTAAGAGTAACTTGCATTCTCTGGGCATGGAGCTCCAGCAGGTGCATAGCTCCACTCTACCTGTGCCGTTTGTCGTCAGCCCTCTTGGCATGCAGGCCTCTATGCTCCCTGTCTTCAGGACATACCGTCAGGATTCCCCCTGCCCACCCTCTCCAAATGCCTCCATTCTGGGCTGAATCTGTAGCTCCCCAGGTTCCAGGCAGCCAGCCTGGACGTCACAAGGTTAGAACCTCCCTACTTCGTCCCTCCCATCCTTGACCAGCAGCATTGAAGGCCACAAAGAACGAGCTTTCAAAAAAAATAATTTTTTTAATTGTCTTGGATGCAAATATAGTTTCAAAAATGCATTGTAGTGTTGGATACAGCTGGTGAGAACGTGCGTGTCAACAGCAGGGTGTCAGAGGAACAGGCTCAGGTGAGTGGGCCTAGCAACCTCTGACAAAAATCACCCTAACCCAGGTGTAGCTGCCTCCTCAAAGGAGCCCTACTTAATCACCACAGCACACAACAGGAAGTTAGCAAGCACACAGTAGCTGAAACTTGGAAAGGGAGAACATGCTGTTTCAGTTGTGCTGTTACAGAACAAGCAAATGAGCCTGCTTTTCCTTCACAGAGTGAAGAGCAGATGACAGGGTACCTGGGGGAGGGTCGCTGGACTCCCCTAGGAAGGACACAGCTTGGCAGAGCCCATCAGACCTTTTTATGTGCAAGATGTAAACTAGTAAATGTAGAAAACTTCTGGGTCTCCCATCCCTCCACAATCTCAGCTCTAGACAATACCAGATCCTGTTAAGAAATTCCCCAAAGGAACTCCAAATTCATGCCCATGGTTATGACTATAGAACCAAAGTTGGCAGGGAGATGGAGGTGAATTTTGCTAAATTATTGGAAAGGAATTTTCCAAAAAGAAAATTCCATGAACACACACACACACACACACACACGCACTATGGAACCAAAGTTGGCAGGGAGATAGAGGTGAATTTTGCTAAATTATTGGAAAGGAATTTTCCAAAAAGAAAATTCCATGAACACACACACACACACACACACACACACACACACACACACGCACACGCGCGCGCGCGCGCGAACACTAACATTCACTGTGGAAAGCTCCCTTTTCTTTCCCAAAGGTTGAGTCTTCATGCTCTGACAAGACACAAGCAGACACTCCTATATTGCTAACAGGGAGACCCAGTCCTCCAAAGAGCTGGTGGCTGGTCTGCTTTGCACACCTTTGAGGCAGCACTGGGGGTGGGGGCTGTTACCTAAGGCTTCTCCCACATTCCTGGTCTCCCACCACTGGCCACAGGCCCCAATATCACAAAACCTGCCAAGTAGGCCAGGTGCAGTGGTGCAAGCCTTTAATTCCTTTACGTGGGAGGCAGAGGCAGATTTCTGTGAGTTTGAGGCCAGCCTGGTCTACATAGCAAATTCCAGGCCACCCAGGACTACACACTGAAACTACCTCAAAACAAAAACAAAAACCTGCTAAGCAGATTCTGGCTAAGGTGCCCACTGAAGGGACAAGCCTCAAATATGCCAGAAGCCACCGTGATCCCAACCTGTGCTCCCTCTCCTTTTAGACATGTAGAGATATGGAGAGTCTTCTCATGTTGAGGCATAAGAAGGACTAAGCCCAAGTCACATCACCTGAGCGATGGCATTCTAGGTGCTGTTCGTGTATCACTGCCCACAAACTGCCCAGGAGGACAAGACGCTGAAAGAGCAAGTTTCACACACAATGGTGGGTTTTATATTTGACAGACAGAATTCCCTGGGAAGAAGGATAGCTATCTAGGGAAAGGCTAATGATCTGAGAGAAAGGGGAGACCCCAATATAGCCAGGCTGTGTTAGGAGGCCGCAGATAGAGGACAGAGACTCTTGAGGAGCCATGTTAGGACAAACAGAAGGGGACTACTGAAGTGGGGAAGGGTCAGTAAGTGAAAGGCGCTGAGCCCTGAGGTCAGGGGTCCAGTGAGCAGCCACGGCTCACAGTACTCCACAACCCTGGGGAGGCTGCTGGCCATGGGTAGGCCTGGCGCCACCGGTCACTGGATTCCACCAAGGAAGGACTAGGCACTGTCTGGATTTGTGTGCCATATCTTCTAAGAATTAGAGTGGACATCTGAGCACAGAACCCTTCAGGACAGGGCTCTAAAGGGGGCAGAGGGTGGGCCAGGTCCTGAGCACAGACAGGATCAGGTTGGGTCACAAGCACGTGTGCAGGCTAACCACTTGCACAGCCTCTTCCACAAGACCCAGTGTGTTGTTGACAGGAAGTCTCAAAGCTGCACTGCTTCCCTCCTGCTGTGAAAAACTGCTACACATGCTTGGCTTCCCCTGAGGGTCCAGCCGGCTCATATGCTGCTGTCAACTCAGAGGCAGCCCCTTGGAAAGAGCTCCCCACGCATGTGGTGCCACTCATAGAGAAAGAACAAGCAGAATACTCGCTGATGGCTCTCAAAGATTTCACCGAAAACTCTGAGATTCAGCAGGTGCCCTTGGGGTTTTTCCCTTTTAGGCTGATATTCTTGTTCTCCAAAGTGCCAACATTTTGAAGTTTCTTATATGGAGTGGAGAGAGGAATGGGAGTGAAAATCAGTGTAAACAACTCCTGGCCACGCGGTGTGGCCGGTGCCAGAGGAGACCCTGGCAGAGAGGCACTGGCTTTTCCCAAACACTGACCCCAGAGCCCAGGACAGAAGTCAAGGCCAGGCCCCTCTGGCTGGCCAGGTTCATCCAGCAAGATTCCAAAGCAAGAACATTTCCAGGGCAAGAAACAATCATGCCTGACGATTTTAAAGCATTGTGGCCTCTCGGCCACCGGCAATGGTGAGCACCAAGAGAAAGGAACTGGAGTCTATTTCAACAGAAACATGCATCTAATAAAGTCTACCAGGACACACACATACACACAAATACATACACACACTCATGCACTCACACATCCCCTTCTAGTCTCACATAACGTAACAACCTTAAATATCTGAGGAAACAGAATGAAGAAACTAATTCAGCAAAAGGGAGAGGTAGGCCAAAGAAACAAGGGGCAGACTTTATATCCCATAGTTTTAAAAAGAAGATAACTCCCCAGCAAGGGTGGAGAGAAAACCAGGAGTCCTGGCTGGTGGGCCATGGTGTGGCCTGTGTGTCACAAGGCACGGGAGTAGGAGGGGTTGGGCTGGGCTGGGCTGGGCTGGGCTGGGCTGGGCTCCCAGAGGCCCACGGCAGCATTCTGGTTTTCCTTTTTCTTTCTTACCACGGTGGCTTTCACCTGAAGGCAATCTCACTGGTTCCCTGTGGGAACTCCTAGGCCGGCCTGTGTGCCTCATGCTCATCCTCAACACGGAAGCGTGTTTTAGGGGTGGCTATGAGGGGCCAGCAAGCTATCCCCACACAGAACAGAAATATAGTCAAGGGTTGGTCGAGCCGCTGGTATGGGAACCGCAGCAGAAGCAGTGGTGTGGGCAGCTGCCCCTACCCTTGCTCTGTCCTCCAACAACTTAGTCCAGGGCAGTCCTCAGGCACCAGCAGGAGCTTCCAAATGGATTGGAATTTCAGGAGGCATCCTGGGCTCCCCTCTTCACACAGTCCCCTCAAGACAGGTAGCACAGTGAGAGGCCAGGAGGACAGAGTCCAAGAGAAAGCCTGCTGCCTGCTTTAGATGTCACAGCAGGAAAGAGAAGCACATTCTTCCCAGGGAGATGCCTTTGACTGGGCCCTGAGAGCTGGAGATAGTGCCTCACCACCTGCAGTTCCTCACAGGGGCAAAGAGGATCAAGTAGGCTGCCCCCCCTCCCCGCCCCCTGCCCCCAGCTCCCCGTCCCTTCCAACCGTCACATACACACATTGGGATACCTGGACTTTCAGACACCTGGTACCCTCCTTCCTCCACTGTCTGAGTGCAGTCCTTCACTAACCTGGAGTTGCCTGGAGAAGGCTCCAAGGCTCAACCCCTTGATATCCTGCCTGACAATATTCTGTTTCTTCTTCCTAGCACGAGACAGGGCAGAATTTTCGAGTGGTGACATCTTTGGTCTGAGAACTGTCCTGGTTTGGAGCTCCCAGCTGAACTTCAAAAAAAATGACCAGGCTGGACAGCAGCATCATGGAGTGTGGCTTTTCCAATCAAAGACAGAACCAAGGAGAAGAGCATCCCTGGAGAGCACCTGCCTCTCCCGTAACTGCACAGTGGAAGTGCCCCTGCCTCTCCCGTGACTGCACAGTGGAAGTGCACCTGCCTCTCCCGTGACTGCACAGTGGAAGTGGGTGGAGAACAGGCACAGAAGGGCCTCAGCTGTGAGGCAAGGCCTAGGAGCCTGGGCAGAGGAGGCTCTAGGGCAAGTCCCTGGCAATGTTGGCAATCTCATGGTGACTGCAAGGCCAGGTGGAACTAAGACATGATAAACAAGACACTGCCTGGAGAATTTCTGAGCCAGAACAGCAGCTTTGCATTGCTTGTGCTTCTGTACTGATCAGTTGGCCTCCACACCGTTTTCCATGTGTGCTCAGGGGTCTGTGGGGAAGGCATACCCCCCCACGCCTCCGCCCAATACACTGGGAAGGAAGGTAGCCTTTCTCTGTGCAGAGGTCAGAATGGCAGCCCGGATCCATCCAGGTCAGGTGCTGTCAGGGTCACAGGAGACAGAAAGGCTTCACCTGCCACTATAGAGGCCAAAAAGCATCTTGTGCAGGGGTTGCCAGAGGAACACAAGTATTTAAGGATATGACAGGGGACAAGTCTCGAAGTCTCAAGATAGGAACTGTGAGGGCCATGGATGATTCCATGTGCAGGAGCAGGCCTTGTCCCATCTGCTCTATTTCCTGGCCTAGCACACCGACAGGCCACCAGGACAGGACTAGAACAGCTGATATTTCCCTTTGTCTGGGCCACCCCAAGAATAGGGGAGACTTGTGATCGAGGTCATTGGGTAAGAGGTCACAGCAAGGGTTCCCAAGATGGGCCATTGCTGTGGGCAGGCCCCAAACCTGCTTCAGACCTGAGCGTGACATCCTGACAGGCTCAGTAGGCCAGTGGAGTGAAGTACAGCCCCAAGGCGGTGCGTCAGGAAGGGCAGGGAAGGATCTCCAGGCTTTTCATGCATCCACATGCCAGCTAAGCTTAGGACTCCCCCGATCTCTTGCCAATCCTGGTAACAGCCTCTGACGCCTGCCCTGGCAGCTGGGATGGGTCTGTCAGGATGGAGGTGGTGGTACTCAGCTGCCGAAGGGTACTCAGTACCACTGCAAGACACAGGAGGTGGTAATCAGTCTGGGATACAGAGACAGGATATATAAGACACATGATTCACACATGAACCCTGCATAGAGATTGCCAAGCATCAAGGATGATGGCTGGAGCTTCCTTCCTTAACTGCAAGGAAGAGGAATGAAAGTCTCACACTTTGGTTACATGACTGCAGCCCCAAGCAGGAGCTGCAAATAAATAGCCCAAGGATTCTAGTCTATTCCTGCTTCCACAGTGTGCTCCACTTGCTTTAATATTAAACTTTTGTTTTGTTTTGTTTTTTTGAGACAAGGTCTCCCTATAGCCCCAGCTGGCCCGGAACTCACTCTGTAGACCAGGCTGGACTTGAACTCACAGAGATCCTCCTGCCTCTGCCTCCTGAGTGCTAGGATTAAAGGTGTGTACCACCACACCCAGCTTAAAGGTGGTTCTTAGCTGCCATGTGGGTGCTGGGAATCGAACCTAGGTCCTCTGCAAGAGCAGTCGGCACTCTTTTTTTTTTTTTTGTCTTTTCGAGACAGGGTCTCCCTGTAGCCCCAGCTGTCCTGAAACTCACTCTATAGACCAGGCTGGCCTTGAACTCACAAAGATCCACCTGCCTCTGCCTCCCAAGTGCTAGGATTAAAGGCGTGCGCCACCACGCCCAGCTCAGTCGGCACTCTTAACCACTGAGCCATCTCTCCAGCCCCAATATTAAACTTCTATAACATTTATTCATTATTATAGGAGGTAAACAAGAAAATACCAAATTCGCCTAACATGGAGTTTGGCAAATAGTAAATGTTCAATAAATTTAAGCTGGATTTGATCAGACTGGCTGACATGTGATGGGGGGCTCGTGTGGCTCTGCAGCAGCGTTTCTGATCATGGACCTTTCAGTGTTGTCTTCCTGCCCCTGGAAATGCCAGCCTGGCTTTGAGCAGTGGAGTCTGGACTTTGTTAGCACTGTGCTGCTAAGGATCTTTCTCCAGGAATAGCACAAAGCCCCTAGTTCTGGTATTGCACACTCACTTGGCCTGAGGATGGGCAGAGAGCAGTGCTGGTCCAGCCAGGACAGCGCTGTACGGTGAAACTCCTCCAAGCTGCTGGTGGACACCATCCCCTTGAAGGACTCAAACAGTGGCTTGATGATCATGCTGAACTGCAGGACTTAGGTTAAGGAAAAGGTGAACACAGAGAAGACTAAGATGTATGCAGATGAAGAAACCAAAGGCCCAGTAAGGCTTGACTTGCCTGTTAACTTCCCTCATGAATGCAAGTAATTGCCCAGAGAGAATTGATCAAAGAGAGGGAGGGAAAGATTGGTGACTGCTAGGAAAGGTGTGCCTTCCACAAGACTAAATGGTTTGCTCTCTTATTATGACTGACCTTTGAGTAGGCAGGACACAGGAACACAAGTTTCTTCAGCCTGGTACACAGTGAGCACAATGATGTGAACAAAGGACCATAGGTCAGAAGAAACAATTGTGTGGTTAGAAAGGAGACGTGCTGGGCGTGGTGGCGCATGCCTTTAATCCTAGCATTTGGGAGGCAGAGGCAGGCGGATCTTTGTGAGTTCAAGGCCAGCCTGGTCTACAGAGTGAGTTCCAGGACAGCTGGGGTACAGGGGACCCTGTCTCGAAAAGACCCAAAAAAAAAAAAAAAAAAAAAAAAAAAAGAGAGAGAGAGAGAGAGAGACAGACAGACAGACAGACAGACAGACATGTAGGTTGGCAAGAACATGAGAGGCACAAGACATTCAAAGGCATAAGTACTGTCTGAAGCTGGAGCCCAACTCTTGTGGTGTTGTGCACAGCCCTGTCAGCTCCTCACAACTTCTTGCATAGCTCCCAAGGGATCTTAGGAGGGCCCAGTAGAGATACTGTGAATGCTTCTCTTGAATTCTGATGCTTGCAGTACCTACCTTGGCCAGGTAATGGAAAATGTGCCATTTTACTGAAGCAGCTCTGACTGCTTCATTCCAGATGCCACCAGTCTCCACTAATGGGAAGAGAGAGCACCAGGGCCAGAGAATAAGAAAGCAAGGAAAATAGGGAAAGAAGTGGCATCTGCCATCTCTTAGGTTGAGTACTTACCTAGACAGTATGTGTGAAGCCTTGATAATATATATACATATATATATATGCAGGCACAGTGGTGCAAGCCTGTAATCAGAGCCCCTGAGAAGCAGAGGCTATCTAGTGCCTATACTACATAGCAAGTTCCAGATCAGATTGGACATTGAGACTGTCTCAAAAATGAAACCAAGCAAATAAAATATAAACAAACCTGTCTTCTGGGGCACACAAG
Source organism: Rhizomys pruinosus (assembly GCA_009823505.1). Taxonomy (NCBI): domain Eukaryota; kingdom Metazoa; phylum Chordata; class Mammalia; order Rodentia; family Spalacidae; genus Rhizomys; species Rhizomys pruinosus. The sequence continues at coordinate 2,656,873 of VZQC01015026.1, read as the reverse complement.
CTCCTTTGCCATGTTTCCCCTTTTTCTACACACCTGCCTCTTCCTGCTGATGGACAGCAGGGGTTTTTAGGGAGTGGCCAGGCAGCCATGACATGCAGACAGGTCCTGGCATCTGAGTGAACATGTTTTATAATTCTCAGGACTAGGAGACACAAAGACAGAGAAAAGTTTGAGGTAACTGATTTTAAACCATGACTCTAGCTACTTAGGAGGCTGAGGCAGAAGGATTGTTTGAGCTCAGGAGTTCAAGTCCATCCTTGGCAACACAGACCCTGTCTCAAGAAAAACAAACAACAACAACAACAACCTCTAACTACCAAATGGGGGCTTTACCACTCAGTACTTCAGTAAGCCCAGGTGTCCACCTGTCACAACATGCGGGGCTCATCCTCTCTGTCACTGTGGAGACTAAGCTGGCTGCCAGACTGTCACAGTCCCCTCCTTCGTACCTACAGCCTCTGAACGTGGCTCTGGCACTGCCTTTGTTTCCCAGGGATGGACCTGGAGAGCAGAGATGGCCATCAGCCTCTCTGACCCTTCCAGCAGTTGCTCCAATCTGGGTCCAGAGCCTTCTGTCCTCTGAGACAGAAATTAGCACTGCCAGCCCTAAACCAGTGGTAGAGATGGGAGTCTTTCTTCGGGCTGCTTAAAGCACTGTCTACTATTTCAGTTGTTGCCTGGGTAGGAAGAACAAGGAAAACCCAAAGATACAATCCAGAATTTCCAATTCTGTAGGATCCGGCTTTTCACATATTCATCAAACATGTCTTTCATGTGATCAAACTGGCGGCAGTTGACAGGCACTCCTGTGGCAGGGAGCAGCTGTTGGCAGGAGCTGAAACAACAGGAGTCAGAGGATGCTTTGGGGAAACTGATGGTGGAGGAGGACCCTGGGGAACCTGATGGGTAGGACAGGTCTACTGCTGGGTCACAGCCAGACACAGAGACCTGTGTGAGGACAAGAAGCTAAATTGGTGCAACAGAAGCAGCAAAGGTCAGTCACAAAGGGTCCTCCTGTCTCTGACATGGGAAGGTGTGGGGCTGAGCACCTGGCTAGAACCTCACATGATGGTGGCGTTGAGCTCCTCAATTTCCTCCCTCAGCCTCCTGGCCTCTTCCTGCATCTGGATCCGCTCCTGTTGCAGCTTGGTGATGTACTCCATTGTCTTCTGCAGCGTGATGGCATGGCTGGTCTGGAGAGGGCAGGTGACTCAGAGGTAGCAATACCTACCAGGCCAGAGGCACACAGAAAAGACATGCTATTACCCTTTGCTTGACATTTTCAGGCAACTTACCTGCTTGGAATTGTTGGAGATCAAACTATTCAAGGTGTTAAAACCCATCCTGATGTTGAAGCGCCTTTTCTGTTCAGCTGAGATGTGCTTCTGCCGGTTCTGTTAGGAAATGGACTGGTCAGTGTGCTGCATGAGCAGCTTGATCTTCCTTGCTACTCAGCCCAATGCTGAACAACTACAGGAAGACTGCTGCCTTGGACACATGAACGGCTAGGGCAAACCAGGCGTGGTGGTGCACACCTTTAATCCTGGTGCTTGGGAGGCAGAGGCAAGCCTCTGTGAGACCGAGACCAACCTGGTTACATAGCAAGTTCAAGGCTAACTGGGACCACAGGGAGACCCAGTCTCAAAAACAAAAATAAAAACAAAACAAAATAAAACAAAACAGGGGGCTGGCTGCTCCTGGCAACAACCCAGGTTTGATTCCCAGCATCTACACAGTAGGTAATAATAGCTATCCATATCTCCAAATCCAAGGGGATCTGACGCCTTCCTCTAATCTCCATGGGCATTGCACAACACGGGTGAGGCAATACACTCATATGCATAAAAATAAGAAGTCTTAAAAAAATAAAACAAAAATCCAGGGCTAGAGAACTATGCAGGAGGAGGTGAGGCGAAAGGCTAAAAATCTCCAAGAGGTTCCAGGAGGCAGTGGAAGCCGTGTGCTGTGCTCTTAGCAGTTAGCTCCACTTCTCCTCCCCAACCCAGGGCTTTCGGTCCTATCTTCTCCCTGCAATTAGTGTGGCTGAGGCTGCACATACCTCTATCACATCATGAGAACAGTATTGGTCCTTGGGGCCAGAGGTCTCACCCAGAGCTTTCGACAGGCCCTTATTTTCACTGGTTTATTGGTGGGATTGGAAATGGTTGGAATCAATTTAATCTCAATATTTCTGGGGCTGCAATGCCAGTCAGATCTAGGGCTTGCCTGTCTGATGGACACAGCTGTACCAGAGGGCTCTTGATCTTTAGTCCTTCTCTCCCCATTCCACCAAGGGAATCAAGGCCCCAAAGAGATAAGTCATACCTTTAATGCAGCCACATTTTTGGGGTCTGTAGATTTCCCTGAGCAGTTGTTCTGGGGAGACTGAGGACTGGGGCTTTGTTCTGATGGGCATGGAGAGGCTTGCCCTGAGTTGGGGTAGTCGTGACCTGAAAAGAAAATACTCTTAACAAGGCAAAATTCAAGAAAGGGACTGGGAAAACAAGTGAAGCTACCCTGTCATGGTTCCAAAGCAGTCCTCACCAACTAGGGAGGCTCTCAGCCAATTCCTATGCTTGGAAGTCTGTTTTTAACTTTCCATATCTACGCCAAAAACAACAACAACAAAAACAAAAAACAATGGAACAACCTTGCCCATTATGTCCCAAAGGGGAGCTCTCTGTTTATGAGGCAAGGCACAAGGCAGATAAGGTTGATGCAGAATATGGCCCAAACTCTATCCACCCCATCCCAGGTCTCAGCAGATGGCAACAAGTGATTGGAGGGGAGGTTGGACCTTCAACCTAGTCCCTTAGAATGCTACCTCAAGGCATCCAAGGTTTGTAAGACGCTAGTTCTCATTCACACGTGTGCTCTGCACACTGCTATCTGCTTTACTTTGTTCTTTAAATGCTATATATGTACTGTCGCTTTTATCTTCTTGTAAGTAACCACCAATAAAACTCATTGGTTCACCAAGTTGGACTTTGGTAGTATTCTGACTTTGGTTTGTAGTTGGTTCCCTATTTGGGGTGGAAAGATGTTTGTTAATAACTTCCTAGGAATAGTGTCACACTACATAACTGGCATCTGAATGGAGAATGACAACCAAAGATGAGTTTGGAAGGAGTGACTGTGTGGTCCTGGCATGTAACTGAGCCTGAACAGCCTGAGTGGAATGTCTGGGGTGGGGAAGGAATCCCAGTATGTTTCGCTGTCTGGCATATGGTAGCATCCCTTATTGCTGTGGCAGTAGTTGCATGGGTCTTGCTATGGGTAGTAAAGCATGTAACTAAGGTTCAACCACTGGGAAGTAGAGTGTCTGTCTGTAGGGAGAATCCCAGGGTAGTAGTCTTCATTTACATGGTATGGGGTGGCAGGCCTACTAGATGAGTGTAAGTATGGAAATGCCTTGAGTGTGGCTGAAGGCTTAAAAGCATGGCAGGCTGCTATGGAGGTTGTATGGTCACTGAAACATGTAATAAGAGGTCCAAACTAAGGGTGAAATTCATCTTTGAGCCAGGCTGTCTGAGTAAAGTGTGAGTGTGCACTGGTTGCCCATGCTGTTCCATGCCTGCTACCCCCTGTTCCTGCTCTGTTGGTGCTCCTACAGTCATCTACTGCACAAAAAATAGTCCCCAGCCTGTGTTATCAGCAGGCTGGTTTCTGCAGGCCCAGGCTCAATTCTGGGAGCCTGTAAGGCCGCCCCACCTCAGAACAGGCTACTTACTTCCCTAAACCCCCAACTGCTCCACTCAGGTGAATACTCACTGGACCCTGTAGCAGGGACCTGGGGACTGCCTCCATGCAATGGGACCTGCTCGACCTTTACTAGAGAGTCTTGCACTATGCTTGAAGAGAAGAGCCGGGAGATGGGGGTGGGCTGGCTGCTCGTGCTATGGCTGAGGAATTCTGTGACTCCAGAAGCCTGTGGTGACATGGGAGAGATGCCACTGTGGAACTCTGTGACTCCAGGAGCCTGTGGTGACATGAGGGAGAGAGGTCACCTAAAGCTGGCAAACAGTAGACCAAACCAGTTACATTGGGTGATAGACACAAAAACACAGACTGCTCTGAGGAGATAAGGATACTAGGGGTCTCCCAGGCAGCTCTCCTTACCCTGTTGATGTTAGCAGGGGCAATGACCACACTAGACTGGGACACAGTAGGTGTCAGCATCCCTTCTCTCTTCAGAGGGGCTGATGTCATGATCACTTTTTGCGGTTGGCCTGAGAAGGCAGCTGTAGGGAAGAGGAGAAGGTAAGGGTAAGAGCCTGAGCCTGCAGAGGCCTAAGGAAGCTGCTGAGATGCAGAGAGCCAGGACACCGCAAGCCTCTCTCTGGTGGTGAGGCACCTGGCTCCTCACCAAGGGGGCAGAAAGACAAAGCTACCAGGGTGGCTTGTCTTTTTTTTTTTTTTTTTGAATTTTTTTTTTTTTTTTTTTTTGTAGCTCCAGCCTGCCTGGATTCCCTCTGTAGACCAGGCTGGCCTTGAGAACTCACAGAGATCCGCCTGCCTCTGCCTCCTGAGTGCTGGGATTAAAGGCGTGCACCACCATGCCCAGCAAGGTGGCTTAAAAGAGCCATACTATAGCCCTAGAAAGAGATGCCCATGACCATGGATTCCCAAGCCATGTTCTAGAGACTATTTTTTAAATTAATTTTATTTATTATTTTTTTATTTATTTATTATTTTATTTATTTATTTATTTATTATTAGTATGAATGTACTGTCTGCATGTAGGTCTGTGACCCAGGTTGTGCAATGCCATGGAGGTCAGAAGAGGGGGTGTCGGATTCCTCTGGAATTGGAGTTACAGAGGGTTTCAGCTGCCAGGTGGGTGCTGGGGATCAAACCTCGGTCTTGCAAGAGCAGTCAGCGCTCTTAAAAAATAGGGCCATCCTCCACGCCATAATCTTTTACCCTCCTCCCTCCTCTCCCTCCCTCCCTCCTTCTTCCTTCTGCCTGCTTCCTGCCTGCCTTCCTGCTCTCTTGAGGCAGGGTCTTCTTGTAGCTGGCCTGGAACTCACTATGACCAGGCTAACCCTGAACTCAGAGATCTGCCTGCTTCTGCCTCCTGAGTGCTGGGCTTAAAGGTGTGTACTACCACACCTGACTATTTCTATATTTTAGCCTTTAAAAATTATATTTCGCCGGGCGTGGTGGCGCACGCCTTTAATCCTAGCACTTGGGAGGCAGAGGCAGGTGGATCTTTGTGAGTTCAAGGCCAGCCTGGTCTACAGAGTGAGTTCCAGGACAGCTGGGGCTACGGGGAGACCCTGTCTCAAAAGGACCGGAAAAAAAAAAAAAAAAAGTAAGAAAAATTATATTTCAAGGGGCTGGAGAGATGGCCTAGCAGTTAAGAGCACCGACCACTCTTGCAGAGGACCCGGGTTGGATCCCCAGCACCCACATGGCGGCTGAGAACCGTCTGTAACTCCAGCTCCAGGAGAACTCCAATTCCAGGGGAATCCGACACCCTCTTCTGATCTCCGTGGCATTGCACGACACGAGTGCACAAACCTACATGCAGACAGTACATTCATATAAATAAATAAATTAAATAAATAAATAAATAAATAAGTAAATAAACAAAATAAAAAGAGATCAACAATTTCATTAAAAAATAATAATTAAAAAATTATATTTCATAAGCTGGGTGTGGTGGCACACACCTTTAATCCCAGCACTCGGGAGGCAGAGGTGGAGAGATCTCTATGAGTTCAAGCCCAGCCTATTCTACAGAGAGAGTTCCAGGCCAGCTGCAGCTATAGGGCGACTCTGTCTCAAAAAATTTTTTCTATTTCATTTTTGGGTGTGCACACGTGTATTCACATGTGCAGATGTGCACATGCCACATGGCACACCTGTAGAGCAACCTGATAATGTAAGTTCTCTCCTCTACTATGCAGGTCCCAGGGACTGAATGTAAGTTGTCACACTTGGCAGAAAGCACCTTTATACCTACTGAGCCATCTCACCAATTATACACCCCTGGTTGGTCTGGTACTTGCTATGTAGCTCAGGCTGGCCTCAAATGCAACATCTTCCTGCCTTAGCCTCCCAGTTGTTGTTTACAGGTATTGTGCCACCACAGCCAGCTAATTTTTTTTTTTGGTATTTTTGAGACAGGGTCTCCCTGTAGTTCCAGGACACTGTAGACCAGGCTGGCCTTGAACTCACAAAGATCCGCCTGCCTCTGCCTCCCAAATGCTAGGATTAAAGGCGTGCGCCACCACACCAGGCCCAGCTAATTTTTAAAAGATACAAAATAGAAAAAAAAAAAAAAGATACAAAATAGAAAATAAGATAGCCTGAACTAATGAACTGTCCATGATGCTTCTGTTCCATTTAAATGGAGAGCAGGGGTCATGACTAAAGCTTTTGGGACAGGGAAACATTCCTGCCAAGGGACTCTTGGCTGGCTATGTCCCCATCTGACTCACCTGGGGCAAGGCGAGCATTCTTCAACAGCAAGGACATAGGCTCAGGTTTGGGAGCAGGCACTATCTTGGGGGGCTGCTTGGATCTCACTCCAGTCAAGGACACAGGTTTAGGATGTATAAAAGTTAAATGAGGTTGGAGAGGGCCAACAGCTGGTGGCTGGGGGACAGGTGACAGTGCCAGACCACAGGGGGAAGGGGACGGGGTTGGGTGGTGGGCTGTGATCACAAGGCCCTGACTCTGACTAAAAGTGGTGGCAGAAGCATCATGAGTAAGGGTGGCAGAGGCTGTGTGGGTGATGACAGGGGGAGATTTGCTGACTCCAGCAAATTTCTGAGGTTGCATGAAGGCTGGTGGAGTTGGGGGGTTCAGAGTAGTGGCAGAAGGAGCTAAGGGTAATGCAGTTGGGACAGGTGTTGAGGCAGGAGTCGGGGAGAGTAAGGTCATGGTGAAGACAGGGAGGAAGGGCTGAGGGACACTCAGTGGTGGATCAGAGGGACCAAAGTCTGAAGGCTGAATAAAGGGGTCCACAGTCTGGGAAGTGCGTTCACAGCCTTGCCCATCTGTGGGCTGTAGAGAGGGGGCTGCAGAAGATGCAATGAGGCTGTTGGGCAGGCTTGCAGTGGGTAGAGCTGGAGTTGGTAGGATGTTCCCCTGAGAAAGGAATAAAAGAAGTGAGGAAAAGCTAGGATTAGATAATCTCCATTGTTCTGCACTATATAAAACAAAGCCCATTTGGATACTGGGACTCAGGGACCAAGGGAACAGAAGCACAGAAATTGATCTGTGCTCCCTGGGTATCACCAGGGGTTTTGTTTCCATTAGGAACTAATGATAGCAGAGAGCTCAAATAGTGGCCTCCACAAAGCTGGACAGTAGCCTGGGAATATCCAGTTTCTAGAGTCTGGCGGGGGGTCTTCCCATAGTCCCTGCCATCTTCTGTTACAGAGCAGAAGCAGCCTAGACTACACCTGCTCAGGGGCTCCCCCAGGACAGCTTTAGGTATTAACTTCTAGTCTGGCCAGCTCTTCCTCGGTAGAAAAGCTATGAAGATTCAACTGTGCAACTCTCAATCTCCACAGAAGAAATTATCCTGAGCCAGGTGGAGAAGGTGCCAGGTTATGGTGACTAACTGGATAGAGCACCAGCTTGCGTGCTCCCCACTGTAGGGAACTGTGCTTTGCTCAGCTCTTCAGTCCTAGGACCTGTTAACCAACTTTTCTTTGTTTTTTTTTGGAGATAAGGTCTCCCTGTAGCCCCAGCTGTCCTGGAACTCACTACGTAGACCAGGTTAGCTTTAAACTCACAGAGATGGGCTGGAGAGATGGCCTAGTGGTTAAGAGCTCCAACTGCTCTTGCAGAGGACCCGGGTTCGATCCCCAGCACCCACATGGTGGCTGAGAACCGTCTTTAACTCCAGTTCCAAGGAACTCTGACTCCCTCTTCTGACCTCCGAGGCATTGCACAACACGGGTGCACAGACCTACATGCAGACAGTACATTCAAATAAATAAATAATAAATTAATTAATTAAAAAAAATAAATAAACTCACAGAGATGCCCCTGCCTCTGCCTCCCGAATGCTGGAACTAAAGGTGTGTGCCACAGCACTTGTTATATAACCAAATTTTATTGACTAGTAAGTAAAAAGTAAAAACAATACACAGAACTCAATTTTTATTAGTGACCTATGTTTTTCCTCTATAATTAATCTTGTCTTAATTTGGTAGAAAAAAGCTGGTCTCACAAGTCACATGGGGCAGGAAAATAACTTTGCTGACATAGTCTCCTGGCTCGTGTAGTACTAAGGATGCTTTCAAAGAGAGTACCAGAATTTCTTTGTACATCCTGTGCACTCAGTTCTGGATCCAGCAACGCCCCCAGCATGAGTGCTGTCCATTCATCATTACATCATTAGTGTGGCTCTGGCTATAAAGTATGATAGCATGTCTACTGCCCCAGCTTCTTCTACCTGAGCAGGTGGGCTGCTGGGATCTGGGGCAGGTACTGATGTAGGTGCAGACAGCATGGAGCCAAAAATGGATCGGCTGGAAGAGAAGAGATCTGAAAAAGAACATGGGGGGGGGAGTAGGGGGTTGTCTTGAATTCCATGAGCTTACCATTTCCTGGAATTAAGGTACAAACAAATGGGGGCCTGGATCCCACCCTACCCAAAGTATGCCATGGGTCCATAAGGCACCCTTCCCCGAGCCCCAAGGTAACTCTCTCTGTAGAAAGAGGAATCTGACTGGAACCACCTGAAAGGCTAGGTGTTTCAGGGTTCTGACAATGACAGAGCTCCAGGAATGACCTGAGTGCAGGAACTTTACTGGGAAGTGGCTGTGTCACAGTGCCCTCTGCTGCCTAGAGGAGGAATTGCTCACAGTCAAGGCCAAGAAGAGGCTCCAGGCAAGAAGAAAGCATTCTGAGAATGCCAATTTCCTTCCAGGCAATTTCCCAGAAAAAATTTCCAGGCCTCGCAGTTCCATTTTTGAAAAATTCTAACCCCTCCCCTATACCCATCCTAACTGTCCTCTATAAAAGGGGGCAACCCGTCTGATATGGGATGGGCAAGGCATTCAAGCATGATGTTACTCTCCTCCCTCACCCTGGAAAGGTTCAAAGGTGTCCATGAAGTCCAGATTGGGTTGCAAAGGAATCAGTCCTGGCTGGATCATGTCTGCATTTTCTAGATGTGCTGCAAGAATTAGTAGTGAGAGAGGGAAATGATTTCACTTTCTCAAATAAAGGTTGTAGAAACAGGTAAAAGCCTTGCAACAGATCCTCCTGGCCTGACCCACTCCAGAGTCTTCCAAGAACTGTTGGCAGCTGGGATGTCCACTTCCTTAGGGGGTTGTAGCCATTCTCAAATACAGATACATTCTTTCCACTCTCAGAAAGCAGGAAAGAAAGGGGGTGAAAAGACACCCGCAATGAGCAGCTCAGTAGAGATCCTACCCTGCTCCATCCTCACTCTGTACTCTCACGACTCTGCATTCCTGCTTATTTTTCATCTGCAGGCTATTCCCTGAGGAGCTCAGAAGACTAAAGGCCTCCAGGTGGGAGAATACACAGGAGTGCTTGCTCTACACCCTAGGCTTGGGCACCAATGTGTCCTACATTAAGGAAACAATATCAGAAATATAAAATGGATTCAGACCATAAAAATACATAAAAGAGTCTCAGCAGTTAAAAGCACTGGCTGATCTTGCAGAGGACCCAGGTTTGATTCCCAGTACCCACATAATAGCTAACAACTGTATGTAACTCCAGTTCCAGAGGATCCACCACCCTCTTCTGGCCTCCATGGGCACTGCATGACACTGGTTCACTTACATGCAGGCAATACACTTGTACACATTAAATAAAAAAATAAAAATAAATAAAAATAAATAAATAAATAAATAAATGCTCAGAGCAGAGCCCTGTCACTTTCTCACAGTGGAACCAAGGGAACAATGATCACCCTAGTAAGGCTTCATTCCCAGACCCCACCCATGACCCTCAAGTGAGGCTGACCAGTCCTTCTCTCTTCCCTCTGTCTAGCCTAGATGAGTGACAGACAGCAGCTTAGAGGTGCCCTGAAGCAAAATCTGGCTTAGAGGGAGCCTCAAAGAAAAGGAAGCCAGTTGTTTAAGCAAGAAACTGTTACCTATTTCCCGTGGGTTAGGCCAGGCCACTGGTTGGTGTGAAGAAAGTGTGGAAAAGAGAGTGTCACTGAATTCTGACATGAGCATGTCTGTGTCCAGTAGTGAGTCCTCCTCCATGGGGACCGGGGTCTTCCAGCCATCCCCATGTTTGTGCCAAAAAAGCATGTCATCATCCTACCACCAAAAGACGGAAAGAAGAATCAAAGCGCAGCAATGGAATTTAGAATTCTCAGTCCTCGTGCTTATTAAAGGAGGCTTCATGAAAATAAGGCAAGAAGGCAGAGGCAATCGGAGAGTGACTCCCTCCAGCCCACTGGACAGAACACACCTTCTTCCCCTTCGCCTTATATCTGGACTTCTACTACAGGACTCTTGTGGAGAGGCAGAAACGGTCATGTAAGCCATTGCTGCATCTTGTCAGGGCAGGGGGCTCAAGCTCACTCACCTGGGCCAGGCTGGAGAGATCCTCATCCTTGTGCTGCTGTAGCTATGCGCAAAGGGAACGAGATGAGATGGTCACCAAGCGCCCTTGGAGGGGAAACTTCACCTCCCTAGATATGAGTGAATGCTCTAGAAAGACCCAGACCTCCACTCCTTGGGAAGCAGGTGGAGAATGGGATCCTGCTGGCTACCATCCCCAGGATGTAGGCGCAAAGAAACAAATGGTCTTGGCTCACAGATGAGGAAACCAAGAGCCACTGCTTGGGGGCAAAATGTTGAGTCAGGCTCTCCCTCTCCACAATCCATGATCCAGGACTGGTGAGGGCTAGAGCCTTCGGCTACATTCTGAACACAGGCTTTTCCCTGCCATCCCAGGAGCTTCCAGAGCACTTTCTTTTGAGAGCCCTCTCTGATGCATACCCTTTTCTTGAAGTAGGTTCTCCACTTGTGATATTCCCGGATCACGATCTCAATGCGACTTTTCCAATATTTGCCCTCTGTGGTGATGGCCTACAATTGAGAGGCCAAGATGAAAAGTTCGTCTAAATTATCATCAAAACTCAACCCATGGGAGGTGGAGTATGTACTGCTCTTATAGAGGACCTGAGTTCAGTTTCTAGCATGTCAAACTGCTCATAGCTGCCTATAACTCCAGCTCTAGGAGATCCTTCTTCTGGACTTCATGGGTACTCACACTGTGCACATACCCACACACAGACACATGGATATAATTAAAAGTAAAATAAATCTCAAAAAAAAAAAAACCCTCAGTCCAGGAACACCAAATACCCAACACTTGAAGTAGCCTCAGATCATCCCCTGCTCAGAACATCCCAATGCTGCCTATATAGCTACAACTCCCCTCACACCGAGCACTCATCCTTGTGGGTTACAGTTTGTGTTCTTTTTTTCTTTTTAGTATTTTCGAGACAAGGTCTTCCTTTAGTCACAGCTGGCCTGGAACTCATTATGTAGACCATGCTAGCCTTGTACTCACATAGATCCACCTGCCTCTGCCTCCTGAGTGCTGGGATTAAAGGCATGTGCCACCATGCTAGGCATGGGTTACAATTTGAACGCTGGCTAAAAATACATCTTCAGGGGCTGGAGAAATGTCTCAGCAGTTAAAAGCACTGGCAGCTCTTACAGAGCCAGGTTTGGTTCCTAACACCCACATGGTGGCTAACAACCGTCTGTAACTCTAGTTCCAGGGGATCTTCTGGCTCTCTTGGGCACTGCATGCACAGGTGCACTTACATACATACAGGCAAAAAAAAAAAAAAAAAAACTTTTTTTTTTTAAGTTTTATTTATTTATTATTTTTTGTCTTTTTGAGGCAGGTCTCCCTTTTAGTCCCAGCTGGCCTGAAGCTATGTAGACCAGGCGGGCCTTGAACTCACGGAGATCCACCTGTCTCTGCCTCCCAAGTGCTAGGATTAAAGGCATGCGCTACCATGCCTGGTGAGTTTTATTTATTTTTTATGAGTATGAATGTACTGTCTGCATGTAGGTTTGTGCACCCATGTTGTGCAATGCCGCAGAGGTCAGAAGAGGGCGTCGGATTCCCCTGGAACTGGAGTCAAAGACGGCTCTTAGCCACTTTGTGGGTGCTGGGGATGGAACCCGGATCCTCTGCAAGAGCAGCCGGTGCTCTTAACCACTAGGCCATCTCTCTAGCCCCAAAACTTATTTTTAGTAAAAATGTAGCCAGGCGTGGTGGCGCACACCTTTAATCCTAGCACTTGGGAGGCAGAGGCAGGTGGATCTTTGTGAGTTCAAGGCCAGCCTGGTCTACAGAGCGAGTTCCAGGACAGCTGGGGCTACAGGGAGACCCTGTCTTGAAAAGACCAAAATAATAATAATAATAAATAAATAAATAAATAAATAAATAAATGAAAAGTAAAAATGTGTCTTCATTTCAATGTCCACAAGGTTGGTCCTGCATTGGGTACAGGGAAAGCCTACATTCAGACAGGGAGGAGGCAGGGAGATGCTTTATCCTTACATAAGAATGTTAAGGAGACTCACAGGTGGCTCACAAATGGTCTTTTCCAGTAGCATCTGCCATGTTTTCAAAGAGTGAAAATGAATAGGCAGCTGCAGAAGTTTCAGAGAGAACCTGTTGCTCCCCAAGAGCATCACATCTACCCTTGTGCCAAGATCAGTGCTTCCCAGGAGCCTTAGAGACTCCCATGACAGGAAATCCATTCTGCCTGATGGCTAACCTCAAGTTTCAAGTCACCTCCAAACACTGCTGCATATCTGAAACAATGAAGGCTCATTTAGAAAACAAACAAACAAACAAAACAAACAACCACAATAAAAAAACATCAGGCGTGGTAGTGTATGCCTTTAATCCCAGCACTTGGGAGACAGAGGCAGTCGGATCTCTGAGTTCAAGGCCAGCCTATCTATAGGCTAGCTGGGGCTATAGGGAGACCCTGTCTCAAAAAGGCCAAAAAACCCCCCCAAAAAACAAAAAAACAAAAAACAAAAACAAAAAGACAACAAAAACAAACACACACACACACACACACACACACACACCCCAAACTAGGGGTGGCCAGGTGTGGTGGCACACATCTTCAAGTCCTAGCAATAGAGAGACAGAGAGCAGGCAGATCTCTCTGAGATCAAGGCCAGCCTGATCTAAAAATTAAAGTGAAAAACTAGGAGCTGGAGGGAGAGCTCCTAGTTTTTCACTACTTAACTACTTAACTACTGTTAAGGAGCACTGAGTGCTCTTGCAGAAGACCTGGGTCCAGTTCCCAGCACGCACATGGTGGATAACAACTGTCTTTAATTTCAATTCTAGGGAATCTGATGCCCTCTTTTGACCTTCATAGGCATGGTATACATAGGGATACTTATACACATAGGCAACACACATACACATAAAAATAAAAATAAAAATAAAACATTCTGCCAGAGTGGGAGCCTGCACCCACGGTCAGGAAGGTCCAAAGCCCACACCTGGAGACCTAGCAAAGTAAAGTTGCATTTCGGTTGTGGAGGCGACAGCTTCTCCAGTTCCTAGGCAATGGCAGCGCCCAGGAGCGGTATGGTCCAAAAAAACCTGGGAACTGGCCAAGAGCATGCTGGAAGCGCAAAGTATCGATGAAATCTACAAATACAACAAAAAACAGCAGCAAAAATCCCAGTGGTGAAACCGCCAGGAGAGAGAGAGAGAGAGAGAGAGAGAGAGAGAGAGAGAGAGAGAGAGAGAGAGAGGCTATAAAGTACAAAGTTCCCTGGGACAATGAGATGGCTCAGTGAGGGAAAGCACTCACTGCACAGAGCCTGATGAGCTGGGTTTTTAAAATCTCTGGAACCCACATAAAAAATGGTAGATGCAGTGGTACATATCCATAGCCCTAGAACTCCTCAGTGAGATGGGAGGCAGGCAGGAAAATCATCTAGAAGCTTGTGGCCCAGCTAGCTTAGGGTATACAGAACAGCAGAAGTAAGACAGACTGCCTCAATAAGGTGGAAAGAAAGAACAGTTGTTCTCTGACCTCCACATGTGGACAATGGCATATGAGTGCCTGCCGGGGCAGGCACATGTGCACATACAGAGATACACACAAAAATCAAAAAATTTCTCCTTCTTATATGGCATCTAGCTCTATCCCACTTTCCAGAAAGACTTTCTAGTAAACCATTTCTATGTACTATTATTTTATTCTGTTTGTCTGTTTGTTTTTGGTCTATTTGAGACAGGGTCTCCCTGTAGCCCCAGCTGGCATGGACTCACTATGGAGACCATGCTGGCCTTGATCTCATAGACGTCTGCCTCCATCTGCCTGCCTCTCAAGTGTTGGGACTAAAGGTGTGTGCTACCACACCTAGATTAAACCTACTTCTTTAATAGCATTTTATGGGCATGGAATCCCAGCACAAAACAAAACAGTTTGTTTGTTTGTTTATTTGTCTTTTTGAGACCGGATCTCCCAATAGCCCCAGCTGGCCTAGACAGCTCACTATGTAAGACCAATCTGGGCTTGATCTCACAGAGGCCCTCCTGCCTCTGCCTCTTATTTTTATTTTATGTATGTATGTATGTATGTATGTATGTATGTATGTGCCCCATGAGTACATTGCCCAAGGCAGTCGGAGGAGGACATCAGATTCCCTGAAGTTAGAGTTATAAGCCATTGCTGTTGAGTCACTCAACATAGACTCTAGGAACCAAACTTAGGTCCTCTGGAAGAGCAGTAAACATTCAACTACTGAGCCATCTCTCTACCCCACCTCCATTCCCATATATCCTTTTAGATATCTCCTGCACATCCATAGTCATAGGTATACTTTAAAACAAAATCAGTGTAGGGGCTGGAGAGATGACTCAGTGGTTAAGAGCACTGGCTGCTCTTGCAGAGGACCCAGGTTCAATTCCCCACACCCATATTGCGGCTAACAACTGTCCATAACACCAATTCCAGGGGATCTGATACCTTCTTCTGACCTCCTCAGGCACTGCATGACAGGGGTGCACTCACCTACAAGCACAGCAATATACTAATACACATCAAATTAAAAGCTTAAAAAAAAAATCAGTATAACAGGGGTGCTAGAGAGATGGCTCACTGATTAAGAGTGCATACTACTCTTTTTTTTAATTCATTTTTTAAACATCTTTTCCTTTTCTTTATTGTTATTTCACATGTATAAGTGTTATGACTGCATATATTTAAATGCAACCATGTCATGCGATGCCTGAGGAGGACAGAAGAGGGTGTTAGATCCCCTGGAAATGGAGTTACAGACAGTTGTTAGCTGCCATGTGGGTGCTGGGACTTGAACCTGGGTCTTCTGTAAGAATAACCAGTGCTCTTAACCACTGAGCCATTCCTCCAGCCAGCATACTACTCTTATGAAGGATCAGAGTTCCCAGCACCCATGTTAGGCAGCTCACAATCTGGCCCACCACCACCTAGAACTGCACCTTCAGGGAATAGGATGTCTCTGGTCTCCTTGAATACCTACACTCACATGCATATTATGCCCCCACATCTACATAGCTTGGTATAATGGGTGAGTGGGTGGGGTGGCACGTGCCTGTAAACCCAGCACTCAATTGGTGGAGGCCATCCTCAGCTATATAGCAAATTCAAGGTCAGTCTGAGACTCTGTCTCAAAGAAAAGTTTTAATTAAACCAGGCGTGGTGGTGCACACCTTTAATCCTAGCACTTGGGAGGCAGAGGCAAGTGGATCTCTGTGAGTTCAAGGCCAGCCAGCCTGGTCTACAGAGTGAGTTCTAGGCCAGCTGGGGCTACAGGGAGACCCCATCTCAAAAAAAAAAAAAAGTTAAAAAAAGTTTTAATTAAAAAATAAAGTTAGGGGCTGGAGAGATGGCCTAGTGGTTAAGAGCACCGACCGCTCTTACAGAGGACCCGGGTTCAATCCCCAGCACCCACATGGCAGCCGAGAACCATCTGAAATTCCAATTCCAGGAGAACTCCAATTCCAGGGGAATCCAACACCCTCTTCTGACCTCCGCGGCATTGCACGACACGGGTGCACACACCTACATGCAGACAGTTCATTCATACACATACAGAAATAAATAAAATAAAAAAAATAAAAACACAAAGAGCAGGGGCGGGAGAGATGGTTTACTGGTTAAGAAAACTGTCTGCTCTGACAGATCCAGGTTCAAATATAAGCACCCACATGGCAGTTAACAACTATCCGTAACTCCAGTTCTAAAGGATCTAATGCCCTCTTCTGACCTCCATAGGCAATGCATGACACCGCTGCACTTAATACATGCAGGCTATACTCTCATACACATAAAAATAATATTAAAAAATAAAGTTAGTATAAATATATTTAAAATACTATTGTACAACTGTCTTTTAAAAATTTAACTCTTGGGGGGCTGGAGGGATGGCCTAGTAGTTAAGAGCGCCAACTGCTCTTGCAGAGGACCCGGGTTCGATCCCCAGCACCCACATGGCGGCTGAGAACCATCTGTAACTCCAATTTCAGGAGAACTCCAGTTCCAGGGGAATCTGACACCCTCTTCTCACCTCCGCAGCATTGCACAACATGGGTGAACAAACGTATATGCGGACAGTACATTCATATAAATAAATAAATAAATAAAATTTTTTTAAAAATTAACTCTTGGGCAGGTGAGATAATTCAGTGGGTAAAGGCACTTGCTACCAAGACTTGACGCCTGAGTTCAGTCCCTGGAACTCATATGGTAGAAAGTGAGAATGCATCTCAAAAGTTGTCCTCTGATCTCTACATATATGTTGTGACATGTACATGCACACAGACATACATACACATAACATAAATAAATATAATTAAAATTTTTTTTAGATTTAGTCTTAGGGAGTAGGGGTGTAGCTTGATGGTAGGTCACTTGCCTAGTATGCAGAGGCCCTGGATTCTATCCCCCAAATAATAAAATACACTAGAAATAAAATAATATATTCTTTCTTTAACCTCTTTTTATCTCCTATCTGAAGAATTTTTCTTCCCCCTTTTTTTGAGGTAGGGTCTCATATAACTCAGGCTAGCCTCAAACTTCCTATGTAGCTGAGAATGACCTTGACCTCCTGATTGCCCTGTGTGATTGCCAAGTGCTGAGATTACAGGTGTTTGACACCAAGTCCAGTTTATGCTTTATGCATGGCTAGGCAAGTACTCTATGAATTGAGCTATAACCCCAGCTCTACTCAAAGAATGAATATTCATTTCTCTAACTTTTGGGGAAGGATAGAACCTAGAGTCTACCCATGCTAGGTAAGTATTCTTCTACTGAGCAGCAGCCCCAGCCTTCTTTAACAGCTACAGAAGTTGCTTTATAAGAAGGCAGTCTTCTTCTCTGATGACTCTCAGAAGAAACAGCAATTTTAAGTGAAAGCAGAGAATGAGGCCCCATGTGTGGCCAGTCTGTCTAAGGACAGAATCTCTGGAGACTAAGGATTGTTGGAGGCCACCTTTCCTTCCTGCAGAGAGCAGGCTCCCCTCTTCTGGGCAGTCTCTCCTGTAGAACCTGGCCTTTGGTGAGTTGTTCTTTGGAAAATGAAGGCAATTTTCTTTTTCCAACACCCTCCCACACCTGTTAGCTTCCATTCAATCACTTGGCACTTTAGATACCTCTGGCCGACGATGCTCTTCTACATCAACAGAGCCATCTAGTGGGGTGACAAAGTGGCACACAGGATTCTTGCGCTTTTCCAAATCTGCGTAGAGAAAGGTGAGATGTCATCACTACTCTAGACCCTTGAAGGAGCTCGCCACAGTCTGCCACATTCATCCCCTCAACACCATCTGGAGTGTTTTTCCCTTCTCCTTCCACTGGAAAAAAATGGCAACAAAGGAGTTCAGGCACAAGGCGAAGAATGTCAATAATGGGCTGGAGAGATGGCTCAGCAGTTAAGAGTACTGGCTGCTTTTGAAGAGGACCTGGGTTCGATTCCCAACACCCACATGGTGCTAATAACTGTCTGTAACTCCAGTTCCGAGGGATCTGATGCCCTTTTCTGACTGACCTCCACAGGCACCGTACAACACACATAGGAGTACTTGGAAACATACAGGGGATACTAAATTAAATTAAATTAAATTAAATTAAATTAAATTAAAAAAAGAAAAGCAGGCCGGGCGTGGTGGCGCACGCCTTTAATACTAGCACTTGGGAGGCAGAGGCAGGCGGATCTTTGTGAGTTCAAGGCCAGCCTGGTCTACAGAGTGAGTTCCAGGACAGCTGGGGCTACAGGGAGACCCTGTCTCGAAAAGACCAAAAAAATTAAAAAAAGAAAAGCAGGCTGGATGTGGTGGCGCACGCCTTTAATCCTAGCACTTGGGAGGCAGAGGCAGGCGGATCTTTGTGAGTTCAAGGCCAGCCTGGTCTACAGAGCGAGTTTCAGGACAGCTGGGGCTACAAGGAGACCCTGTCTCGAAAAGACCCCCCCCCCCAAAAAAAAAGAAAGAAAGAAAAGAAAATGAAGGTTCCCATCAAGACAAAGGCAACCAATGAGCAGGCACGGTCCACTCAACTCCCCAAAACTGTGTCTTTCCATACTCAAGCTGGGGGACAAAAGGATGTACACAGTGACATCTGTGTTGTTTTTTTTTTAATCAGTTGGAAATGAAAATTCACTGTCACCTCTTGGCTATGTTCTTCAAATTTTCCTGAAAAGGGCCTTTTATTCCTTTGGGCTTAAACATCCAACATGCACACTAATTTGTAGGTAGGCCTTCATATGTTGGTCCCTCCAAACTTTGGGCTCTGTTGGTTGACTGTGTCTGGTGGCTGATGAATGCTCGCTGGATCCCTTTTGCAGTCATACTGCTCAAAAGAGTTTTTTCTGAAAATATCATGTTCCTCCAAGATGCAGAGCTCTGACCCCACTTCAAAACGGAAGGCCCTTGTAGCACCTCCCACTCCCACACTGGCAACACACTTACACTGCATGTACCATGCCCGCCAGATGGCGTTGTTGAGCCGGATCTTGTCCCTCCACTGGAGCTTTAGGCCCTTGAAATTCTTCCACTTTGGAGATACCAATTTCCCACTGGAAAGCAAGATAAAGAGGGGAGACTCAGTGGTTTTTCAGAAAGTGAAATTAAATTTAAAAGTTAATATTGATCCATTAGAACCACAGGCTAAGCTTGATAGAACATAGTCACTCAGGGATTTCTTCAGAGCATTTGGAGAAAGTAGGACCTGACAGAGTTCTGGCTAGCAGTGGGTAAAGCACCATACATGGTTTACTATAGCTTTTGAGCTCCTTCTGCTTACTCTTAAAGCTTTCTGTAATTAGACATTGTGGGGCTTGAGAGCTGGCTCAGCCATTAGGAGTACTGGCTGCTCTTGCAGAGAACCCAGGTTTGGTTGCCAGCACCCACATGCTAGCTAACTCCAGTTCCAGGGGATCCCATCCTCTCTTTCGACCTCCATGGTTATTGCCTGATGTAGGTACATTTACATACACACAATATACTCATACACATAAAATAAAAATTAAAAAATGTTAAAAAAAATTAAAAGACATGTTGCCATGTATGTGACATACATCTTTAACCCCAATACTTACTAGGTAGAGGAAGAGAATTCTGAGTTCAAGCCTAGCCTAGAGTAATACTGGTTGACCGGGCTGGAGAGATAGCCTAGCGGTTAAGAGCACCGACGCTCTTGCAGAGGACCCGGGTTCGATCCCCAGCACCCACATGGCGGCTAAGAACCGTCTGTAACTCCAATTCCAGGAGAACTCCAGTCCAGGGGAATCCGAGACCCTCTTCTGACCTCCGCAGCATTGCACGACACGCGTGCACAGACCTGCATGCAGACAGTACATTCATACACATACAAAAATAGATAAATAAATAATAAAAAAAAATTTTTTTAAAAAAAAAAAGAAAAAAAAAATACTGGTTGACCATGGAAACCAGGTTAAACTTTTTTTTTTGAGACAGGGTCTCCCTTTAGTCCCAGGTGGCCTGGAGCTCACTCCGTAGACCAGGCTGGCCTTGAACTCAGAGAAATCCGCTTGGCTCTGCCTCCTGAGTGCTGGGATTAAAGGCGTGCACCACGACTCCCAGCTCAGGCTAAACTTTTTACCAGGTATTGACTCACCTCTTTGCCCCCAGCCACCACAGGTCTGTTTCAACCCATTTGAGAAAGTGATCTCTCTGCCAGCTGCTCAGAGGTGGCTGCTGGCAGGGTACTTGGAAAACAAATGCCAAGATGGCTGTGCTACCAGAGAGCTCACATTGCCTGCCATTAGCCTGTCTGCAATTGCTCTCATTTATTCTAGAAGAATTTTAAGGTAGACTCTTACAGTTAAAGATAGTACTGACAACCCCAGCACACAAATGTCCACCAGGCTTGAGACCTCCAAGTTCCTTCTGCTTTGGGTCTGACACGTGTGGTTCTTACCCTTTTTTTTTTTTAATTTTTTTTTATTATTATTTATTTCTGTATGTGTATGAATGTACTGTCTGCATGCAAGTTTGTGCACCCGTGTCATGCAATGCCGTGGAGGTCAGAAGAGGGCGTTGGATTCCCCTGGAGCTGGAGTTCTCCTGGAACTGGAGTTAAGGAACCCTTTCTACCTGGCCCCTACTCTACCTTCCACACCTGCTCTAACGCCATCTGCTCCTGGCCTCTCCCAGGCTCTATCAGCTCATTCATAGTCCCCAACACTCAGGAAACTCTGGGACAAGACTCACAAACACTAGGCTGGGGTCTTGCCAAGCATGCACAAAGCCCTGGATTCTAGCCAGAAATGAAACAATCATTACCATGTATGCAGGTACACATGCTTCCCCACATCCTACATCATTCCATGTGCCTACAGTTCCCTAGGGAAGGCCCTTTAGGTCTCTTACCACCTAGGAAGGGCTCATTTAATTCTGCTGAAAATAAGTCAAGAGATCTATAAACCAGGGTCAGGGCAGGCAGGGGGGAGTGTCCTGGTGGGCAAAGCCCTCTGCAGTTCAGTTTCCATGTGCTGTCCTAGCAGCCACCTCTGGAGAGCTAGCAAAAAGGTTCCTTTTTCAGATAGCTGGAAATGGTCTCAAAAGGGCTGAAGGGATGCCGGGCATGGGCGCACACACCTTTAATCTCAGCACTCAGGAGACAGAGGCGGGCAGATCTCTGTGAGTTCAAGGCCAGCCTGGTCTACATAATTTCCAGGCCACCAGGAGCTAAAGGGAGACCCTGTCTCAGAAAGACCAAAAAAAAAAAAAAAAAGGTGGGGAGAGGGCTGAAGGGCATCTTGTCACAGTCATAGCTCTGCTTCTCCTAGCCCACTCACAAAGCCATGTGAGTGGGAAAGATGTGCCCAGTCACCACAGTTCAAGTGTCAAGTGTTTTGAAGAGGTGCCCAAATAACTTAAAAGCTTGGTGTGTAAAGAAAATTCCCTGCTGGACACATGACAGAACTTTCTATCTCCTCCCAGTCAAGCTACCAGAGACCAGGCTTTATAATATACCCTCTTAGCATGTAGGGGACATAATGACAGCAACAGTTTGCCTAGACAGTGTTACAGCAGCAGTGTCTAGAATGTGAATAAGGGCCACACAGAAGGGTCGGGAGCCCCAGAAGAGCCTACCTTCCTTCCCTTGCCACTCCAAGGGCATGTATGACCTACCCCCATGTGACTGATCAGCTCTTCCTGTGCTTACTAGGCCACAGTTGAGGGGTTTTAGAACCTCTACTGCTTATCATACCCAGCTGTGCACCTATTTTCTAGGTAAAATCAAAATAATACCCCATCTCCTCTAGAGTGTGGTTTTTTTTTTTTTTTTTTTTTGGTCTTTTTGAGACAGGTCTCCCTTTAGTTCTAGCTGGCCTGGAGCTTAATATGTAGACCAGGCTGGCCTTGAACTCAAAGAGATCCACCTGCCTCTGCCTGCTGAGTGCTGGGATTAAAGGCACGTACCACCATGCCTGGCCCTCTACAGTGTTTAATAAGGACTGAATAAAAGTGTTTTGTATATACAGGTACACATTCAGACACTTGATAAACTCTAAAGCAAGAAGATTAAAACTCCTCTTGATGATCAGATTCAAGTTTCTTGAAATATTTGATAGTTTTTCTTTTTCTTTTCTTTTGGTCTTTTGAAGACCAAAACTAACTATAGGGTCTCCCTATAGTTCTAGCTGGCCTGGAACTCACTATGTAGAGATCTGCCTGCCTCTATCTCTTGAGTGCTGGGGTATGCCCCCAAAGTGAGTCCTGTCTCTTTTTTCATAAAATACTTTATTTGGGGCTGGAGAGAGAGCTCAGCCATTAAGAGCACTGGTTGCTCATATACATAGAATAAAAATAATAAATAAACTTCATATATATATATTTATGTGTATGAGTATATTGCCTGCACATGTGTTGTGGAATGCCCACAGAGTTAGAAGAAGGTATTAGATTCACCTGGGACTTGAGATACTGGATGGTTCTTGGCCACCATGTGGGTGTTGGGAATCGAACCTGATCCTCTGCAAGAGCAGCAGCTCTCTTAAACACTGAGCCATCTGTCCAGACTCCCTGTCTCTTTATATAAACTAAAAATGCCTTTTCTATAACAGATGCTCCTTCCTCATGAAGTTCAGGATTCCAAGGCAGTGCTGAGTGCTCAGCAGAAACAGACTCTGACTGAGCTCTGATAACTGGAGAGGTGATGGACCCAGGTTTCCAGAAAGAAACAGCCTTGAGGCCCTGTCAAGGTCTGTACAAAGGTACCCTCCAGCTGACCCATGCCAATCCTGCCTTTGCTATGTGCTTCTAAGAAAAAAAAGGGCTGCTGTGTTATAAGAACCTCTTCAATGTCTAACCACATAGCACTTCGGTTAGGTATAATGACGGGAGTGGAAGACACAGAAAAAATTCAATCTATTGAGCTAGATATCAAGCCAAACAGGGCTTAATATGAGGGTTCCCTGATTCTTCCTATTAAGATGTTTCTCTTATCCTTGTTAAGAAAAATACAGCCAAATTTCGGCAGGAACACCCAGGATTTCTCAATTTCCACCCCCTCCCAACATTTCTGTATTATTTCCATAACTAGTTCTCTTATCCTTGATATTTAAGGAGAATACAGCCAAATTTCAGTAGGAATATTTAGGATTTCTCACCCCTCCCCCATGTTTCTAAAATATCTCTATAACCAGAAGGCAATCATATACAAACACAGAGAAATGAGTCTAAAACCTCCCGGGCAGACAGAATGGATGACTGACAGATACTCTTCCAGCCTCTGCTAGTCCCAAGTTAACATCTGAAGAAGCAATACTCATATAATGTCAAAAGTTATACACAGTGGAGAGGGCTGAGGAGTAAAACTCAGTGGTGGAGGGTTTACTCAGTATTCCATGAGGTCCTGAGATCCTCTGCTACTCCAAAAGACAAGAAAGGGAAGTAAGGATGCCCTAGAGAGCTAGTATAGATCTCTGTCAGTTTCTTCACTGATGAGCTCTTTGGCCCCTTCACAGAGGAAAGAGAAGATTATAGGCACCCACAGGGCCCCTTCTCAAGCTCCACAAAACTAGAAAAAGCTGCGTTAAAGGGCTCCACAAGCTTTTGGCAGGGAAACCATGTGGGCTTGCAGCAGCACTTCCTTTCTGATCTGCCGCCATCTGCGGTGGAATCACCACCAGGATGCAGATTTTTGTAAAGACCCTGACGGCAAAGACTATCGCTCTTCAGGTTGAACCCTTGGACACTATAGAAGATGTAAAAGCCAAGATCCAGGACAAGGCAGGAATTCTTCCTGATCAACAAAGGCTGATCTTTGCTGGTAAGCAGCTGGAAGATGGACCAACTTGGTCTGATCACAACATTCAAAAGGAATCAACTCTTCACCTTGTATTGAGACTTCATGGTGGTGCTAAGAAAAGGAAGAAGTAGTACACCACTCCAAGAAGAATGAGCATAAGAGAAAGAAGGTGAAGTTGGGTGTCCTGAAACACTATAAGGTGGATGAAAATGGCAAAATTAGTCGCCTTCGCCGAGAGTGCCCGTCTGATGAATGTGGTGCTGGAGTTTTCACGGCCAGCCACTCTGACAGACATTACTGTGGCAAGTGCTGTCTGACTTACTGCTTCAACAAACCAGAAGACAAATAATTGGTATATTGAGTTAATAAAAAACAGAACCTGTGCCAAAAAAAAAAAAAAAAAAAAAAAAAGAAAGAAAGAAAGAAAAAAGAAAAAAAGGCTCCACAAGGCAACTGCAGAGGGCAGTTCCTCTCTGAGAAAACCCCAAGAGCAGGGAGCCCAGAAGCCTCCACTCAAACTTCTGTTCCCCACACTGACCACACACCTTCCGGATAGTCCAACCATATTCCTTCTTCAAATCACAACCAGAAAAGGAAGGAAAACCTGTAAGATCACTGGCCATCCCCAGCACCTGGAGATTTCTTCAGCCTAGGCCTCCCAACTTTGTTACAACCATAGTCCCGAGGGAAGCTTACCAGGCACCTAGGCTTCCCCCACTTGAACTATGGGAAGGCCACAGTCTAGTTATGACTCATCTTGGGACTGCTGGCTCAGTGCTAACACAGAGGAGGAGCTTTTAAACTCAGTTATTAAACAAATGCTTAATATTTCCTTCCATGAAGAAATCTTCACACACCCTGGCCCAGTCACCCTTCCTAGAAGGCAGGTTCTTGACACAAAACAGGAAGTTAATAGAACAAAGGCCTCTCTTAAAATTTCTCTTAAAATTTTGTTGGAGTTAGTAAACCATAAATTCTTTAGGTCTGGCAACAGACTGCTTTTGGAATGGAAATCAAATTGCAAGACTCAAAAAAAGATAGCAGAGGCAGGGCGTGGTGGCGCATGTCTTTAATCCTAGCACTTGGGAGGCAGAGGCAGGCAAATCTTTGTGAGTTCAAGGCCAGCCTGGTCTACAGAGTGAGATCCAGGACAGCTGGGACTACAGGGAGACCCTGTCTCGAAAAAAACAAAAATTAAGAAAAAAAAAAAAGGATAGCAGTGGATAACCAAGTAAATAGGGAGGGCAGGTGTGGGTCACAGATTCTGCTCTGTTCAAGCCTTCTCTTCAAAAGGAGGTAGGCAGAGGCTGCAGGCTACATGTTTCTAGGTCCACTTATCTGCTCATTCAACCAAAATTTTGTTTCTCTACTGTTCTTGATGCTTCCAGAGGAATACCCATTAGTAAAACATTCCTAATCCTGCCTCATCCTTACCCCTTCACAGCAAGGTGGAGTTCTCATCTCTGGCAAGAATAAAAAAGAACCAG
This sequence comes from Rhizomys pruinosus, assembly GCA_009823505.1. Lineage (NCBI taxonomy): Eukaryota > Metazoa > Chordata > Mammalia > Rodentia > Spalacidae > Rhizomys > Rhizomys pruinosus. The sequence continues at coordinate 2,631,610 of VZQC01015026.1, read as the reverse complement.
GCAGAGATGGTTGTCAGCCCCTGCCTCTCCTGTAGTATTAGTCACTTTTCTGTTGCTGTGATAAACCACCATGACCAAGGGAACTTATAAAATGAAGAGTTTATTTGAGCTGGGCGTGGTGGTGCATGCCTTTAATCCTAGCACTTGGGAGGCAGAGGCAGGCGGATCTTTGTGAGTTCAAGGCCAGCCTGGTCTACAGAGTGAGTTCCAGGACAGCTGTGGCTACAGGGAGACCCTAGCTTGAAGATGGAAAAAAAAAAACAAGAAAAAGGGGACTTTATTTGAGCTTATGATTGACAGTTTCCATGGAATTAAGTCCATTCTGGCAGGAGACATGGTGGCCGGGGCTGGAGCAGCAAGCGAGGTTCAAATCTCACAATGAGTACAGGAAATCAGAGAGAGAGAGAGAGAGAGAGAGCGAGAGAGAGAGAGACAGAGAGAGAGAGAGAGAAGAGAGAGACTGGCTGACCACAAGGCTTGTTTAAACTCACTAAGCCGCCCCCAATGACATACATTCCCCCAAGGAAGCACACCTTCTAAGACCCCCCGAACATTCCACCAACTGGGACAAAATATCTGAATAGTTAAAGCCCATGGGGGACTTCTCATTCAAACCACCACACCTGTCTTCTGGGAAGCAAGCTGCCCATGCTCACCCTGAACAGATGCAAGACAGAAAATCAGCCTGTGACTCACAATCCCCGTCCTCAGCATAAATAAAGGTAGTATTTTGACCGTCATCTACTGGGCATCTCTAGCTACCTATTTTATTTGCTTATTTCTTTTGAAAATGGAGGATTAAGTACAAATCTAAATACTGAATGGAGATTTTCAGTTCCCTTCTCTTTTCAACTTCCTGAATACCTTTGGGCAGGCTTTATGAACACACACCCTCCTCTGGAGAAGTTGGGTAGTTCCACAGGAAAATATCCTGCAGAATTTGATACTTGATTAAACCTCAAAATAAGTTATTTGACCATTCCGCCTGTTACCCTAACATGAATGCAGCTCTACTTACTGCCAAGTCCCCCAGTGACTATTTTAGAGTAACTATCCAATGTGAACACATGGTAGAGAATCACCAATTTGGAAAGACCCTCCAACATGAGAGAAGCCAAAAGCATACAGAAATAAGTATCACAGACAAATGAAAAAAAAATCTTTGTTATGTTCTTCAGTGATATAATTTCACGGAGCGATTCTCCCGAATGGATTAGATGGTCTCGGCGCTGTGGGGCTGGATGAACGGTCTGTAGAAGTCTGCTCCAACGTAGTTCCAGCGGCCATAGTACGTTCAAACTAGGACAAATAAAATATGCGGACATGGTGCACATGCCTTCAATCCTAGCACTGGGGAGCAGAGGCAGGGGGATCTCTGGAGTACACCAGCACCTGGTCTAACAGGTTGAAGTTCCAAGGGACAGCAGTGGGATAGCAGAGGAAGCACTCTGGTCTCGAAAAGACCAAATAAAAAAATTAAAATTGTTCAAAACTAAAAGAAGGTAAAAATGTGCTTCTAAAAGTTCACAGAAATAAATAGTATGGAAAGAGGAAAAAGCAATAGCTTTTGCACTTTGTTATTTTTATTTTTTTGATTTATATTTTTTTAGCTTTATACTCTGTCATAAACAACATAGGAAGCTGGGATGGTGGAATCCACTTTAACCCAACAAGACTCAGGAGGCAGAGGTCAGTAAGAGTCTCTTGAGAGCAAGTGCTAGCCTGGTCTCCTAGGCCAGCTGGAAGGAGACCGCTGTCCTCAAAAAGACAAAGCATCGTGGGCATAAGAGTGGTGGCATACCTTTTTTTTTTTAATCTTTTTTTTTTTTTTTTTAAATTTTGTTAGTTTATTTATGTATTCAATGTGTATGAAGTATGGTCTGCATTGCGGTCTGCGCACCCGTGTCGTGCGATGCCGCGGAGGTTCAGAAGAGAGGGTCTCAGTTCCCTGGAATGGATTCTTCGCTGGACGTGGTCATACAGACGGTTCTCAGCCGCCATGTGGGTGCTGGGGATCGAACCCGGGTGTCCTCTGCAAGAGCGGGCGGCGCTCTTTAACCGCTAGTCCATCCTCCCAGCCCAGTGGGTGGCGCATACCTTAATCCGTTCAGCAACGTTGTGGAATGCAGATGTGTCCGGCGGATCTTGCTGGTTGTGAGTCCAAGGGTCCACCTTACTCATGGAATGAGTGTGGGGGGGGCGCGGGAGGAGGAGGGGGGCAGGGGCTGCCGGGGACAGACCTGTACTCCAAAAGCTGGGGGGGGACCCTCTCAAAAATCCCCCCAGACAAAAGATATAAAAAATAAATAAATAAAATGCTTTTCTCTAAAAAAGCAACAACAACAAGTAGAGAAAAAAGTTTTTGGAAAATGAGTGAAAACTCAAATTTCTTTTTCTTTTTAAATATATTTTATTATTTTTTTATCATATATGTTAAGTACAATTGCCTGCATGTGTTAAGTGCATGCATGTCATATAAACCCTCAGGAGGTGCAGAAGAGGCAACAGTTCCTGAACTGGATATCAAAGGCCCAGTTCTATAGCCAGCATGTGGGTACTGGAAATGAACCCAGTCCTCTGCAAGAGCAGCCAGTAAAACTGCTGAGCCATGTCTCCAGCCATTTTTTTTTTCTTTATTGTGGTAAAACACATATAACAAAATTTACTGGTGCTAGAGAGATGGATCAGCAGTTTAAAGAGCACCAATTCTTTTGCAGCAGAGGACCCAGGTTCGATTCCCAGCACCCACCGGTAGCAGCAACCAATCTTGGCCACTGTCACCGACTCCTCTTCAATATAGTGCTTGAAACAATTGCTAGAGCAATAAGGCAAAAGGAAATTAAAGGAGTACTAATTGGAAAAGAGGAAGCAAGCTTATCTCCTATTTGCTGATTATGATTGTTTTACCTAAGAGAGGCTAAAAAAATTCCACCAGAAAACTCCTAGAATGATTAACAGCTTCAAGCAAAGTGAGCAGGACACAAAATTAACCTAAAAAAAAAAAATCAGTGGCCTTTCTTACACCAACAAAAGCAACTGGAGAAGGAATTCAAGGAGACCTTCCACTTCACAATAGCCTCAAAACCAATAAAATAACCTAGGAACAAACCTAACCAAAGACACCAAAAGACTCTACCAAAATTTTTAAACCCCACTTAAAAAAAATTGAAGAGACATCAGAGATTGGGAAAAACCTCCCGTGCTCATGGTATTGGGAAAAGTTAACCTTGTAAAAATGTCCATTCTAACACAAACTCTTGTATAGATTTTAATGCAATCCCAAATTAAAATCCCAGAGTTTGCTTCTTCACAGGCTTGGGGAAAAAAAAGTCCTTAAATTCAATCTGGAAAAATAAAGACTCCGAATAGCCAAAACAACCCGAATGAAAGAGCAAACAGAGGGATCTCATACCAGATTCAAACTATACTACAGGGCTATTGTCATAAACAGTGAGGCACAAACGCCGTTGACCATTGGAATGCACGAAGACAACCTTGACATTTCTTCGGCACCTCCATATTTATCAGGGGCCAAGAAACAATGGAGGATAGCATCTATCAGCAAGTGGTTTGGAACTGGGCACACTTTGTGATGATTAACCTTCGCCCTGTAATGTAACTCACAGATGGATTAAGCCTCACTTGAAACCCAAACTGCTGAAGGCGATAGAAGAAAAAGTTGCCAGCAGACTACAAGGACATAGCGTAGAAAAGACTTTCCTAATCAGACAGCAGCTCCGCAAGATTGGTCGACTTGACAAAATGGGACCTAATCATCCAAAAGCTTCTGTATCTCAAAAATCAAGGAATGAAAAGAAATCCATAGAGAGGAACTGCACCGACCTTCGACAAAGCATTACCGATAATAAGCTACCAAAAAACAAAAAGACAAATGACTTAATAGATGGAGCAAAAGAGAAGAGAGAGAGAGAGAGAGAGAGAGAGAGAGAGAGAGAGAGAGAGAGAGAGAGAAAGAGAGAGACTGGAGACCACAAGGCTTGTTAAACTCACTAAGCCGACCCCCAATGACATAATTCCTCCAGCAAAGCCACACCTTCTAAGACCCCCCAGAACAGTGCCACCAACTGGGGACAAAATATCTGAATAGTTAAAGCCCATGGGGGACATTCTCATTCAAACCACCACACCTGTCTTCTGGGAAGCAAGCTGCCCATGCTCACCCTGAACAGATGCAAGACAGAAAATCAGCCTGTGACTCACAATCCCCGTCCTCAGCATAAATAAAGGTAGTATTTTGACCGTCATCTACTGGGCATCTCTAGCTACCTATTTTATTTGCTTATTTCTTTTGAAAATGGAGGATTAAGTACAAATCTAAATACTGAATGGAGATTTTCAGTTCCCTTCTCTTTTCAACTTCCTGAATACCTTTGGGCAGGCTTTATGAACACACACCCTCCTCTGGAGAAGTTGGGTAGTTCCACAGGAAAATATCCTGCAGAATTTGATACTTGATTAAACCTCAAAATAAGTTATTTGACCATTCCGCCTGTTACCCTAACATGAATGCAGCTCTACTTACTGCCAAGTCCCCCAGTGACTATTTTAGAGTAACTATCCAATGTGAACACATGGTAGAGAATCACCAATTTGGAAAGACCCTCCAACATGAGAGAAGCCAAAAGCATACAGAAATAGTATCACAGACAAATGAAAAAAAAATCTTTGTTATGTTCTTAGTGATATAATTTCAAACTATGACCAAAATAAATAAATAAATAGCCGGACATGGTGCACATGCCTTCAATCCTAGCACTGGGGAGGCAGAGGCAGGGGGATCTCTGTGAGTACAAGGCCAGCCTGGTCTACAGAGTTGAGTTCCAGGACAGCAGGGGATACAGGGAGACTCTGTCTCGAAAAGACCAAAAAATAAAAAAAATAATAATTTCAAACTAAAAGAGGTAAAAATGTGCTTCTAAAAGTTCACAGAAATAAATAGTATGGAAAGAGGAAAAAGCAATAGCTTTGCACTTTTTTATTTTTTATTTTATTTATTTTTTTAGCTTTATACTTGTCATAAACAACATAGGAAGCTGGGTATGGTGGAATCCACCTTTAATCCCAACACTCAGGAGGCAGAGGCAGGTAGATCTCTTGAGATCAAGGCTAGCCTGGTCTCCTAGGCCAGCTGGAAGGAGACCCTGTCTCAAAAAGACAAAAGAATCTGGGCATGGTGGCGCATACCTTTAATCCTAGCACTTGGGAGCCAGAGGCAGGCGGATCTTTGTGAGTCCAAGGCCAGCCTAGTCTACAGAGGTAGTTCCAGAACAGCTGGAGCTACAGGGAGACCCTGTCTCAAAAAGACCTCCCCCCCAAAAAAGACAAAAGAATAATAAAAAATAAATAAATAAAATGCTTTTCTAAAAAAGCAACATAACAAGTAGAGAAAAAAGTTTTTGGAAAATGAGTGAAAACTCAAATTTCTTTTTCTTTTTAAAATATTTTATTATTTTTATTTCATATGTATAAGTACATTGCCTGCATATGTTAAGTGCATGCATGTCATATAAAGCCCATGGAGGTCAGAAGAGGGCATCAGATTCCCTATAACTGGAATTAAGGCCCATTTATAGCCAGCTATGTGGGTACTGGAAATTGAACCCCAGTCCTCTGCAAGAGCAGCCAGTAAACTGCTGAGCCATGTCTCCAGCCCATTTTCCTTTATTGTGGTAAAACACATATAACAAAATTTACTGGTGCTGGAGAGATGGCTCAGCAGTTAAGAGCACCAATTGCTTTTGCAGAGGACCAGGGTTCGATTTCCAGCACCCACACGGTAGCTAAGAACCATCTTGGCCCCTGTCACCACTCCTCTTCAATATAGTGCTTGAAACACTTGCTAGAGCAATAAGGCAAAAGGAAATTAAAGGAGTACTAATTGGAAAAGAGGAAGTCAAGCTATCCCTATTTGCTGATATGATTGTTTACTTAAGGGATGCTAAAAATTCCACCAGAAAACTCCTAGAAATGATTAACAGCTTCAGCAAAGTGACAGGACACAAAATTAACCTAAAAAAAAAAAATCAGTGGCCTTTCTTTACACCAACAATAAGCAACTGGAGAAGGAATTCAAGGAGACCTTCCCACTCACAATAGCCTCAAAACCAATAAAATACCTAGGAACAAACCTAACCAAAGACACCAAAGATCTCTACCACAAAAATTTTAAACCCTTAAATAAAGAAATTGAAGAAGACATCAGAAGATGGGAAAAACCTCCCATGCTCATGGATTGGGAAAATTAACCTTGTAAAAATGTCCATTCTACCCAAACTCTTGTATAGATTTAATGCAATCCCAATTAAAATCCCCAAGAGTTTCTTCACAGGCTTGGGAAAAAAAAGTCCTTAAATTCATCTGGAAAAATAAAAGACTCCGAATAGCCAAAACAACCCTGAGTGAAAAGAGCAACACAGGGAGTATCTCTATACCAGACTTCAAACTATACTACAGGGCTATAGTCATAAAAACAGCCTGGTACTGGCACAAAAACAGACCTGTTGACCAATGGAACAAAACCGAAGATACAAACCTGAACACATACAATTTCAGCCATCTCATATTTGACAAGGGGGCCAAGAAGACACAATGGAGGAAAGATAGCATCTTCAGCAAGTGGTGTTGGCAAAACTGGATCACCACTTGTAGAAGAATGAAATTAAACCCCTACCTCTCGCCCTGTACAATAGTGAACTCCAGATGGATTAAAGACCTCAACTTGAAACCCCAAACTCTGAAGGCGATAGAAGAAAAAGTTGGCAGCAGACTACAAGACATAGGCGTAGGAAAAGACTTCCTAAATCAGACAGCAGCTGCGCAAGAATTAAGGTCGACAATTGACAAATGGGACCTCATTAAACTCAAAAGCTTCTGTACATCAAAAGAAACAATCAAGGAAGTGAAAAGAAATCCCATAGAGTGGGAGGAAACCTTCACCACAGAAACATCTGACAAAGCATTTCCAGAATAAATACACTACTCAAAAAACAAAGAAGAAAACAAATGACCCATTCAATAGATGGAGCAAAGAGCTGAACAGAGACTTCACAAGTGAGGAATTAGAGATGTCTGAGAAACACCTTAAGAAGTGTTCAACATCACTAATCATTAAGGAAATGCAAATCAAAACCACTCTAAGATATCATCTTACTCCAATAAGACTGGCTAGGATCAAGAAAACAAATGATACCAAGTGCTGGAGAGGTTGTGGGGAAAGGGGAACACTCAATCCACTGCTGGTGGGAAGGTAAACTCCGTACAGCCACTATGGAAAGCAGTGTGGAGAACCCTTGGAAGACTTGGAATGAACCTGCCACCCAACCCAGCCATACCACTCCCTCAAGACTCACCCCACCGCAGAAATACATGCACGGCCATGTTTATTTCAGCTCTCTTCACAATAGCAAGGAGCTGGAACCAACCCAAATGCCCCTCAACTGATGAGTGGATAGAGAAAATGTGGTACATCTACACAATGGAGTTCTATGCAACAGTAAAGAAAGATGACATCGGGGCTGGAGAGATGGCCTAGCTGTTAAAGAGCACTGACAGCTCTTGCCGAGGACCCGGGTTCGATCCCCAGCACCCACATGGCGGCTAAGAACCGTCTGTAACTCCAATTCCAGGAGAACTCCAGTTCCAGCGGAATCCGACACCCTCTTCTGACCTCCGCGGCCTTGCACATGGGTGCACAAACCTACTTGCAGACAGTACATTCATACACATACAAAAATAAATAAAATTTAAAAAAAAATAAAAAAAAAAGATGACATCATGAGCTTTGCAGGAAAATGGCTGGAGCTAGAAGACATCATGCTGAGTGAAGTAACACAGTCCCAGAAAAACAAACAACGAATGGTATCCCTCATCTGTGGATGCTAGTGCCAATTACCTAGTTGTAAGTATTTCTTGTGCACGGCCCCTTGAGCTTTTGTCCAAGCAGTTGGGAATGATGCATATTGGAAACAACAACAACAACAACACAGAAAGGACTGCATCAAAGAACTGACTGAAACAGTGAACTTCTGCTCAAAACAGTCAACTTCCACATGGAGAATATCGAGAAAGACTGAGAAAGAGATGAAAAGCATGATTGGCAGAATACATGAGCTCTGGTGGGGTGGGGGCATAGGGTGGGAAACATGGGTCTAGACTTGATAATCTTGTACAAAATATATATTAAAAAAAAAAAAAAAGAAGAACCATCTTGGACCGGGCGTGGTGCAGCACGCCTTTAATCCCAGCACTTGGGAGGCAGAGGCAGGCAGATCTCTGTGAATTCAAGGCCAGCCTGGTCTACATAGCAAGCTCCAGGCCAGCTAGGACTAAAGGGAGACCCTGTCTCAAAAAGACCAAAAAAAAAAAAAAATTACCATGTTAATCATTTTAAAATCTGATTCCATGCCACTAGTACATTCACAATGCTGTGCAGGCATCGCTACCATCTAGTTCCAGAATCTTGTCATCCAAAAATAGCTGTACCTACTAAAAGTCAGTCTTCATTACCTCCTCTTACAACACTACTGGCAACCACCAATGTGCCTTCTGTTTCTTATGTTTGTCTTTTCTGGGCACTTCATATGCATGGAATTGTTTAGCTCTTAGTGCCTAGCTTCTCTTCACATGTTACCCCCAAGGTTCAAAATGCTGCAGCAGTTTCATAACATCATTTCTTTTCATGGCTGAATGCCATCCCATCCTATGGATACAGCTAGGGGTGTAGCTCAGTGATAGAGAACCTGCCTCATGTACTCTAAGGCCCTGAGTTCTAGCCCTAGCACCACCAAAAAGACTTTGTCTCTTACAGTGCTATAGAATGCATGGCATGGCCCGTGCTGTCTTGAAATCAGAGAAGCTGTGAGTACTCACACAGGACCCTCACGAGACTGAGGCCACTAACCTTCCTTTACGGAAACAGCAGAGGGAGTCTCACAAAGCATCACAGCAACAAAGAACCCATGTAAGAGGCTCACAAGCAGCTCATAAGGTAGCATTCCAGACCTATAAGACCCTTCCACTCCCTGAGGATGTGGGTGTGTTTAACAGTTTCTTGAGGGGACACAACTTTTTTGATGGTGTAGCTGCTATAAGTCTTCCACACTCCTGTAAGTAACTTCAATTAAACTTACTGGTTCACTGAACTAAATAAACAGGTGAAATCATTTCTTTGGTCTGTTATCAGTGCCCTACCTAGCTGATGAAGATATTCACTCAGATCTCCCAGGGAAAGTGACACAACATACGGACAGGCCACATTCTTTTTATCCACTTGTTAATGAAGTGAGGGTCATTTTTGCCTTTGAGCAACTGTGAATAGTGTTATAAAAAATGAACTCCTTAGTTTTACTTCTTTTATAGCTCAAATCTGAGGTGTCCCGTCCATCCGCCCCCCCCCCCCCGCTCTTGTGGTTGAAGTCTTANTTTTTTTTTGTTTTTTTTTTTTTTCTTTTTGATACAGAATCTCCCATTAGTCTCAGCTGGCCTGGAGCTCTCTATGTAGACCAGGCTGGCCTTAAACTCACAGAGATCCACCTGCCTCTGTCTCCCAGTGCAGGGATTAAAGGTGTGTGCCACCATGCTCGGCTAGGAATTAATTCTACAGATCCACTTAAACATGGGCGGAAAGTCATAAATTGCAGCAAGAGACTGGAAACAAACTACATGTTCAAGAAAAGAGATCAGTTAAAATACTGGTATATCCACATAGTGGAACATTCTGAGGTAATAAACACATATTTGCCACTATATAGGCCAAAATCCATAGAAGGCATTGCTAAATGAAGAGGGAAAAAAAGGAATAGGAATGGGTTTATACAGTATGGCCTCCCCCACCCAAAAAGGATGGGGGGAATGCTGAGAATTGACTCCGGGGCCTCAGGTAGGATAAGGCTGTGCATTACCACTGAACTACACCCCAGCTCTCTATGTGTGGTGGTTTCTTTTTAAGATTTATTTTACTTTTTACATATGTGTCTGTGTCTGTGTATGTGCATGCAGTGACTGAGGAGACCAGGAGGTAACATCAGATTTGATGGAACTGGAGTTACAAGCCTGAGCTGCCTGACATGGGTGCTAGGAGCTGAACTCAGGTCCCCTGGAAGAACAGAAGAGCTCTTAATAGCTGAGTTTATCCCTTAAGCCCTCCATTTGTTTTTGTTGTTGGTTTTTTTTATCTTTTTGAGAAAGCAGATTCCTTTAGCCCCAGCTGGCCTGGAACTCACTATGTAGACCAGGCTGGCCTTGAACTCACAGAAATCCCTCTGCCTCAGCCTCCTGAGTGCTAGGATTAAAGGTGTGCACCGCCACACCCAGCTTCCATTTGTTTTTATGGCAAGGAGACACAAAGACACAAAGAAGGACAACCAGCATTCAACCAGAGGAAGGCTACACAAGAAACAGGTTAAGATGAGATTCCCCGGAAAATTCAGTGTCTGGTGGGTAGGAGTTTTCACTGTTTAGTATTTTGTAGTATTTAAATACAATATAGAGCTTAGTATGGTGGTTCACGCCTGTAATCCCAGTACTGGGGAGACTGAGGAAGGAGGACTGCATGTCTTAAAACAAAATTAGGGGCTAGGGAAATGGCTCAGTGGGTAAAGTGCTTGCTATATAAACACGAGGACCACATAAACGCTGGGTAGGCACAATGGCCCACCTGTAATTCCCAATGCCAGGGAAGCAGAGCCAGGGGACCCCTGGATCAAGCTGGCTAGCTAGACAAGGTAAATTGGCAAGCTCTGGGTTTAAGTGAAAAACTCTGCCTCAATATATAAAATGGAGAGATGGAGAGCAACTGAGGAGGATGCCTTTCACACGCATGGGCACGCATGTATATGCATGCCCACACACACACATGCCCCCACACAAGCAAACACACATACACACTTAGACTCACTTACACACATACATAAAAGAGGGGGAAGAGATGGCTCAGTGGTTAAGAGCACTGGCTGGTCTTGTAGAAGACCTGGGTTCAAATCCCAGCACCCCACATGGTGGCTGACAACCAGTCATACATAACTAGAAGTTCTAGGGGATCTAATGCCCTATTTTGCACGACACAAGGGCACTAACATACATGTAGGTAATACACTCATAGACATTAAATAAATTGAAAAACTTTTTTTTTTTGAGACAGGGTCTCCCTATAGCCAGGGGGCCTAGAACTCACTCTGTAGACCAAGCTGGCCTTGAACTCACAGAGATCTGCCTGCCCCTGCCTCCCAAATGCTAGGATTAAAGGTGTGTGCCACCACGCCCAGCTTAAAGACAGTTCTTAGCCACCATGTGGATGCTGGGAATCGAACCCAGGTCCTCTGCAAGAGCAGTCAGTGCTCTTAACTGCTGAGCCATCTCTCCAGCCCCAAAAAACATTTTTAAGGAAAAGAACAAAATTAATTAATACAAAAATGTATTTTTTTCAAAGCAAGGATAAAACTTGGCAGTTTTTATGTCTTCTTCTAATTAACTGAAAAAGGCAAGTAGCCTAACAGATATAAACTTGTGAATAAGTCAATTCTATGCATACATAGACCAGACAGTGTTTTTTATTTTTATTTTTATTTTTTTTGTCTTTTTTTAGTCCCAGCTGGCCTGGAGCTCACTATGTAGACCAGGCGGGCCTTGAACTCACAGTGATCCACCTGCCTGCCTCTGCCTCCCAAGTGCTAGGATTAAAGGCGTGCACCACCATGCCCGGCTGGGTTTTTTTATTTTATTTTATTTATTCTTTATGTGTATGAATGTACTGTCTGCATGCAGGTCTGTGCACCCGTGTTGTGCAATGCCGTGGAGGTCAGAAGAGGGTGTCAGGGGCTGGAGAGATGGCCTAGCGATTGAGAGCGCCAACCGCTCTTACAGTGGACCCAGATTCGATCCCCAGCACCCATATGGCGGCCGAGAACTGTCTGAAGCTCCAATTCCAGGAGAACTCCAGTTCCAGGGAAATCCGACACCCTCTTCTGACCTCCTCGGCATTGCACGACACGGGTGCACAGACTTGCATGCAGACAGTACATTCATACACATACAGAAANGCATTCAATAGATGGAGCAAAGAGCTGAACAGAGACCTTCACAAGTGAGGAATAGAGATGTCTGAGAAACACCTTAAGAAAGTGTTCAAACATCACTAATCATTAAGGGAAATGCAAAATCAAAACCACTCGAAATATAATCATCTTACTCCAAATAAAGAACTGCTAGGATCAAGAAAACAAATGGATTTTGATTACCAAGTGCTGGAAGGGTCCCAAATTGTTGGGAAAGGGGAACCACTCATCCACTGCTGGTGGGAAGGTAAACTGCCGTACAGCCACATATGGAAAGCAGTGTGGAGAACCCTTGGAAGACTTGAATGAACCTGCCCACCCAACCCAGCCATACCACCCCTCAAGACTCACCCCACCGCATGAGAATACATGCACGGCCATGTGTATTTCAGCTCTATTCACAATAGCAAGGAGGTGGAACCAACCCAAATTGCCCCTCAAACTGATGAGTGGATAATGAGGAAAATGTGTAATCACACAATGGAGCTTCTCCATGCAACAGTAAAGAAAGATGAATCAGGCTGGAGAGATGGCCTAACTGTTAAAAGCACCAACTGACAGCCTCTTGCCGAGGACCCGGGGTTCATCCCCAGCACCCACAACATGCGGCCTAAGAACCGTCTGTAACTCCAATTCCCAGGAGAACTCCCAGTTCCAGCGGAATCCGACACCTCTTCCTGACCTCCGCGCCTTGCACATGGGTGCACAAAGCCTTACTTGCACAGTACATTCATACACATTACAAAAATAAATAAAATTTTAAAAAAAAAATAAAAAAAAAGATGACATCATGAGGCTTTGCAGGGGAAAATGGCTGGAGCATAGAAGACATCATGCTGAGTGAAGTGTCATAACACAGTCCCAGAAAAAACAAAAAGACGAATGGTATCCCTCATCTTGTGGATGCTAGCCTATTACCTAGTTGTAAAGTATTTCTTGTGCACGGACCCCTGAGGCTTTTTGTCCCAAGCAGTTGGGGAAGATGCATTATCTGGAAACAACAACAACAACAAACACAGAAAGGACTTGCATTCACAAGAAGCTTGACTTATGAAAACAGGAAGACTATTCTGCTCAAAACAGTCAACTTCCACATGCAGAACATTGAGAAAGACTGAGGAAAGATTTGAAAAGCATGTTTGGCAAATACATGAGCTCTGTGGGGTGGGTATAGGGTGGGGAAACATGGCAGATGTGATAATCTTGTACAAAATATATATAAAAAAAAAAAAAAAAAGAAGAACCATCTTGGCCGGGCGTGGTGACAGCACGCCTTTAATCCCAGCCACTTGGAGGCAGAGGCAGGACAGATCTCTGTGAGATCAAGGCCGCCTGGTCTACATAGTGCAAGCTCCAGGCCAGCTAGACTAAAGGGAGAGACCCTGTAAAAAGACCAAAAAAAAAAAAAATTACCATGTTAATCATTTTAAAATCTGATTCCATGCCACTAGTACATTCACAATGCTGTGCAGGCATCGCTACCATCTAGTTCCAGAATCTTGTCATCCAAAAATAGCTGTACCTACTAAAAGTCAGTCTTCATTACCTCCTCTTACAACACTACTGGCAACCACCAATGTGCCTTCTGTTTCTTATGTTTGTCTTTTCTGGGCACTTCATATGCATGGAATTGTTTAGCTCTTAGTGCCTAGCTTCTCTTCACATGTTACCCCCAAGGTTCAAAATGCTGCAGCAGTTTCATAACATCATTTCATGGCTCTGAATGCCATCCCATCCTAGTGATACAGCTAAGGGGTAGCTCGTGATAGAGAACTGCCTCTGGTTACTCAAGGCCTTGGGTTCTAGCCCTAGCACCACCAAAAAGACTTTGTCTCTTACAGTGCTATAGAATGCATGGCATGGCCCGTGCTGTCTTGAAATCAGAGAAGCTGTGAGTACTCACACAGGACCCTCACGAGACTGAGGCCACTAACCTTCCTTTACGGAAACAGCAGAGGGAGTCTCACAAAGCATCACAGCAACAAAGAACCCATGTAAGAGGCTCACAAGCAGCTCATAAGTAGCCATTCAGACCCTAGAAGACCCTCCACTCCCTGAGGATGTGGGTGTGTTTAACAGTTTCTTTTTAGGGACACAACTTTTTGATGGGTGTTAGCTCTATAAGCTTCCACACCCTGGTAAGTAAACTTCAATTTAAACTTACTGGCTTCACGAACTAAATAAACAGGTGTAATTGTTTCTTTGGTCTGTTATCAGTGCCCTACCTAGCTGATGAAGATATTCACTCAGATCTCCCAGGGAAAGTGACACAACATACGGACAGGCCACATTCTTTTTATCCACTTGTTAATGAAGTGAGGGTCATTTTTGCCTTTGAGCAACTGTGAATAGTGTTATAAAAAATGAACTCCTTAGTTTTACTTCTTTTATAGCTCAATTCTGAGGTATGTCCCGTCCAGATCCCGCCCCCCCCCCCCCCGCTCGTTGTGGTTGAATCTTTAGTGCCTTACCAAAAGTTGTTTGGAGCTGGGCCTTTGGGGAACTGACTGGATCTTAGGGGCTCTGCCTCAATCACTAGATTAATCCACTAACACATTTACAGTGTGATGTAGTGGTGGGAGGTGATGTAAAGAGGAGGGGTACCAGGATGGAGAAAGGTGGTCATCGGGAACACACCTAGAAAGACCCCATATCTCCAGCTTCCTGTCTCTGGCTCCTGGCCACCAGGGGTGAGTTGTCCTACCATGCCATTCCAAAGCTCTGAAAAACTGTGCCCAAATAAATCCTTCCTCTCTTAAGGTGTTTTCTCAGGCATTTTGTCTCAGCGATGAAAAACTAACAGCACTTTCAAGCCAGTTCAGAATTCTGATGGGGAAGAGAGGTCTCCTCATGGGGCTGGTACTAAGGACAATGATAATAGGCAAAAAACAACTGACTTATTTTTTATTTTTTAATTTTTATTTATTTATTTATGTGCTACGAGTTACTAGTCTCATGTAGTTTGTGCACTTTGTGTTGTGAAGCGCAAGAGTTCTGAACAGGGTGTCAGATCCCCTGGAACTGGAGTCTCTTGGAACTGGAGTTACAGACGGTTTTCAGGCACCATGTGGGTTGCTGGGAACTGAACTGGTCCTCTGTAAGAGCGGTCCGGTTGCTCTTACCTGCTAGTCATCTCTCTAGCTCACAACTGACTCTTTTTGAAGTGCAAACTGACAATGTTCTGTCTATATGTACTTTATAGGTACATTTCTTTAATCTGCACTCCCTCTTACAGAGTTTAATTCTTTTTTTTTTGTTTTTTTTCTTTTTGATACAGAATCTCCCATTAGTCTCACTGGCCTGGAGCTCTCTATGTAGACCAGGCTGGCCTTAAAACTCACAAGAAAGATCCACCTGCCTCTGTTCCCAGTACAATTAAAGGTGTGTGCCACCATGCATCGGCTAGGAATTAATTCTACAGATCCACTTAAACATGGGCGGAAAGTCATAAATTGCAGCAAGAGACTGGAAACAAACTACATGTTCAAGAAAAGAGATCAGTTAAAATACTGGTATATCCACATAGTGGAACATTCTGAGGTAATAAACACATATTTGCCACTATATAGGCCAAAATCCATAGAAGGCATTGCTAAATGAAGAGGGAAAAAAAGGAATAGAATGGGTTTATACCATGATGCCTCCCCCACCAAAACAGGATGGGGGGAAGCTGAGAATTGATCCGGGCCTCAGGTTAGGATTAAGGCTGTGGTCTACCAGTGAACTACACCCCAGCTCTCTATGTGTGGTGGTTTCTTTTTAAGATTTATTTTACTTTTTACATATGTGTCTGTGTCTGTGTATGTGCATGCAGTGCCTGTGTAGGTCATAAGAGGGTGTTGGATACCCTTGAGCTTGAGTTATAGGTGGTTTTGAGTTGCCTGACATGGGTGCTAGGAGCTGAACCAGTCCCCTGGAAGAACAGAAGAGCTCTTAATAGCTGAGTTTATCCCTTAAGCCCTCCATTTTAGTTTTGTTGTTGGTTTTTTTTATCATTTTGAGAAAGCAGATTCCTAGCCCAGCTGGCTGGAACTCACTATGTAGACCAGGCGTTGCCTTGAAACTGCACAGAAATCCCTCTACCTCAGGCCTCTGAGTGCTAGGATTAAGGTGTGCACCGCCACACACCCAGCTTCCATTTGTTTTTATGGCAAGGAGACACAAAGACACAAAGAAGGACAACCAGCATTCAACCAGAGGAAGGCTACACAAGAAACAGGTTAAGATGAGATTCCCCGGAAAATTCAGTGTCTGGTGGGGTAGGGTTTTCACTGTTTAGTATATTTGTAGATATTTAAATACAATATAGAAGCTGTAGTATTGGTGGCCAGTGCTGTAATCCCAGTACTGGGAGGGGACTGGAGGAAGGAGGACTGCATGTCTTAAAAAAAATTAGGGCTAGGGAAATTGGCCAGTGGGTAAGTGCTTGCTTTATATAAACACGAGGACCAGCATAACGCTGTAGGCACAATGCCACTTAATTCCCAAGCGCAGCGGAAGCAGAGCCAGGGACCCCTGGATCAAGCTGGCTAGCTAGACAAGGTAAATTGGCAAGCTCTGGGTTTAAGTGAAAAACTCTGCCTCCAATATATAAAATGAGGAGAGATGGAGAGCAACTGAGGAGGATGCCTTTCACACGCATGGGCACGCATTGATATGCAAGCCCCACAGCACACACAGCCCCACACAAGCAAACACACATACACACTTAGACTCACTTACACACATAACATAAAAAGGGGGAGAGATGCTCAGTGTTAAGAGCACTGGCTGTCTTGTAGAAGACCTGGTTCAAATCCCAGCACCCCACATTGTGGCTTGACAACCAGTCATACATAACTAGAAGTTCTAGGGGATCTAATGCCCTTTTGCACGACAACAAGGCACTAACATACATGTACGGTAATACACCTCATAGACATTAAATAAATTGAAAAACGCTTTTTTTTTGAGAGCAGGTCTCCCTATAGCCAGGGGGCCTAAACTCACTCTGTAGACAACAAGCTGGCCTTGAACTCACAGAGAAGCTGCCTGCCCACTGCCTCCCAAATGCTAAGGATTAAAGGTGTGTGCCACCACGCCCAGCTTAAAGGACGTTCTTAGCCACCCATGTGATGCTCTATGGGAACGACCCAGGTCCTTCTGCAAGAGCAATTCAGTCTCTTAACTGCTGAGCACTCTCCAGCCCCAAAAAAAATTTTAAGGAAAAGAACAAAATAATTAATACAAAATTATTTTCCAAAGACAAGATAAAACTTGGCAGTTTTTATGTCTTCTTCTAATTAACTGAAAAAGGCAAGTAGCCTAACAGAATAAAACTTTGAAATATGTCAATTCTATGCATTACATAGACCAGACAGTGGTTTTTATTTTATTTTTATTTTTTTGTCTTTTTTTAGTCCCAGCTGGGCCTGGAGCTCACTAGTAGACCCAGGCTGGCCTTGATATCACATATCCACGCCGGCCTGCCTCCAAGTGCTAGGATTAAAGGCGTGCACACCATGCCGGCTGGGTTTTTTTATTTATTTCTATTATTCTTTATGTGTATGAACTTACTGTCTGCATGCAGTCTGTGCACCCCGTGTTGTGCAACGCCGCAGAAGTCAGAAGAGGTTTCAGGGCTGGAGATGCCCCCTAGCGAATGAGAGCGCCGACCGCTCTTAGGACCCAGATTCGATCCCCCACACCCATATGGCCCGCCGAGAAAACTGTTGAAGCTCCAATTCACAGGAGTAACCAGTTTCCAGAAGAAATCCGACACCCTCTTCGACCTCCTCGCATTAGCACGACACGGGTGCACGACTTGCTGCAGACAGTACATTCATACACATACAGAAATAAATTTAAAAAAAAAAAAAAGAAGAGTTGTCAGATTCCCCTGCGAACCGGAGTAAAGACGGCTCTCAGCCACAACGTTATGCTTGGGATCAACCCGGGTCCTCTGCAAGAGCCTTCTCTCCAGTCCAAGGTAGTATTAAATCGCTGCCTTTTAATGGAATTACCAGAGAGATAATGCTGTCTTGTCTCTCATCCAGGACTCCAACTCCTTTTCTTCAAAGAGCTGTTTCTGTTGCTGTCCGATCTGGGCCTGGTTCCATGCGCAGAGCCAAAACAACAACACTACAGAGCACAAAGTTCATTGAGGACCAGCCAGGGGGCCAGCCACAATGAGTACAAGGCAAGAGGAAAGGCAACCTGTATGTAAGAATTACTCTGGCACCTTATAGCCACCTCCCCATCAGAAGCACTTCCCACAAAAGAAGCAAGGGAAATTTTAGATCCTATTCCTGTGCCAGGCAGGGTCCCCTCCTGTACCATAAACCTGTTCTCTTGCATACTTTATTTATTATTTTATTATTTTAATTTTGGGTCGAGCAGCTCTCCCGTAGTCCCAGCTGGTCTCGGAGCTCACTATGTAGACCAGGCGCCTTGAACTCACAAATCTGCCCTATCTCTGGCTCCCGGAGTGCTAGCATTAAAGTAGGCCACCATGCCCATCATTTTTTTTTTTTTTTGGTCTTTTTGAGACAGGGTCTCCCTGTAGCCCCAGCTGTCCTGGAACTCACTCTGTAGACCAGGCTGGCCTTGAACTCACAAGGATCCGCCTGCCTCTGCCTCCCAAGTGCTAGAATTAAAGGCGTGCGCCACCACGCCCGGCTTAAGCATCTTTATTTTTAAAAAAGTGCTATGGAGAGACTGGCTCTGAGGACTGTGGCAGCAAGGCAGGAACATGGCTCCAAGGTCCCCATTCCAGGTCTGTCCTACTTCAAGGGTGAGAGTACATAGGTATGATGGTACACATATGTTTTTTTTTTGTTTTTGTTTTTGTTTTTTTCATAATTAAGTGAAGCACTCAAGTCCACACTTTAATTCTTAAAAATTTTCCCATGTTCGGGACTTGTGGGCGGGAACCGGGGTCGCAGGGGAGACGCCATAACACATATGTTAAGACATACTCACAGGGCTGGAGAGACAGCTTAGAGGTTAAGAGCACCGACTGCTCTTGCAGAGGACCAGGGTTTGATTCACAGAACCCACATGGAAACTAAAAACTGTCTTTAACTCCAGTTCCCGGGGAATACAACACCCTCTTCTGACCTCTGCAGCATTGCACGACATGGGTGTACCTACTACCTACATGCAGACAGAACACTCATACACATTAAATAAAAAAAAAATACATACTCATGTATGTGCTAAGGTATTTGTGAGGATTTTTGTTTGTCCTTTGTGTATAAAGAGCAAGAAGTAAACATTTCCATAAAAAGTAGGGCAGCCTGAGAGTAAAAACCCAACAACCTGCCTGGCCATAATGTGATCTCACTACATCCCTTCATCCTGTCACTTCCGGTAACTTGTGATCACGTCCTTCAAGCAGGGACAGACTGGCCCAGATTTATAGCACTTCTAAGCAAGTGAAGAAAGCAAAGTGGTTTGAGGGGCAGGTAATGTCACTCCGTGGTAGAGTGCATGCCTAGAAAGCATGCACCTAGAAGGTTCCACTTCTAGACAGATCACATGAGCTGCCTGCCTTCTGCAGATGGTAACCATGTCCACTGCACAGGAGCACTAGGTGGTTGATAAACAGATAGGGAGAATCTGGATTTGGCAGAGAGCAAAGCCAAGTTTCTGGGCTTTAAAGCATCATATTATGACTGTAACTGGGGCTAGAACATACAAGCAAAAAACCCTACCTTGAGCTGGCAAGATGGTTCAATGGATAAAGGGGCTTGCAGCCTGACAAACTTAGTTTGGTCCTTGGGACTCATGCAGAAGAAAGAATCAACTCCTACAAGTTGTTCTCCGACTTTTGACTCTTATAGGTCAGGGCATGCACACATGTACACAGCAGAAGGGCATGTTCCAAGCTAGCCTGAGCTACACAGCAAGACTCAGTATAAAAAAAAAAAGGCTGAGAATATAAAAATCCTGTGTACTAAAGAAGGGCCGGCTTTGCTTTGGGTGGTAAACTGTAGGCCCCTGGAATGTTCTGGTTGACAGGAGTGTTTTGTTTGCCTGAGGCTTTAGCTAAACTAACTTACCATGGAGGCTTGGGAGCAAGGGCTATCAGTTCCAGCCTCCAGAGGAACAACTAACTGAAAATATTAGTCACCCCACTGGAGGGACTGGAGGTTAAAGGTCATCAATTGGCAGCAGCTGGAGTACCAGGAAAATTTTGCTCTCGGCTGACTGTGTTTTGTTTTGCTTTGGACAGGGTTACTACTACTGGACTAGCCTGGAACTCCTGCCTCAACTTCCTGATGGCTAATTGTAAACTGAATCCTTTCCCCAGAAACAAACTGTAACACTAAACATGAGAGTTTTCAATAAGTTCTGTGTGTCCTTCTAGAGAATCCCTAAACTCTGAGAAGGTTCTTCAAAGCCCACAATGCAGATTAGATGTTATTAAAGTCAGCCTTATAAAGTTATTCACTCTAATTTTATAGATGACCCATGAGCTCTCAAGATTACATATATACTCAGATAAAGATATAACAAATGAATAAATATGTTTAAAAATGTGAAATCGGGGCTGGAGAGATGGCCTAGCGGTTAAGAGCGCCGACTGCTCTTGCAGAGGACCCTGGTTCGATCCCCAGCACTCACACGGCGGCTGAGAGCCGTCTTTAACTCCAGTTCCAGGGGAATCCAACATCCTCTTCTGACTTACGCAGCATTGCACGACACGGGTGCACCAACCTACATGCAGACAGTACATTCATACACATACAAAATTTTTAAAAAAAGTGAAATCATGCTTTGCTTTTGTTAAGCTTTTTTTGTTGCTGCTTGGTTGTTTTTTGACAATCACTTTTATCCCTAGCTGGCCTAGATCTCATTATTTAGGGCAGGCTGGCCTTGATCCTGTAGCAATCTTCCTGCTTCTGTTTCCCACAGATGGGAACCATCATGCCCAACCCAGTTTTCACTTACATGTCATGGCATCTTACTATACCAATAAACATTTTTAAATTGGCTACAGAATACTCAACTATATATAATTATCATAATCTACTTAACAATTTTCCCTCAGATAGAAGTTTTTTTTTAATTTTTTTTTAATTTCATTTATTTCTGTATGTGTATGAATGTATTGTCTGCATGCAAGTCTGTGCATCCGTGTCGTGCAACGCCGCGGAGGTCAGAAGACGGTGTCGGACTTCCCTGGAACTGGAGTTTTCCTGGAATTGGAGTTTCAGACAGCTCTTGGCCGCCATGTGGGTGCTGGGGATTGAACCCGCGTCCTCTGCAAGAGCGGTCGGCGCTCTTACAGCTAGGCCATCTCTCCAGCCCCCAGATAGAAGTTTTATATTGCTGGGCGTGGTGACGCACACCTTTAATCCTAGCACTGGGAGGCAGAGGCAGGCGGATCTTTGTGAGTTCAAGTCCAGCCTGGTCTACAGAGTGAGCTCCAGGACAGCTGGGACTATAGGGAGACCTTGTCTCGAAAAGACAAAAAAAAAAAAAAAAAGAAGTTTATATTGACAGATTTTGCTGTGATGAACACTTTGGTTTGTATGCCTGAGTTGGACTATATGACTTATCTTTTCTTTTTTTTTTTTT